>SJYG01000080.1:7947277-7984902 GCA_006410535.1 Litocranius walleri
TGCCAAGGGTGGGGTGGGAGGGGACAAACAGAGGTGGAGAGTCAAAGAGTTACACCATTGAATAAAGAAATGACTTGGAGAAAGGAATTAAGCTCTTCTCTTCCCAGAGAAATCAGAAAAGATTCAGACATGGAAAGTAGGTTTGGTGGCAAATATATCTTGTGCTACCTGTAGACACTTGGCACGTGAGATGCTGAAAGGGCATGGCCAGAAGCGTCGGAAAATGAATCTGCTCTATGCATCCACTGCACTAAGGGAAGAGATGGCCGCTCCACTGGGAAAGAATGGAACTGGGCCTTCCTGGCCACTCCAAAGCCCAGTCACACTCCCACGCAGAACCAGTCCTTCCAGAGCAAAGTCTCATCCAGAGAAGATGCTGCCCTACTGTTCTCCACAGTGACTAAAATGGATAACTAGTGAGAACCTACTGAATCACACTGGGAACTCTACTCAATGCTCCACGGTGACCTAAATGGGAAGGAAGTCTAAAAGGAGAGGACATATGTATACATATAACTGCTTCACTTTGTTGTACAGCAGAAACTAACACAACATTGTCAAGCAACTATATTCCAGTAAAAACTAATGAAACAAACAAAGTAGATTACCTCCAGCCCTGGTGTGGGTCTGGGAAGGGGCAGACGTTCAGCGAGAAGAGAGAGCACATTCGGCATGCTCCTGAGAAAACTCACGCTACATGCTTGCTGTTCCCTCTGCCCGCAATCCTCTTCCTTCAGCTGCTACAAGCCTAGCTCCTCCTCACCCATCCCTCTCTAGTCTTTCTCTCTGAAGTCAGCCTCCTGGACTACCCCATTACATTACCTGTGTATCCCCCATCCTCACCACCCTTGCCAGCACTTTTCACAATCTGAATATGTAACAAAGAAGAGCTAAAATCGGATTCCACATTGGACCTGTTTCTTTGATTTTAATCTTTGATTTTTATTACTTTTACTATTATAATCATACACAATGGTCTGTCTCATGGAAACCCAGCCCTCTGCCTGAATGTTAAACTAAAGTGCCTTTGTTCAGCTCACAAAGTGACAATCTGACCCTGCTCACCAGTGAATGGCTGCAGAAAAGAAGGAATTAACACACCCTCTGAGACTGGCCATTCCAGGAGATATTTGCAAGACTTATGACCTTTTTTATTTTACTTCCTCATCTCCTCCCTTTCTCTGTTCTTTATTTTTTTTTGTCTTTTTTTTTTTAATTTTTATTTATTTATTTATTTATTTAATTACAATACTGTATTTGTTTTGCCATACATTGACATGTATTAGCCACAGGTGAACACAATCTCCCAGTGCCGAAGCCCCCTCCCACCTCCCACCCCACACCATCTACCTGAATCATCCTGTGCACCAGCCCCATGCATCCTGCCTCCTGCATTGAACATAGACTGGCGCTTCGTTTCTTACAAGATAGTATACGTTTCAATGCCATTCTCCCAAACCATCCCACCCTTTCCCTCTCCCCCAGAGTCCAAAAGTCCGTTCTATACCTCTGTGTCTCTTTTGTTGTCTCCAAACCCAGATAAGATGGTTATTTTGAGACATTAGTCTGTCATCTGTCTGTCAGCTTTCCAAATAAAATCATTAATCCTTGCCTTACCACCTCCTCTCTGATCTACTGGCCTTTTGTGTGGTGAGCAGAGTGAGTTTAGAGAGCTTAGATTTAGTAACAAACACTGATTTTGCATTTACTTGTTTACAATCAGTCTCTTGCAGTAGAACTGTGCTGTCTAAAACAACAGCCATGAGCCCTGTGTGGCTATTTACATTTTAATATAAAAAAGTAAATAATTCTAAAAGTCCAATTTCTCAGTTGCATTAGCCATGTTTTAAGTGCTCAATAGCCACATGAGGTTAGTGACTATTCTCCTGTACAGAAAATCTGTCCCCAGTGTAATCTAATCATGTTACATGTCCACCAAGACAGAAACTTCTGTTGGATAGTACTGATCCAGGATGTAAGTTTCATAGCAGTGCCCTTACCTATCCTCTTCATGGCTGTGTTCTCCTTGTCCAAGACAGTGCCCAGTATATACAGAGGCTCAGGAAATATTTTCTGAACAAATGAATAAAATAATAAAAGAAGGATAGCCCCCAAATCTTATACTCATCCTGAGTAAGAATAAAACATAAACAATATGGTTGAGGAAAATGAGTTTGCAGGCTAAAATTACTCAGAAATTCTCAATATCTAAAATGCATACAGCCTATAAAAATTAATGTGTGATGTGTATGTTATATTACATTTTATGCTAATTAAAACTTCTTAACATAATATAACTTTGTGGTCAATCCCATATTTCACATATTCCCAGGAGCTCTCTGAAAGGAAGGGAAGGTAATAATATACTATTGGAAACTTTCTAAGAAATGACTAACATAAAAAACGGCATGAAACCAATTCATGGATCTTATTGTTAAACAAATGTGTGCTGTTAATGGGTGACAAAAAATGAGAGAAAAGCATTTACATTTCCTAAGGGGCTAGGCATTTACATTTCCTAGCTTGTCCCTTTAAGTAATATAGGAGCATATGCTACAGTAAAGTGAGACTACCCTGTTCCCTAAAATCCAAACTCTAGTCCTACTGTGGCTGACAAATGCAAGCTCAGAGTTGCAGGGGTGCCTTCTCACAATGCACTGAATCAACCCGTTACTAGTGGGTGAACCAAAGCAGGCTGTTCTGTTTCATGAAATTAAAGATCAAGAATGTGAATACACTTTTGAAGGTGTTTTTTGTTTGCAATGAAACTAATCTAACGGAGTCTTGCTCTTTGCAGATGTTCAAATCTCTATTGAGAAAACAGATCTTTTGCTATACGGTCCAATTCTGGGTAGAGAGAGGTCCATGGGATGGGCTAAGGGTAGGCATGAGAAGGAATGCCATTTCAGAGTCCGTCACCTAATCCTGATACCAAGCAGGACTTTGTGGGGCTCCTGGGCACAAAGGAGATCCAACCAGTCTATTCTGAAGGAGATCAGCCCTGGGATTTCTTTGGAAGGAATGATGCTAAAGCTGAAACTCCAGTACTTTGGCCACCTCATGCGAAGAGTTGACTCACTGGAAAAGACTCTGATGCTGGGAGGGATTGGGGGCAGGAGGAGAAAGGAACGGCAGAGGATGAGATGGCTGGATGCCACCACTGACTTGATGGACGTGAGTCTGAGTGAACTCCGGGAGTTGGTGATGGACAGGGAGGCCTGGTGTGCTGCGATTCATGGGGTCACAGGGAGTTGGACAGCACTGAGTGACTGAATTGAACTGAACTGAACTGGGCACAAAAGCCCTTCAGTGTCTCCCAGTATTTGATAATAGGAAATAGGCTTCATTTAGCCTCCACGACCTTCCTTGAGTTCTAACAGAGCAGATTCAAGCAGTTGCTGATTAGGAAAGGAGAGGATGCAGAGACAAGGGACATAACAGTCAAAAGAAACAACAGTGCAGCCTTGAAACAGGGTCCTGGTTCCCCTTCAAGAGACACAGATAACAATATATGAGTTCTTTTGCAGATACTGAAACTCCCACCAGGTGGAAGAAGTTAACTGTGTGCTGCTCACAAGCACATAGACCGCAGACCAGTTGAAACCAGATAATTGATGATGCTGACTCCCACTGACCTCACCACCAACCAATCAGAAGAATGACCATGAGCTTATCACCTGTTCTTTGAACCATTTCTATAGAACTCCTCACTACCCCCTCCAGGTCAGGACACACAGTGACATAGTGTTGAGGGCATTAGCCTGGTGTGTCTCCCTTTGCCTGGCAAAGAAATAAAGCTTTTTTTTTTTTTTCTTCATCAAAAACTCTGTCAGTTAGTTCAGTCACTCAATTGTGTCTAACTCATAGAACGCCAGGCTTCCTTGTCCATCATCAACTTTCGCAGCTGGCTCAAACTCATGTCCATTGAGTCAGTGATGCCATCCAACCACTTCCTCTTCTGCCATCCCCTTCAATCTTTCCCAGCATCAGGATCTTTTCCAGTGGGTCCATTCTTCACATCAGGTGACCAAAGTATTGGAGCTTCAACTTCACCATCAGTCCTTCCAATCAATATTCAGGACTGATTTCCTTTAGGATTGACTGAATTGATTTCCTTGCAGTTCAAGGGACTGTCAAGAGTCTTCTCCAACACCATAGTTCAAAAGCATCAATTCTTCAGTGTTCAGTTTTCTTTATTGTCCAACTCTCACATCCATATATGACTACTGGAAAAAACATAGCTTTGACTAGATGGACCTTTGTCAGCAAAGTATTGTCTCTGCTTTTTAATATGCTGTCTAGTTTGGTCATAGCTTTTCTTCCAAGGAGCAAGCATCTTTTAATTTCAGGGCCACAGTCACCATCTGCACTGATTTTGGAGCCCAAGAAAATAAAGTCTGACACTGTTTCCATTGTTTCCCCATCAATTTGCTATGAAGTGATGGGACTGGATGCCATGATCTTCATTTTTTGAATGTTGAGTTTTAAGCCAGCTTTTTCACTCTCCTCTTTCACTTTCATCAAGAGGCTCTTTAGGTCCTCTTTGCCTTCTGCCCTATATCTCTGAGAATTAATTTGGTGCCAGGGTACAGAGGCCATATCTGCTTCAATCCATAACAGATGTGTCTGATTTGTGAAAATACAATCTCTCCCCAAGCAAGAAAGGTGGGATAATGCCCTATAATCACTCTATCTCCATCTACATCCCCCAGACAGAGGGGGAAAAGAGCACTCTTTGTTCCTGTTAGCCATTCATAAAGTCAGCTGGTCACATAGCTAGAGAAATTTGGACACATTCAGGCTGAGTGCTTCATGCCCCAGAGCATCCCCGTCCATCTCCCAGGGTTCTTGTCAAGCTCCTCTATTTCCACCTTACATATCCTGATTTGTGAACACGACCATAGGCTCCCACCAGTCTTACTTCTAGAGGATGAACAGAATGGATGAAAATTATCCAAAAGCTCCTCCTCCTTCATTTAATCTTTGGTACAGGCCTTTCTGTGCAATACTTTGGTTCTGTTGGTGATTTTTATAAACAGCATCAAGTGAAAGCATTATGTTACTAACTGTTGCTCATGCTCAGTCACTTCGGTCACATCTGGTTCTATGCAATCACAAGGCTGTAGCCTGCCAGGCTTCTCTGTCCATGAAATTTTCCAGGCAAGAATACCAGAGTAAGTTGCCGTATCCTTCTCCAGGGGATATTCTCAACCCAAGGAGCAAACCTGTGTCTTTTACATTTCCTGCATTGGTAGATGGGTTCTTTACGACTAGTGCCACCAACTGTTCAGTTCAGTCACTCAGTTGAGTCCGACTCTCTGTGACCCCATGGACTGCAGCACATCAGATTTCCCTGTCCATCACCAACTCCTGGAGCCTACTCAAACTCATGTCCATTGTGTTAGTCATGTCATCCAACCCTCTCTTCCTCTGTTCTTCCTCTCTTATCCTTCCACCTTCAATCTTTCCCAGCATCAGGGTCGTTTCCAATGAGTTGGTTCTTTGTATTAGGTGGCCAAGGTATTGGAGTTTCAGCTTCAGCATCAGTCTTCCAATGAATATTCAGGATTGATTTCCTTTAAGATTGATCTCCTTAGAGGCTGCATCTCTTTGCAGTTCAAGGGACTCTCAAGAGTCTTCTCCAACACCATAGTTCAAAAGCATCAATTCTTTGGTGCTCAGCCTTCTTTATACTCCAACTCTCACATCAATACATGACTACTGGAAAAACCATAGCTTTGACTAGATGGACCTTTGTCAGCAAAGTAATGTCTCTGCTTTCTAATATGTTCTCTAGGTTGCTCATAGCTTTTCTTCCAAGGAGCAAATGTCTTTTAATTTCATGGCTGCAATCCCCATATGCAGTGATTTTGGAGCCCCCAAAAATAAAGTCTGTCACTGTTTCCATTGTTTTCCCATCTATTTGCCATGAAGTGATGGGACCAGATACCATGATCTTAGTTTTCTGAAAGTTGAGTTTTAAGCCAACCTTTTCACTCTCCTCTTTCACTTTCATCAAGAGGCTCTTTAGTTCTTCTTCACTTTTTGCCATAAGGGTGGTGTCATCTGCGTATCTGGGGTTATTGATATTTCTCCCAACAATCTTGATTCCAGCTTGTTGCATGATGTACAATGCATATAAGTTAAATTAGCAGGGTGACAATATACAGCCTTGATATACTCCTTTCCTGATTTGGAACCAGTCCGTTTTTCCATGTCCAGTTCTAACTGTTGCTTCTTGACCTGCATACAGATTTCTGGTAGTCTGGTATTCCCATCTCTAAGAATTTTCCACAGTTTGTCGTGATCCACCAAGTCAAAGACTTCGGCGTGTCAATAAAGCAAAAGTAGATGCTTTTATGGAACTCTCTTTCTTTTTTGATGATCCAGCAGATGTTGGCAATTTGATTTCTGGTCCCAATGCTTTTCTAAATCCAGCTAGAATATCTGGAAGTTCATGGTTCATGTACTGTTGAAGCCTGACTTGGAGAATTTTGAGCATTACTTTGCTAGCGTGTGAGATGAGTGCAATAATATGGTAGTTTGAACATTCTTTGGCATTGCCTTTCTTTGGCATTGGAATGAAAACTGACCATTTCCAGTCCTGTGGCCACTGCTGAGTTTTCCAAATTTGCTGGCACATTGAATACAACACTTTCACAGCATCATCTTTTAGGATTTGAAATAGCTCGACTGGAATTCCATCACCTCCATTAGCTGTGTTCATAGTGATGCTTCCTAAGGCCCACTTAACTTTGCATTCCAGGATGTATGGCTCTAGGTGATCATACCATGTTGGTTATCTGGGTCATGAAGATCTTTTTTGTATAGTTCTTCTGTGTATTCTTGCCACCTGTTCTTAACATCTTCTGCTTCTGTTAGGTCCATACCATTCTGTCCTTTATTGTGCCCATCTTGGAATGAAATGTTTCTTGGTATCTCTAATTTTCTTAAAGAGCTCTCTAATCTTTCCCATTCAATTGTTTTCCTCTATTTTTTTGCACTGATCAATAAGGAAGGCTTTCTTGTCTCTCCTTGCTATTGTTGAAACTCTGTGTTCAAATGGGTATATCTTTCCAGAAATCCTTTGCATTTAGCTTCTTTTCTTTTCTTATCTCTTTGTAAGGCCTCATCAGACAACCATTTTGCCATGTGACAAAATGTGGTCCACTGAAGAAGAAAACGGAAAATTACTTCAGTATTCTTGTCTTGAAGACCTCATGAACAGTATGAAAAGGCAAAAAGGTATGACACTAAAAGATGATCTCCCCAGGTCAGTAGGTGCCTAATATGCCACTGGAAGAGAGTGGAGAAATAACTCCAGAAGAATGAAGAGACAGAGCCAAAGAATAAACAACACCCAATTGTGGATGTGATTGGTGATGGAAGTAAAGTGCAGTGCTGTGAAGAACAATATTTCATAGGAACCTGGAATGTTAGGTCCATGAATCAAGGTAAATTGGAACTGGTCAAACAGGAGATGGCAAGAGTAAACGTTGACATTTTAGGAATCAGTGAACTAAATGGATTGGAATGGATGAATTTAACTCAGAAAACCATTATATCTACTACTGGGGGCAAGAATCCCTTAGAAGAAATAGAGAGAGTCCAAAATGCAGTACTTGGGTGCAGTCTCAAAAACGACAGAACCATCTCTATTTGTTTCCATGGCAAATCATTCAATATCACATTACTCCAAATCTATGTCCCAACCAGTAATGCTGAAGAAGCTGAAGTTGAACAGTTTTATGAAGACCTACAAGACCTTCTAGAACTAACACCCAAAAAAGATGTCCTCTTCCTTATAGGGGACTGGAATGCAAAAGTAGGAAGTCAAGAGATACCTGGAGTAACAGGCAAATTTGGCCTTGGAGTACAAAATGAAGCAGGGCAAAGGCTAACAGAGTTTTGCCAAGAGAAAACACTGGTCATAGCAAACACCCTCTTCCAACAACACAAGACTATACATGGACATCACCAGATGTTCAATACCAAAATCAGATTAGTTATATTCTTTGCAGCCAAAGATGGAGAAGCTCTATACAGTCAGTAATAACAAGACTAGGAGCTGACTGTGGCTCAGATCATGAATATCTTATTGACAAATTCAGACTTAAATTGAAGAAAGTAGGAAAACCACTAATTCAATCAGGTATGACCTAAATCACTAATGTTGACTGGGGGGATAAGCATTGACTAGAGGCCCAGGAGACATGCATTGCATCCTCACAGTGGGTCTGAAACATGTTTTAATTATATTCATTCCACTCTGCATTTTATCTGTACTTAAGCACCTATCACAGTACTCAGTATAGAACATTCACATGATAAATATTTGTGGAAGGTAAGAAGGGAAGGAGGAAGTGGGGGGAGAGAAAGGAAAGCAGGCAAAAGTGTGTCCCACCTTTGGCATTTAAGCTGAAATAAGTCATTTATTGAAGTTCTCGAGGGCATTTGACCACACCTAACACCATATATTTATGGTGCTTTCTGCCAGTACCATAACAGGCATCATTGAGAAATAAAAACACAGATAAATAGGATCACTTTACAGAAAGCTTGGCACACTACATGTGTTCCATAAATGTTAAGGGACTGAGTGTGTAAACAAGAGCTTGGATGAGGGCAAGAATAGGAGGGGAGAGGTAGACAGGAAGTGCTAGTGAGGGGAGGAAGGTAGCAACTGAGCAATAACTGTGCAAAGAGATCTTATAAAGCTACTGTTAGAGACTGCAAAAAGCAGTGGTTTTGGAGATAGGCAGTACTGGATTTGACTTTGACCTCTACTTTTATTAGCTATATAAACTCTTCAAGCCTCAGTTTCCTCATTAGTAAAATTAGAACAAAATAAGCACATGTTTTTATTGTTCTTGAGAGGAATGAGTGAGGTCAGGCACACAATGTACTAGGCAGAGGACCTAATCCTGAGGAAGTGCTCCATAAATGGTAGATGATGGTATGGATCTTACATGATGCTAATCTAGGTGGCTCACCTTTATTCTGTTGATGTGTCAAAGCATACCTCTGGAACAATTCTCACCTTGAGACCCAGGAGACGGATACATGGAGATGATCTCTCTTCAGCGCAGTGCTACATGTCTTTTGTTAACCACCTTTTGTACATCTCTTTTGCTAATTGGTCTACACTTTTTAAGTGCCTTTTGCCCTGACTCCAGAGGCCATAGGAAATGTAAGGAGAAGGAAAACTCATCTCAATGCATCTCAGAGAGCAAGCCTTGAGTCTTCTACCATCAAGAAACCAAGCCTGCCTTTTCAGCTCATTTTCCATCACTCCCATACTTGAGTCATCAACTTTACTTCGAAGGAGATAGTTTTCAGCCCGTGTTCCCCAGTATGCCTGCACATTCCTATGAAGAAGTCTGAGTTAATGCCATGCTATCCCAACTGCCTTCACTTTACATTGTGAGGTCATGATTGCTCTCTTTAAGAAGATGCCATTTGAGCAGAGTGCTGAATGACAATTAGAAGGAGCAAGTCTTGCCATATTTGGGGGAAGGACATTTATAGGAAACAAATTGTTCACATCTACAAATGTCTAATATTCATAGAAGTGATTAAAAACTTCATGAGAAAAATAAAGTGAAAGTTGCTCGGTCGTGTCTGACTCTTTGTGACCTCATGGACTATACATTCCATGGAATTCTCCAGGCCAGAATACTGGAGTGGGTAGCCTTTCCCTTCTCCAGGGGATCTTTCCAACCCAGGGATAGAACCCAGGTCTCTGGCATTGGAGGCAGATTCTTTACCAGCTGAGCCATAAGGGAAGCCCAAGAACACTGAAGTGGGTAGCCTATCCCTTCTCCAGCAGACCTTCTTGACCCAGGAATCAAACAGGGGTCTCCTGCATTGCAGGCAGATTCTTTACCAACTGAGGTATCAGGGAAAATAAAATAGATATCAAATACATAAATGACATAAAATAACAATGCACATAAAAGAAACTAAATATTAAGTGCTGGGGGAGGAAGTTCATGCTTCTTCCTACTAATCGTGGAATTTATTTTTTTCCTTTTTTATTATATTTTTAACCAGAAGATAATTGCTTTACAATACTGTGTTGGTTTCTGTCATACATCAGTATGAATTAGCCATAGGTATACATATGTTTCCTCTCTCTTGAATTTCCCTCTCGCCCATGGAATTTCAAATTAAGCCATCTTTGCTGTATCATTTTACTTCTACTAGGTAAATATTAACAAAACAACAAAAAATCTTAAAAGCATAGCATACCACTGGGAAAATTCTGGTGAAAATGAAAAGCTACTGTTAGAGACTGCAAAAAGCAGTGGTTTTGGAGATAGGCAGTACTGGATTTGACTTTGACCTCTACTTTTATTAGCTATATAAACTCTTCAAGCCTCAGTTTCCTCATTAGTAAAATTAGAACAAAATAAGCACATGTTTTTATTGTTCTTGAGAGGAATGAGTGAGGTCAGGCACACAATGTACTAGGCAGAGGACCTAATCCTGAGGAAGTGCTCCATAAATGGTAGATGATGGTATGGATCTTACATGATGCTAATCTAGGTGGCTCACCTTTATTCTGTTGATGTGTCAAAGCATACCTCTGGAACAATTCTCACCTTGAGACCCAGGAGACGGATACATGGAGATGATCTCTCTTCAGCGCAGTGCTACATGTCTTTTGTTAACCACCTTTTGTACATCTCTTTTGCTAATTGGTCTACACTTTTTAAGTGCCTTTTGCCCTGACTCCAGAGGCCATAGGAAATGTAAGGAGAAGGAAAACTCATCTCAATGCATCTCAGAGAGCAAGCCTTGAGTCTTCTACCATCAAGAAACCAAGCCTGCCTTTTCAGCTCATTTTCCATCACTCCCATACTTGAGTCATCAACTTTACTTCGAAGGAGATAGTTTTCAGCCCGTGTTCCCCAGTATGCCTGCACATTCCTATGAAGAAGTCTGAGTTAATGCCATGCTATCCCAACTGCCTTCACTTTACATTGTGAGGTCATGATTGCTCTCTTTAAGAAGATGCCATTTGAGCAGAGTGCTGAATGACAATTAGAAGGAGCAAGTCTTGCCATATTTGGGGGAAGGACATTTATAGGAAACAAATTGTTCACATCTACAAATGTCTAATATTCATAGAAGTGATTAAAAACTTCATGAGAAAAATAAAGTGAAAGTTGCTCGGTCGTGTCTGACTCTTTGTGACCTCATGGACTATACATTCCATGGAATTCTCCAGGCCAGAATACTGGAGTGGGTAGCCTTTCCCTTCTCCAGGGGATCTTTCCAACCCAGGGATAGAACCCAGGTCTCTGGCATTGGAGGCAGATTCTTTACCAGCTGAGCCATAAGGGAAGCCCAAGAACACTGAAGTGGGTAGCCTATCCCTTCTCCAGCAGACCTTCTTGACCCAGGAATCAAACAGGGGTCTCCTGCATTGCAGGCAGATTCTTTACCAACTGAGGTATCAGGGAAAATAAAATAGATATCAAATACATAAATGACATAAAATAACAATGCACATAAAAGAAACTAAATATTAAGTGCTGGGGGAGGAAGTTCATGCTTCTTCCTACTAATCGTGGAATTTATTTTTTTCCTTTTTTATTATATTTTTAACCAGAAGATAATTGCTTTACAATACTGTGTTGGTTTCTGTCATACATCAGTATGAATTAGCCATAGGTATACATATGTTTCCTCTCTCTTGAATTTCCCTCTCGCCCATGGAATTTCAAATTAAGCCATCTTTGCTGTATCATTTTACTTCTACTAGGTAAATATTAACAAAACAACAAAAAATCTTAAAAGCATAGCATACCACTGGGAAAATTCTGGTGAAAATGACATGGTCACAACCCTCATGACATAAAAAGCTTGCACTACTTATTTTAGACAGCAACATGAAAATAATTAGAAGCTCTAAACTTTCTTTATAGTCTTTGCCCTAATAATTCCACTCTATGACCCTTATCCTGGAAAAGTCTGTTTTCAGTAAACCATGCAGAGATATTCATAATAGGTTTGGTTATAATCATAAATACTTGAAATTGAAATGTCCAAGACTAGACTATAAGTAACCGAATTATAATACATTAACCAATGCAATATTATGTAGTAGTCCCTAAGATAATGAAGAAACTTAGGAAATGGTTATGAAGATTACCTGAATAAAGCAAAATGTAAAGTGATATACACAGTAATGGTTATTATCATGTATTAATATGAATACGGATACCCATTCACACAGACTATTTTCTGTTCTTGATTTTCACATAACTTTGAATTCCCCAGATCTTGACAACCTTCCACATAGTTTTCTGAATATAAAGAGTGTGTAAGGGTGTATGTGGGTTCATGTCTAGGTTGATGTATGTATTGGGGTAAGCGAGGAAAGTTTCAAAGGGAAGAAAGGAACATATGCATGAAAGTGGATTCACAACATGTGAACAAGTGCTTTCTTTTTTATAACTCCTGCAGAACAGCTTGTCTTTTTCATCTAGACGAAATCATAGAAAAAGCCTTACTAAGTGCCTACTGTTGAACCCTGGCAACTTTTTAAAGGGTGGGAATTTCCCAGTGCTTTAAATTGGTGCCTTGGATGTAAGCAGAGCCTAGCAGTGATAACGTCTAGGTCACCAGTCAATGGGTCCAGGGGCAAAGAGACTGCTGAAGTATTTTTAGGCTGATAGGAGTAAAAGATGGCATTAGGGGAATCCACAGTGACAGCTTGCTTACTAATTCACAGCATGAAAACGCAGATGCTCTTCTTGGCTTCCCCGTTGCCTCATTCTTTCACAACCTGTCCCAGCCTGGAGAAGAGCAGACTTTGTGCACAATTGTGGACCGAGGTGCAAGCTTGCGCACACCTTCATGCTTTGCTCACTGCCCACACTGCCATTACAGGTGCCAGAGAATGAGGTCAGTGGCTTGCTAGGAGCCTGCTCCATCAGCATCCCAGTTTCTCCAGCACCGGGAAAAGGGAAGAAGAATTAGAACGTCTCAGAAACAGATTTTGTAGCAGCTCGCCTTTGTAAGAACCGGCACACAAGATAAGCTGTCTGCCTGAATTCCGTCAGTGTGGAGATGCCACATGGTCTCACAGGAAGGTCCTTTCAGCTAGATGGATGGCACTGGACGAGAGGCTCCCCCATTCTGTGCCTCCGCTGTTCCTATTGGAAAAGAGGGGCAAACCCTACCCAATGTGAGTACTGAAGCATTTTACCATTTCCACTTTTACTTCATGATGGATTTTCAGGTTCTTAAAAATTGATGGCTCCCATTTCCCGAGAAACCTCTCCATTTCTCTGCATGGCCCTCACAGTCTGGGCCTTGACGCCTCTGCACATCCATTTCCACCCCCTTCCCTTGCCCTCAGCCTCCATTCTGCCCTCCACCTGCTATGGTCTGCTCATATCAGCTAGCCTTCCCTGCTTTTGTATTCGTTTATTAGTTCTCTTTTTGAGGAGATTCTTCTCTCATGATTTTGCTACCTTCCCACCTCTTCCAAGGACCATTTGCTGGACTTGGCCCTTGTTTCGCATCTTCACACCCAAACCAAAATCAGTCACATCACAGTCACATCTTTGTTTCAGCATTTTGCCATGCTGCATGTTGTGAGTGTGTGTGTGAGTGTGTATGTGTCTTCTTGACTAGAACATGAGCTCCTTCAGGGACAGACCTGCCTCACTCATTTCTCTAACCTCTAGGCCTCTCTCGCAGTAGTTTTCCAATAAATGACTGTTGGACAAACAAATAAAAGCAATTTTCATATGCAGAGGCCTCCAGGGTCCTCTCAGTGGCATCATTCCTTTACCTTCTACTCATGCTGTCTATAAACTATTTACTTTCTTTAGGTATGGGTCACATTTTTTCAAAATCTTCAGCAGCATGATGTACACACTAAGTGCATAATAAAGATTAGTAATAGTATCATAGCTTCTGTTGAATGTGATCTACTTCATCATGGGAATTAGTTATGGAGTAAAGACTCTGGACAGTACAGAAGATTCACAATTGCACAAGATTACCAAAATGTACAGCATGAGAAGAATAATTAAGAAGACAGGTTCAGAAATTTGTCAGATCCCTTTCATTATATTCCCTTCAATACCATATGAGATTGGGTAAGTTATTTGACATTTCTAAAATTCAGCCTTCTATAAAACAGGGATAATATTAACTTCCATAGCATTTTAATTAAGATTAAATAAAATTAAGAAGGTAAAATGCTTATCATTGTGCATGGCACATAATACACACTCAGCAAACAAAAGTCATTATTGTTGCTAATGCTGTTACAGGGGAAGTTCATAATAAAATAGTTTTTGTAAATTTTTAATTGATCTATAGTTATATACACTGGTTTGGCCAAAACAAACCTTTTGGATAATCTAATATTTAGACTAGGTATTATCACCCATTTGTCGTTTAATCATTAAGTCTATAAAATAGGTTTTCTTTAAAAAGGATCATCACCACACGTCCTCAGAAAAGGAAATAGTCAAGTGATTTTTCAAGGTCACCCAGCATGAGCACTGAAACCAAATGCTGAGATGTTTCCTCCACCATACACCACCCTAAATGTAGTCCAAGAGTTTGGACTTTGAAGAGGGATCAGAGGAAGCTCCAAAGTAACTCTATCTTCAATTCTGAAAGGGGATTTGTAAATCCAGTCTCATTTTGAATAAACTCTTTATAACCACACTTCAAAGAATAGGAAGTTGGTGTTTAAACTAGTTTCCTTCAGCCTCTAATCTCAGTCTCCTTTTTATGCCAGTGGCTGTCTATGACAAATAAATTCTGGTTCCATGTTGAATTGTATATTTCAATAAACTGATAAGAAGTGTACCGCTTAAGGTCTCTTAAGTCAAGAGCAAGTTGGTGGACAAAGATAACCCCCAAACTGATCCTCTCTAAATTGCGGGGTGAAGTCCATAAAAAGGAGATATGGAGGAATAAGGTGGAGCCAGATGTGCCAGACTGATGGCACTGATGGGCCCAAGTCTTCACATCCCTTGAGTCTGGTCTCAGCCATAGGACGTGCTTGGGCCACTGGGACATTAGCAAACATGATGTGAGCAGAGGCATGACAATCATGTGAACACTGAGGTATTTCCCTCTTGCTCCTCTGCCACAAACACCCCCAGATAAGACTTCAGAAGGATGAGAAACTAATGCAGAACTGAGTCGCCTTCAGTCATCCCAGCCTGAACAACAGGAGACAAGTCAACATCCTACTGACCCTACAGACACCCAGAGACTCACAGAGAGAATGCAGGCATGAAATGCAAAGCCATCAGGTCACTGCAGCTGACCACACACACACGAGCTGAGTGAGCTGGCCAACAGAAAAACCACCAAGCCAACCTGCACGCTCTTACACTAAATAAAGTCTTATATTTTAAAGACATTCAGATTTATAGTAGCTTCTTTTGCAGCATTATTATGGAATAAATCACTGAAATGTTCTAATATTAAGAACTTACCCTGCATGTCTTAAAGTACATAAGATAATTACTTAAAAATTGTGTTGGTTAAGAAGAAAAGGGCAATTAACATTATAACGTATTTGCTTATAGGTTTTACAATAACACAATCAATCCGAGATTTGGCCCTTTCTTTGAGGAATCTCAAAAGTTCGTATTTTAGTGTTCCTCACTGCTTGTTGGGCATATTAGTTTCTCTAACAAGGGATCCTCCAATTTCTTGCCCAACTATTTAGAATTCTGAAAGATATGCATAGGACAGAAGTTAAGAGTCTTATGAGTCAATGAGATTTTAGCTTCACTCCCTATTTTCCATGGACTATATAGTCCCTGGGGTCACAAAGAGTTGGAGACGACGGAGTGACTTTCACTTTCAGTTTCCCTATTTTCAGCATAGTTTTTCAGCATTGGCCTCTAATGGATGTGCTGTCTGAATCCAAAGCCTCTTTGGTCCATTTACCTGAAGAAAACTCTCCCTGATCCTACCAGAATGAGGAGGGTGGGTTACTTGGCTGCACAAGGTGGATGATTTATTGCATAGCCTAACACTATGCAAGCTTTCACAGGATTCCTCTGTTTCCAGCCCTTTCCCTTGGAGTATTCTTCAGTCAGTTCAGTTCAGTTCAGTCGCTCAGTCCAAGCAGAGGCATGACAATCATGTGAACACTGAGGTATTTCCCTCTTGCTCCTCTGCCACAAACACCCCCAGATAAGACTTCAGAAGGATGAGAAACTAATGCAGAACTGAGTCGCCTTCAGTCATCCCAGCCTGAACAACAGGAGACAAGTCAACATCCTACTGACCCTACAGACACCCAGAGACTCACAGAGAGAATGCAGGCATGAAATGCAAAGCCATCAGGTCACTGCAGCTGACCACACACACACGAGCTGAGTGAGCTGGCCAACAGAAAAACCACCAAGCCAACCTGCACGCTCTTACACTAAATAAAGTCTTATATTTTAAAGACATTCAGATTTATAGTAGCTTCTTTTGCAGCATTATTATGGAATAAATCACTGAAATGTTCTAATATTAAGAACTTACCCTGCATGTCTTAAAGTACATAAGATAATTACTTAAAAATTGTGTTGGTTAAGAAGAAAAGGGCAATTAACATTATAACGTATTTGCTTATAGGTTTTACAATAACACAATCAATCCGAGATTTGGCCCTTTCTTTGAGGAATCTCAAAAGTTCGTATTTTAGTGTTCCTCACTGCTTGTTGGGCATATTAGTTTCTCTAACAAGGGATCCTCCAATTTCTTGCCCAACTATTTAGAATTCTGAAAGATATGCATAGGACAGAAGTTAAGAGTCTTATGAGTCAATGAGATTTTAGCTTCACTCCCTATTTTCCATGGACTATATAGTCCCTGGGGTCACAAAGAGTTGGAGACGACGGAGTGACTTTCACTTTCAGTTTCCCTATTTTCAGCATAGTTTTTCAGCATTGGCCTCTAATGGATGTGCTGTCTGAATCCAAAGCCTCTTTGGTCCATTTACCTGAAGAAAACTCTCCCTGATCCTACCAGAATGAGGAGGGTGGGTTACTTGGCTGCACAAGGTGGATGATTTATTGCATAGCCTAACACTATGCAAGCTTTCACAGGATTCCTCTGTTTCCAGCCCTTTCCCTTGGAGTATTCTTCAGTCAGTTCAGTTCAGTTCAGTCGCTCAGTCCTGTCCAACTCTTTGCGACCCCATGAATCGCAGCAGGCCAGGCCTCCCTGTCCATCACCAACTCCCGGAGTTCACTCAGACTCACTTTCATGGAGTCAGTGATGCCATCCAGCCATCTCATCCTCTGTCATCTCCTTCTCCTCCTGCCCCCAATCCCTCCCAGCATCAGAGTCTTTTCCAGTGAGTCAACTCTTCGCATGAGGTGGCCAGAGTACTGGAGTTTCAGCTTCAACATCATTCCCTCCAAAGAAATCCCTTAGTGACCCGGAATCCTCAGGCTCCTTGGGCCTTGCCAGGGTCACAGACTGATCCTCTTCATGTCTTTCCCTCCACATAGCTTCAGCTTCCTCCTTGCTACTAGGTCAGTTATCTCTTGTCCATTCATCTTCTAACCAACATACTGTTGACATTTCTCATCTGGTGCATCTTCTGGACCATTCTCTTTGTCCTTGTCATTTTATGACATGTTGTTCCTCTTTTGCCATGTTAGGGATATTTAACAGGGATCAAAGAGGGACAAAATGTGTATTCAGTTTGCTGTCTTTTATCAAAAAGTCTTATCCTTTATTTAATATACATGGGCTTCCTCTAAGAATTATTGGTATCTTCTTGGTGGTCAGGTCACAATTACGTATGCTCTGAATATAGGAATTATTTTTTAACCCCCAAAAGACATATAGGAGCTTTCTTACTAGAACATAAGAGGCAGGAAAATTTCAGTTTGAAAATGAGAATTGACTTCAACTACACCAAAGCATTCTTACAAATAAGCACACTCAAAGCATTCTTCTTTTTTTCCAGTAAGCTTTGGGACTCGCCTATTGTTCCTTCAGGATAGAGAGTACCCCTAGGATGTTATTAGGATTTTCTTAGACTCTTAATGATATAGGATTTTCAGACTCCTAATGATATGATATCATTATTGATGAGTGACAGGAACATCGTACTTTCAATCAAGAGACCTCAAAAGTCTTCACAACTGTAGAGAAAAGGACAGACCCTCCACGCCTCTCCCTAGCTGGAAGGATATATTCCATCTAGGGTAATACATTGTTTGACAACTGACAACTCTCTTTCATCCTGCTCCTGCCTAATTATATGCTCCCTGCTTTCCAAACTCTGTTACAGTCTTCTATATGAATTAGATGTTCAACTTGAAGTCTTTTTGTATATTTAAGTAGCAATCTCCACATTGTAGAGGGCTGATAAAGATCAATACATAGAAATTCACCAGTTCTGGATACTGCTGTGTGTTACTAAAACAACTAGTCCAGTAATGGGGCTGCTCTCCATGGTCTGATTACTGCACAAGTTTGAGATGCTCTTTCTAGTTTTAAGCAAGAGTAATGGCAGGATTATGCCAGGGTTATAACCAACGCCTCAACAACTGAAACCGTCCCATGAATTCCATGAGGATTCAATAAACTTTTGGTAACCAGTGAAGATGCTCTATGCATTATTCATTGTACAAACAATGAATCTTCTTCATGCACTATCCAAAGAGGAAACCCTTAGATGTGATTCCATGCTTTGGCCTATGTTTTCCTTTCTTCCTACAATACCTTTCATTCTTCCTTGCATAGAAAAGTTCTCTGGCTATTTTAATACCCCAATTCAGTTTCATCTACCAAGGCAAATCCTCTCTAATTTTCTTCATTTTATATTTCAACAACACTTAATCCATTACCTTGTTATTGAAATTCCCTCGTTATTGAAATTCCCTCAATTTATTGCTATATTTTCCGTTTCTGTGTCTGCCTATCCCAGTTCATGAGCCAAGAAGCAGAACATGGAAAGGAAGAGACATAGAGAGGTAAAAAGTATGGGCTTCTGGATCACACCAGCCCTCAAATGGAGTCTGCCTCTTACTGCTTACTGGGGATATGAGCCTTGATTAGTTCTTCTGAAAAATAGGGATAATAAGAACTATAAGTGCATGCTAAGTCACTTCAGTCATGTCCAACTCTTTGTCCCTATGGATTATAGCCCAGAAGGCAGTGGCACCCCACCCCAGCACTCTTGCCTGGAAAATTCCATGGATGGAGGAGCCTGGTGGGCTGCAGCCCATGGGGTCACGAAGAGTCGGACACGACTAAGCGACTTTGCTTTCACTTTTCGCTTTCATGCATTGGAGAAGGAAATGGCAACCCACTCCAGTGTTCTTGCCTGGAGGATCCCAGGGACGGGGGAGCCTGGTGGGCTGCCATCTATGGAATCACACAGAGTCGGACACGACTGAAGAGACTTAGCAGCAGCAGCAGGCTCCTCTATCCATGGGAATCTCCATTCAAGAATACTGGAGTGTGTTGCCATACCCTCCTCCAGGGGATCTTCCTGACTCAAGGATCGAACTTGAGCCTCCTCTGGCTCCTGTATGGCAGGTAGATTCTTTATCACTGCGCCCCTAGGGAAGTTCAATAAAATCTATTAAGTGCTGTTATAAATAAGCATGACAAAGTAGTTTAAGTGAACAGCACATTATTCAAAATATCATAAACTAGCATCAGTAAACATAATCTAATATTGCTATTTTGTTCTTAAAAGTAGGGATGATGTGCTATTCTGTTGGTGTAGCTATTATAGCCTGGTGGTAGAGATTCTAAGTAAATTTTGAATGAGGAAATGAAGGAATAAATGAACAATCCTGTAGGAATCAGAATGCTTTTTAATTCAAGCAAATAAAGCTGTAGATGTCTTTTTTTACGTGATTAAACTATCTGTATGGATTGTTTATATTATTCTAACAAGCTGAATAGTCTACAAATCACGACTTTTTCACTTAATTCTGTGGGCTTGGGGGATTTAGAATAGAAGTAATAATAACTTTGCCAGTAGTTTTAAAGCCTGGAGTATAACACACAGCAGAGACACTATATTTCAACTCACATCATTTGGTTTCTCTGGACTCCAAATTCTCTGACTGTGAACTACACCTAGCCCTTCTTAGGTTGGTGGATTGAACATCTGATATATGCAAAAGTATTTTGCCAACTCTATGCAAATACTTCTGTCTGTGCATTTGTTTATTTGATTGATTGTTTACTTGTAGAAGCTTCTTTCTTGGCACCACCTGAAAATTCCTATCCAACTTCACTAATATCGACATTCCTCCAAATATATCTAACAGATTGATTCAAGGCCACCAACAAAATCTGTTCCTGCTTTTGGTGCATAAGAGAGCTTTGCGATTTTCTGTAGTAAAGCCCAAGAGGGCCAATAAAATGTTTTCATTGATTGCAGTGTCAGTTTTAGATGCTGCAATGGTTCCGAACAAGAGTCATCTTTTAGCACTCTGCTGTGGATTTACTTTTTATGGTCCTGGGATCTAGTGGGTAAATATGGCTTCTGCATTAACACTAACCTGAAGAGACAAACCTCTCAGGAGGATCGTTTCATCTTTATGCTTTTCCAACCCTGGGGTCATAAATCCTATCAGCCTGTAGAGAGGAGGCACACTAAAGATTACAGTGGCACAGAGGTGCTCTTTAAGTGAGCCAAACTAATAAAAATTAAAGTTCAAAGTCACTGGGTAACCTAAGATGTTCATTACACCTGCACTGAACCAGTCAGGGTTGATCAGCCAAATGGGCATTAGCCTGATGAACAGTCAGAAGAAAGTAAATACCTCTTAGATTCACATCACCTCTCCCCAAGAGCATCAGCATTATGGGATACACACAATATTTCAAGTAAAGATGCCTTGGAAAGCAGTGGAGGTCTTTAAAAACTTTCTGGAATCTCCAGTATGGAATATGGAAGAGTGGCATATGTACAGCTCATTCACTAAAAAAATTGGGTACAGATTAAAATCACTATGGCAACCAATCTGAATAAAAAATGACTGGCATCTATGAATCAGACAACAAGAAATCTGATGATGATTTAAAAAGAAAAGGAAAAAACAGCGACAACAGCAAAGGTTCTCCCAGACATAAGACTCAGGAAGATGAAAATTGTTTTCACAATGAAACAAGACAGAATGATCCTGAAAAACTGGCTGGCAAAGTCCACCATAGGTCTCCAGCTGGCCAGAGTAGCTGGATACACACTCAAGGCCGTATGGATGGGAGTAGCCTGGATGGTCAGGCTGGAGAATTTAGAATCTATCCATTAGGCCCTTTGGAACCACAAACAGTTTTTATATGCATCATGGGATGCACACGAGAAATGACAGGAAGATACTGACGTGTCAGCATTTAGTCTGGCAGGATTGCACACTCCCTGTTGGGGGCAAAGAACAGAGGATTTTCTTGTCCCCTCTAGAACCCATCCAGATACTCAAATCACCAGTCAGCAGGTCTGCTGGCCCCAGGGGATGGTGTCCCCTTAAAGAGACAGGACATAAATGGATCCTGGAACTATCCTTTCTTCCCCTTCCTGAACCTCTAAATAAGATGAATGTGCAGATGGTGTATAATTGACTGATGAATTCATAACCACATGAATTCATAACCACACCTTTCCATGAATTATCAGACTTGTCTGGCTGTCACATTAACATGTGACTTTAATATTACCACTGGCCTAACTCTGATGGTATCAACACAGGCTAAAATATGAATAGAACTTTGCATTTGTCATTTCTTCCTTCTGCAAATATTTACTGAGCACTGGGCTAAGTGCTTCAGGGATCAAGAGATAAAAAAGCACCATCCTACACTCAACTTTCTCACCTTCTAGGTGGAGAGAGAGAAAAGTAAACTAATTTTTACAGAGAGTGCTATGCTGATAAAGTGTGAGACATTTTCTATAGAGTTAATTCACAATATTAAACAGGCACATGCCCTCTGACCCTGAAATCTCACAGTTTGGAATGTATCCTGAAGACATACTCAGAGTTCACTCAGGATTTTCACTGCTGTGTTTATAAAGACAGGAAGCTACAAACAATCAAAATGTTCATAATTGGGAGCCCGGGTAATTATAATTTATAAAACATCCATAAAACAGAATTACTCGGCAGCTGTTTAAAAGAATAAGGCATGCCTGCATATGTTCATAGAAATATATCCAAAAGAGAGTAAATAAAAAGCAGGGGGGAAATGATTGCCTAAAATACGATCTTTTATGTTTCGTTTCATGTGCATCAGCAATATGCAAAAACTATGTTTTAGGGAAAGAAACCCAAGAAACTGTTAACTGATTATCTTTAGAAAGAGGGTTTGAGGTATGTATTTAAAATACAAAAAAATAATTTTTTAATATATTGTGGCAACCGTGCATGCATGTGCTCAGTCATGTCTGACTCTTTACAACCCCATGGACTGTTGCCCACGAGGCTGTTCTGTCCATGGAACTTTATAGGCAAGAATATCGGGATGGTTTGCCATTTCCTTCTCCAGGGGATCTTCTCCATCCAGGGATCAAACCCACATCCCTTGTGTATCCTGCATTGGTGGCAGATTCTTTACTAGCTGAGCTGTGCCACCAGGACTGTACACAGCTCTATAGTGAATGCCATGCAAACACAAGGAAGAGGTCTTAAATTCTAATGGGAAAGAAACACGGAAGCCCAACAAAGCTATCTACAAAAGGTAACAGTGAAAGACAGAGCCAGTGTCACACCTGGAGGAGCAGGCAGAAAGGCCAAAGGGTGAGCAGAAGAGCATCTTTGGAGAAGCAGCCAGTTCTTGGAGCAAGTAGATGTATGTCTCCCAGAGCAAGAAGGGCTCAATCGGAAACAGCTTCCAAATCCATAAATCACTGCAACATGCACTCTTAGGGTAGGTCACCAGTGTTACACTTTAGAAACTATTACATCCTTGTGTCTTAGCAAACAATATGATACATGGACCCAGAGGCAGATCTCTACCATTGCCAAAACTGCCGCCAAGCTTCCTGCTCTAAACACTTTCCCTTCCAAGAATAAGCTCAAAATGGATGGTTTAATTCCCTCACTCTATTATGCTCTGTTTCCCTCAAAACTCCTACACTTCCTCAAAACTTCCTCTGAACTCCTAGACAATATTGGATTTAACCATACCCTAAACATTTCAAAAATGTCAGGGCTGACTATAACAATATAATATAGGAACAGAAAAGCTTTTGATTGTGAGTATGGTATATATGTTCCATAGAATCCATTACTTTTTAATTATCGGCATATAGTTGATTTAAAATGTTGTATTAATTTCTGCTGTACAGCAAAGTGAATCAGTTGTGTGTGTGTGTGTGTGTGTGTGTGTGTGTGTGTGTGTGTGCTCAGTCACATCCAACTCTTTGTGACCCCATGGAATAATAGCTCACCAGGCTCTTCTGTTCATGGGATTTCCCAGGTAAGAATACTGAAGTGGATTGCCATTTCCTCCTCCAGGGGATTTTCTGACCCATGGATTGAACTGGTGTCTCCTGCATTGGTAGGCAAATTTTCTACCACTGAGTCACCTGGGAAGCCCATATATATATACATATATCCACTCTTAAATTCTTTCCCTACATTAATCATTACAGAGCACTGAATATAGTTCCTGATGCTACACTGTAGGTCCTTATTAGTTATCTACTTTATATATAGTAGTGAGTATATGTTAGTCCCAATCTTTCAATTTATCTCTCACCCTCCTCTTTTCTCCCTAGTAACCATAAGTTTGTTTCTTATATCTCTGACTCTGTTTCGTAAATAAGTTCATTTGCACCATTTTTTGAAGTTAAAAATTTTTAAAACATTGTATTAAAGCTTGTTTTTTGAAATTCTTTCTCAGGATAATGTATTCTCCAAAACACAAAGACTTAGGCTCTGAAGGCAGATGAAGAAAACTCGATTTTCTTTCTTTTTTTGAGTGAATCCAAATTGATTTTCAAAGCAGGTAAAAGTTTGGCTTAGAAACACCCATAAAAATCCCTTTGCCATCATCTATAGTAAAGAAGAGAACAGTGGAAGGTAAGCACAATTAGTTATAAGGTCTAATTTGATCTGTGATACAGGTGTTTCCATTTCAACTTTAATATTTTGAGTCACATATATTAGTGGAGCTTGCTAAACTAGATGACAAAATATCTCAACTCATTACAAACTAGTATATTTAGTAGGAGAAACAGTAAGTATTAAAAAGTGACAGTATGGATTCATGTATTTGCTCTTCTATTAAATAATTATTTTTTATTTTCTTCTGCCAGTCTCTGACACTCATCATCTTTGATCACACTGGTATTCTATATTTAAGTCAGTTCACTTTAGAGACTTTATTATCATAGATGTGAGGATTCATCTTAGAGAGTACATTTTTGAAGGACATTATCCCATGGTAACTGATGGGATAAAATAGTCACATATTTATACCATTTGGTGTCTTTCTTTTAACAACTGCAAAACATTTTATAAAATAGAATTGCCTTTGTGGATGGCTTTAGGACATTTAAGCCTATCATTAACCAAACTAAAAACAAATTTTGTTGTCTCATTATTATTGTTATTGAAATTTTATTAATGAATGGATTAATTAATCTTTATTTTTGGCTGTGCTGGTCTCTGTTGCTCTGTGGACTTTTCTCTAGTTGCAGTGAGAGGGTCGCTCTCCAGCTGCAGCCACGGGCTTCTCATTACACTGGCTTTTTATCGTGGAGCATGGGCTCTAGCGCATGGAGGCTTCAGTAGCTGTGCCATATGGGCTCAGCACTCGCAGCTCCTGGGCTCTAGAGCACAGGCTTAGTAGTTGTGGTACATGGACTTAGTTGCTCTGTGGCATGTGGGATCTTCCTGTACCAGATACCAAACCCATGTCTCCTGCATTGGCAAATGGATTCTTTACCACTGAGCTACCAGAAAAGCCCTTTATTTTTATTAAATACCTTTCTCATAGGTCTCATTATAAAAAATGAAATAGAATACACATAAAATCATTCACATGTTATAGAACTACATGAATTCTTCTGTTATTAAACAAGCATTTACAGACCTCCCTGGTGGTCCAGTGGTTAAGAGTTAGCCTTGCAGAAAGTGCAAGTTCGATCCCTGGTCATGGAACTAAGATCCCACATGTATTGTGATGTGGTCAAAAAAACAAAACAGAAAACAGAAACAACACTGTAACAAATTCAATAAAGACTTTATAAAAAATGGTCCACATCAACAAAAAAAATCTTTAAAAAATAAGCATTTATTGAATGTCTACTATACGCCAAATCTGTTCTAGACATTGGAGCTTTGTCAATGAACAAGACGTAGCTGCTAAGTTCGCTGTCTTGTCAGTGGAGGGGAATGGGAAACAGGCAAGTCAAGAGGCAGCTACAACACAGCACTCCAAGGGTTTTCACAGGGAAGGGACTTGATGCTACGGGAACTCCCAGGCAAGGAGCTTCCTCAGGATGTGTTGCTTGTGAATACCTCCTGAAGGTTGTCAAGTTCAAGTTGAGACTTGAAGGCAAACAATAAAAATCTAGGCTGAAAGGGAAGAGAGAATGAGAAAAGAAGGAAGAGAAGAGTGTTCCTATCAAAGCGAACCATTTATTCAAGGGCCCATAAGTGGGAGAGCACATGACAGGTAATTCGGTAGGGCTGTAGCGTGCAGTCTAAGATGAGAGGAAGAGGATGTGGGGAAGGAACATGAGGAGATGGAAACCGAGGACGTGAAAGTCCTTTGACAGCTGCTGAAGGGCTGAGACCATGTTCTGAGGGTGATGAGGAGTCAGTGCAGGGCGAAGGTCTCCCGCTGCTCGGAGGTTCACCTGGAACTAAAGAGGCTGGAGGGGTCCACCAGAGACATCTCAGCAGGAAGTGGTAGAGGTCTGGACCACAGTAATGGGAGGGTTGAAAAGAACTGCATGTGTGGGAGAGTGTGTGTGTGTGCATGCGGGTGTGTGAGTCTAGTATAATCACCATCAGTTTTCACCCAAGTAGTCAAAGGGAAGAGATCTGGTCTATAAATGCTGCAATTATACCCACAGATAGCACACAAAAGCAGTCTTTTGAGCGAGTGCCCAATTGACTGGTCACTGTGGGAAATGTAATCATCAGATAGCTTCATAGGTGGAAATTAAACAAACACATTGACTCTCAGGCTGCTCAGGAAATGCCAGATGGAGTCTGAAGTCCTATTTGGTTACTGAGGACGGAAAATGCAGAGACAGAGGCTCCTAGGACCATTCTCTTTAAAGCAATCCCACATTTCAACCCATGAGGAGAGACTGAAGCCACACAGAACTTATTTGTCACTAATTTGGAAAAGCAAATAAGTGAATTAACCTAGTATCACAAATCTCCAAACATAGCACTTTTATTTAAACAGTAGTGAGGCCTCACACACTTTGTGAGGCCTAGATAGATGACAATTCTCATTGTTCAAAACTTTATTCATGATGTGTCTGTAGAGAATAAAGTCTATAAGGCAAAATTTAGACATGCTGAGGCATTGGTCATCTGGGAGGTACGAAATGTCAAAGAAGGAGGATTTCAGCTACTTAAAAAATTGTCAAAATGGCAGTCATTCAAAGCCCAAAAAAGAAACTAAATGGACATAAGCTCAGAAAGCAAAGAATTCATCATTATGTGAGAAGTCAGCAAAAATGGCTATTTTGCCCACAACTAAGCCAGGCGGAGGCGGGAGAGTAGGGGGAGGTGACAGAAAGGGTCTCGGTCACCACAGTGATTATGGTAGATGATAATCAGTTTCATGGTTGAGACTCAATAATAGTGTGCCTAGGTATCGGATCTGATCACCAAGAGTTTGTCTCAGGGTCTTTTCACGAGACTCGTGAGGTTTTACACTTAGGAAAGTAAAGCAGTCGTTTACCGTGTAAGAAGGTTCATGAAAATAAAAATACACATTGATTCCTACTGGATGATTATTAGGTGACACCTTTTATTAATACCTAATTATTTTAATTGGGTGATAGTCATAAATCCCCGACTCCCAATGTTTGATGTGACGCTTAACATCTCGAGGAAAAGACGTATACATGGATGTCTCTCGACCTTCACGGTGTTGACATTTCACCTTGTGACACGTCAGTCCTACGATTTTATAAATGACTCACGAATGATACACGGTTGGTGGTACGAATCACATCCCCTGTGTTACCTATCGTTCTTACCGTATCCGAGACGGGAGTATCTTATATTTGAGATAATCCTCTCAGGTAGTCACAACAGATTCAACTAGTACTGTCAAAGACCGGTATCTACACAGTACAAACCACCAAGACTCGGTAATCACCGTAAGTCCGGACGACGACGGTCACTAAGGATTTTGACTAGTAGTCTTCAGTACTCGGTGAAATATTGAGTTTAAGTCTCCGGACGGTATCTGGATCACGCAGACTTAGAGACCCGTCTCCTCGGACCCTTATGGATATAAATTGTTTGATGAGTTCTTGAAGAGTTGTAATTTAAAACTCTTCGTCACCCTCTTTTGAGTGGTACCAATCTCTTTTATATACTCATTAAAGTTAGGGATTCATATCGATTGTTATTACAAAAAGAGTGGTCAGAGAGTAGACGAGAGTGCTACGACTACGTTCTAACGAGACTATGGTTTGAATCAAGAGATCAGTACGGTTTTATCTGTGTCTCAGGATGAAAGTCGAAAACAACGAACACGAAAAACACAGTATAAGTATCAGATTTTCAAAGTATCAAATTCCAGAATTCGGAGATTAGGTTAGGTTCACTCAATTAAAAATACATACTACATTTTGTTCCTATGTTAAACTAAGAAAACGAAGTAGATATCCAATTTTCTCAATAATACTAAATGAAGAAATTATACTTTCTCTACTAGGCACATTTGTTGAACATTATGACTGAATACACATGATTTACTTCTGGGCTCTCTATTCTGTTCCATTAGTCTATTTCTCTATTCTTACACCAGTTCAATATTGTTTTAATTATTTTAGCTTTACAAAATAGTTTGAAGTCAGGAAATGTAATGTCTCCAGCTATGTTCTTATTCAAGATTGTTCTGGCTATTTAGGGTCTTTGAAGTTCCATATGATCTTTAAGAACTTTAGAGTTTTTTCTGTTTCTGTAAAAAGAAAAATGGTACTGGGATTTTTGATAAGGAATGCATTGAATCTGTAGCTTGTTTTGGGTAATATAAACATTTTAACTTCCAATCCATGAACATGGGGTGTCTTTCCACGTCTTTGTCTTATTTAACTTTTTTAATCAATGTTATAATTTTCAGTATACAATTCTTTCATCTTTTTAAGTTTATTCTGAAGTATTTTATTCTTTTTGAGGCTTTGATGCTATTCTAAATGAGACTGTTTCCTTAATTTCCTTTGGCTCATTGTTAATATGCAAAACACATCTGAATTTTGTATGTTGATTTTTTGCATCCTGCAAATTTATTAAAGTTCTTTTTTTTTATTTTATTTTAATTGGAAGATAATTACTTTACAATTTTGTGATGGCTTCTGCATACATCAGCATGAATCAGCCATGGTATACATATGTCCCCTCCCTTTTAAAACCTCCTAGTTCTAGCAGGTTTGTGTGTATGTGTGTGTAGTCTTAAGGGTTTTCTACATACGATACTATTGGGGAAAGTGGATATTCACATGGAAAGAAAGAAATTGTTCCCTTACCTTATACCACACAGAAAAATCAACTCAATTATATTGAAGACTTAAATACAGAATTTGAAAGCGCAAAACTTCTAGAAGAAAACATAGGGGTAAAGATATGAATTTTTGTTTCAGCAATGATTCCTTCGATATGACAATAAAAACCAGAATAGACATGGAACTGCATCAAGCTAACAAGTTTCTGCACAGCAAAAGAAACAACACAACACAAAGGTAACCTATGGCGAAGGTGAAGGAGAAAGGTGAAGTCGCTCAGTCGTGTCCGACTCTTTGCGACCTCGTGGACTGTAACCTACTAGGCTTCTCTGTCCATGGGATTCTCTAGGCAAGAATACTGGAGTGGATTGCCATTCCCTTCAGAACAGCAAAAATGTTTCCAAACATTTTGATAAAAGGTCAATATTCAAATATATAAGAAACTCCTACAACCCTAGCAATAAAATAAAAACAACTAATATGATTTTAAAAGTGGGCAAAGGATTTGAATTAGCATTTCCTCAAAGAAGGCATACAAATAGACAGTAGGTACATGAAAGGATGTTCAACATTTTTCATTATAAGGAAAATACAACCCCAAACCACAATAAGATATCTCCTTACACCTATCTGAGTGGCTGTTATCCAAAAGAAAACAACAAGTACTGGCAAGAATGTGGAGAAAGAAGAACTTTTGTGCACAGTTGGTAGGAATGTAAACTGGTGTACTTACTATGGAGAGCAGTATGAAAGTTACTCAAAAAACAATTTTTAAATAACTGCCATATGATCCAGAAATCCCACTGTTGGATATGTATTCAAAAGAATTGAATTCAGGGTCTTGAAGCGATATCTGCCCTCTCACATTTACTGCAATGTATTTTCAATAAGCCAAGATATGGAAACAATATAAATGTCCCTTAATGCAAAAAGAAAATGTATACACAATGAAATATTATTTGGCCTTAAGAAGGAAAGCTTGCTATATGTGACATCATGGATGAACCTGGAAGATACTATGCTCAGTGTAATAAGCAAGTCACAAAAGGACAAACACTACATGATTCTACTTATCTGAGGTATCTAAAATAAGTCAAACTCATAGAAATAGAAAGTAGGGGCTGGGGATCAAGAGAAATGCAGGTTCAATGGATATATAGGTTCAGTTACATAAATGAGTAAGTTCTAGAGGTTTGCTTACAGTATAATACCTGTAGTCAACAGTATTGCATTGTGCACTTAAAATTTTTAAGAGGCTCAATCTCATGTTGTGTTATCATAATTAATAAAAATTAAATATATTGTAATAAAAATAAAAGTAGGACACGGGGTGTTTTGCCCAGAGAACTAGCAAAATACCTCCTCCTTTTTGTCTAAGCTAGTTTTATGTCTCAGCATCCTAAGAATGTGCCACAAAGACTATAACTGACAGGGACCTGGTTATTTCTGAGGAGATCAGTTCAGTTCAGTTCAGTTCAGTTCAGTTGTTCAATCATGTGCTGCTCTTTGCAACCCCATGAACCGCAGCACGCCAGGCCTCCCTGTCCATCACCAACAGCCAGAGTCCACTCAAACCCATGTCCATTGACTCAGTGATGCCATCCAACCACCTCATCCTCTATCGTCCCCTTCTTCTCTGCCCTCAATCTTTCCCAGCATCAAGGTCTTTTCAAATGAGTCAGCTCTTCACGTCAGGCAGCCAAATTATTGGAGTTTCAGCTTCAATATCAGTCCTTCCAATGAACACCCAGGACTGATCTGCTTTAGGATGGACTAGTTGGATCTCCCTGCAGTCCAAGGGACTCTCAAGAGTCTTCTATAATACCACAGTTCAAAGGCATCAATTCTTCAGGGCTCAGCTTTCTTTATAGTCCAACTCTCACATCCATACATGACTATTGTAAAAACCATAGCCTTGACTAGACAGACCTTTGTGGACAAAGTAATGTCTCTGCTTTTTAATATGCTGTCTAGGTTGGTCATAACTTTCCTTCAAAGGAGTAATTGAATTGAAGTCACTCAGTCGTGTCTGATTCTTTGCGACCCTATGGACTGCAGCCCACCAGGCTCCTCCATCCATGGGATTTTCTAGGCAATAGTCCTGGAGTGGATTGCCATTTCCTTCTCCAGGGGATCTTCCCAACTCAGGGATTGAACCTGGGTCTCCCACATTGTAGACTGACGCTTTACCATCTGAGCCACCAGGGAGTAAGCGTCTTTTAATTTCTTGTCTGCAATCACCATATGCAGTGATCTTGGAGCCCCCCAAAATAAAGTCAGCCACTGTTCCCACTGTTTCCCCATCTATTTGCCATGAAGTGATGGGACTGGATGTCATGATCTTAGTTTTCTGAATGTTGAGCTTTAAGCCAACTTAGATATACTTTATTCAGTTAGTTAATAAATGTTATTGGGTGTGTTGTAAACTAACACTGTGCTAGGTTTTGGATTTAAGTTAAGCAAAATCAAACATCACCCTTGATCTTACACTGGCAAGACAACCATAGGAATAAATGTATTATTACTAACAGAACTTCTAGATATAAAAGGAATATAATTTTAGGAGCACAATTCTTAGAGGCCATATTAAAAAAAGAAGAAGTTTTACTAGACTGTAGAGTCAGAGTAGTCCTACCTGATTCATTTATGCTTAAACTGACCAGAAGGATGAGGAAAAAGCAAGCAGATAAAGTAGAAAAGTGGGGAAAGTAATATCCAGATAGAATGCTGAGTCCAAAGGCTCAGGAATAAGACAGAAAAGGACTGTTTGATGTACCAAAAGAAGATAAGACAGGCCTAAAAGACTGGTCCAGAACTCCTAAGTGAAATACATTAGTCATTGCAAATCTACTGTTCAGATACATATGAACCTATGGCCAAAGGCCTATAAATAAGCCTTTCCATAAAGTCTTCATGTTTGTTACCATCATCATCATTGTCATCATCATCATCACTAATAATTTTTGAGCATTTGCTATAGGTTATACTGCTGCTAAGCCCTATCTGCCTGCAATGCAGGAGACCAGAGTTCAATCCCTGGGTCGGGAAGATTTCCTGGAAAAGGGGATGGCTACCCACTCTAGTATTCTTGCCTGGAAAATTCCATGGACAGAGAAGCTTGGCAGGCTGTAGTCCATGGGGTCACCAAGAGTCAGACAAGACTGAACTACTAACACATAATTCAGTTCAGTTCAGTCACTCAGTTGTGTCCGACTCTTTGCGACCCCATGAATCGCAGCACGCCAAGCCTCCCTGTCCATCATCAACTCCCGGAGTTCATTCAGATTCACGTCCATCATGTCAGTGATGCCATCCAGCCATCTCATCCTCTGTCGTCCCCTTCTCCTCCTGCCCCCAATTCCTCCCAGCATCAGAGTCTTTTCCAATCAGTCAACACATAAGCACTATCTACAGTTTATCTCATTTAACCTTCACAATGACCCATGAGGTAAGGGCTACTGTTACCCTCATTTCATGTATAAGGTACATTGGAGTTAAGTGATTGGCCCCCACCCACATAATTACTAAACACTAGAGCTAAGATTTTAATAGCATTGCTCTGATTCCCAAGTCCATGCTTTATTGTATGTGTGGTGGCCATGAAAATGCATCTCATAGAGCTCCAACTACAAGGAACAAAATTGAACAAGGGCCTCAAGGGCTGTACTCTGAAATCCATCACTGTGCACTGTAGGCTGAAAGCTTCTGTGCCCCCAATATTCATATTTTGAAATCTAATCACCAATATGATGGTATATGGAGTGGGGCCTTTGGGAGACAATCAGATCAGGAGGTGGAGCTCTCATGATGGGATTAGTGCTTTTATAAGAGAGACCCCAGAGAGCTCTCTCATCTCTTATACCAGGTGAAGATGGCCATCTATGGGCCAGGTAGCTGGTCCTTAACCAACACAAAATCTGTCAGCACCTTGATCCTGGACTTCTAGCCTCCAGAACTATAATAATAAATAAGGCCATCCAATCCATGGTAATTTGCTATAGCCGCCTGAACAGACTAAGCTGCTGTTTATGCACTGACTCAAAACCTTCATAGGCTGTTTCCAGCCCAGGACTGAGAGCAGCAAGCATATTGCTGCTGCTGCTGCTAAGTCGCTTCAGTCGTGTCCGACATATTAGGGCAAGCCAATTCCTAGGGGACATGGGACTCGGGTGTGAAAACTCCCTGTGGTTGTTGTTCTTCAATTGCTAAGTTGTATCCAATTCTTTGTCAACCCATAGACTGCAGCATGCCAAGCTTCCCTGTCTTTCACTACCTCCCAAAGTTTGTTCAAATTCATGTCCATTGAGTCAGTGATGCTATCTAAACAGCTCATCCTTTATGCTTTTGCCTTTCTCCTTTTTCCTTCAACCTGTCCCAGAATCAGGGTCTTTTCCATTGTGTCGGCTCTTCTCCAGTAAGTCAGCTCTTCGTATCAGGTGGCCAAAATATTGGAGCTTCAACTTCAGCAACAGTCCTTCCAATGAATATTCAGGGTTGATTTCCTCTAGGATTGACTGCTTTGAACTCCTTGCACAACTACTGGAAAAACCTTTGACTATACGGACCTTTGTCTGCAAGGTAATATCTCTGCTTTTTAATATGCTGTTTAGATTTGTCATAGTTTTCCTTCGAAGGAGCAAAATGTATTTTAATTTTGTGGCTGCAGTCACTGTCCACAGTAATTTTTCAGCCCAAGAAAATAAAATCTGTCACTGCTTCTGCTTTGTCCCCATCTATTTGCCATGAAATGATGGGACTAGATGACATGATCTTAAATTTTTTGAATGTTTGAGTTTTAAGCCAACTCTTCCACACCTCTCTGTGAATTCATCTTCATCAAGAGGCTCTTTAGTTCCTCTTCACTTTCTGCCATTAGACTGGTATTATCTGCATATTTGAGGTTGTTGATATTTCTCCTAGCAATCTTAATTCCAGCTTCTGCTTAATTCAGCCCAGCATTTCTCATGATGTACTCTGTATGTAAGTTAAATAAGCAGATTACAATATACAGCCTTGTTATACTCCTTTCCCAAATTGGAACCAGTTAGTTATTCCATCTCTGGCTCTAACTGTTGCTTCTTGACATGCATCCAAGTTTCTCAGAGACAGGAAAGGTGGTCTGATATTTTCAACACTTTAAGAATTTTCCATAGTTTGCTGTGATCCACACAGTCAAAGGCTTTGGTGTAGTCAGTAAAGCAGAAGTAGATGTTTTTCTTTTTTTGTTTTTCTTTTTTTTTAATACTTTATTCTACGTTACAATACTGTATTGGTTTTGCCATACACTGACATGAATCAGCCACAGGTGTACATGATCTCCCAATGCCAAAGCCCCCCCCCCACCCCATATCATCTCTCTGGATCACCAGACCCAAGCATCCTGTACCCTGTATTGAACATAGACTGGTGCTTCATTTCTTATATGATAGTATACATGTTTCAATGCCGTTCTCCCAAATCATCCCACCCTCTCCCTCTCCCTCAGAGGCCAAAAGTCTGTTCTATATTTCTGTGTCTCTTTTGTTGTCTCACATACAGGATCATCATTACTATCTTTCTAAATTCCATATATATGTGTCAGTATACTGTATTGGTGTTTTTCTTTCTGGCTTACTTCACTCTGTATAATTGGCTCCAGTTTCATCCATCTCATTAGAACTAATTCAAATGTATTCTTTTTAAGGGCTGAGTAATACTCCATTGTGTATAGGTACCACAGCTTTCTTATCCATTCATTTGCTGATGGACATCTAGGTTGTTTCCATGTCCTGGCTATTATAAACAATGCTGCAATGAACATTGAGGTAGATGTGTCTCTTTCAATTCTGGTTTCCTTGGTGTGTATGCCCAGCAGTGGGATTGCTGGGTCATAAGGCAGTTCTATTTGCAATTTTTAAAGGAATCTCCACACTGTTTTCCATAATGGCTGTACTAGTTTGCATTCCCATCAACAGTGTAAGAGGGTTCCCTTTTCCCCACATCCTCTCCAGCATTTATTGCTTGTAGACTTCTGGATTGCAGCCATTCTGACTGGTGTGAAATGGTACCTCATTGTGGTCTTGATTTGCATTTCTCTGATAATGAGTGATGTTGAGCATCTTTTTCTGTAATTCTCTTGCTTGCTCTATGATCCAATGGATGTTGGCAATTTGATCTCTTGTTCCTCTGCTTTTTTGAAACCCAGCTTGTACATCTGAAAGTTCTTGGTTTGTGTACTCCTGAAGCCTAGCTTGAAGTATTTTGAGCATAATCATGCTAGCATGTGAAATGACAGCCTTGCAAAACTTAGGACACTTCTAATGTATTCTTACTTCCTCTAACTGTTCTCCTGTCCTTTTATGCCTTCTCACTTCCTTTCGCGGGGATGTTTCCCTAATAAAGTCTTGCACATTTTACCCTTTTTTGGCATCCATTACTTGGGAGACCCAGACTAAAATGGTATTCAGTAAAACATGTTTACAACCAGAAAGCACTACTAGAAAGGAACCGTTCTCAAGGTTTTTCAGCATGCCTATTGGTTCACCATTTCAGTTGGTTAGGGCACAGGAAAAAGCTACAGATTTTATTCCATTTATTTTCAATCTATTCTGTTCTATCAGTCTCTGACTGATTGATAGGACAGTCTGATCAATAGGATTAATTGCTAGGACAGCCTTAGTTTGCACCTGCTATCCTGGCACAATCATCCCTTCTTTTTCATTCTCAAAATGTTATTCAATAAAATGATGATGTCTGGGATTCACTTCAAAAATAATATTAATATTAGAGGTGAGAGAAGTTGATGGGATGTGAATGAGGCAGAATTAGCCAGTGGATTGATTATGCTGGAGCTTGCTGATGGTTCCAATGGAGTTTACTATATTATTCTGCTTACGTTTATGTAGGTTTGAAATTTTCCATTAATTAAAAGATAAGGGGGAAAACAATTCTGCTTGGTATAACACATTATATTGTCAACTTAGATATAAGCCTGGCCAGTTTCCAATCTGCTCCTCTGGTCACAGTGAAAACACATGCAAGATTAAGTGCAAAATCATTTCCTTTCTTGGAAACTTAGAAGTTCGGAAGGTTTTAAACATTTTCTTGTCGTTTTGTTGCTGCAAGTGATGGAAATACAACTCAATGGCTTAAGCAAAAAACAGAATATTTTGACTGAATAATGTTAAAAAAAATAGCAGTTAACTTTAGGCTTGGATGAATTCAGGGACTTAAATTCTATTATCAGAAATTGGTTTCATTCGCCCCCACCTCGCTTCTCTTTTTACTGTGATGGCAGACTTGCGTTCCCTGGTGACAAGAATGAATGTCTCTCCCAGTTGATGCCCTATCATGTAAATGGTCTCAGTATACATCTTTCTCAATTGTTCAAGAAATCTTAGGATGAGTTCTGATTGGATCAACTTATATTACATGCCATCGTTAAACCAGTCACAATTCCCAGGAGAATGGAATATGCTGACTAGTCACTCCTGGGTTGTCTGTCCAACTATAGCTATTGACTATTATTCCCACATAGACAAAGGGAAATGGTTATTCTGCATCATGATACAGATATAGGATACCACGATATAGGATATTATGATGATACCTATATCAAAGATAAATAGATGTGCTGGGATGGGAGACAGAACAGGTGTCTACTTACTACGTTCTTATCTGCCTAGGTATCAGCTGCTTAATCAGAATCAATGTGAATAGCAGGTTTTCTCTTTTTTTTAAGCGAAGGAAACATGACTTTCAGTTCAGTTCAGTTCAATCACTCAGTCATGTCTGACTTTTTGTGACCCCATGAATTGCAGCACGCCAGGCCTCCTTGTCCATAACCAACTCCCAGAGTTCACTTAGACTCATGTCCATCGAGTAGGTGATGCCATCCAGCCATCTCATCCTCTGTCATCCCCTTCTCCTCCTGCCCCTAATCCCTCCCAGCATCAGAGTCTTTTCCAATGAGTCAATTCTTTGCATGAGGTGGCCAAAGTACTGAATTTCAGCTTTAGCATCATTCCTTCCAAAGAAATCCCAGGGTTGATCTCCTTCAGAATGGACTAGTTGGATCTCCTTGCAGTCCAAGGGACTCTCAAGAGTCTTCTCCAACACCACAGTTCAAAAGCATTAATTCTTCGGTGCTCAGCCTTCTTCACAGTCCAACTCTCACATCCATACATGACTACTGGAAAAACCATAGTCTTGACTAGCGGACCTTTGTTGGCAAAGTAATATCTTTTTAATATACTATCTAGGTTGGTCATAACTTTTCTTCCAAGGAGTAAGTGTCTTTTCATTTCATGGCTGCAGTCACATCTGCAGTGATTTTAGACCCAAAATAAATAAAGTCTGACACTGTTTCCACTGTTTTCCCATCTATTTCCCATGAAGTGATGGGACCAGATGCCATGATCTTTGTTTTCTGAATGTTGAACTTTAGGCCAACTTTTTCACTCTCCTCTTTCACTTTCATCAAGAGGCTTTTTAGTTCCTCTTCACTTTCTGCCATAAGGGTGGTGTCATCTGCATATCTGAGGTTATTGATATTTCTCCCAGCAATCTTGATTCCAGCTTGTGTTTCTTCCAGTCCAGCGATTCTCTTGATGCACTCTCAATCAGTTCAGTCAGTTCAGTCACTCAGTCGTGTCCAACTCTTTGCAGTCCCCTGAATCACAGCACACTAGGCCTCCCTGTCCATCACTAACTCCCGGAGTTCACACAGATTCACATCCATTGAGTCAGTGATGCCATCCAGCCATTTCATCCTCTGTTGTCCCCTTCTCCTCCTGCCCCCAATCCCTCCCAGCATCAAAGTCTTTTCCAATGAGTCAACTCTTCACGTGAGGTGGCCAAAGTACTGGAGTTTCAGCTTCAGCATCATTCCTTCCAAAGAACATCCAGGGCTGATCTCCTTTAGAATGGACTGGTTGGATCTCCTTGCAGTCCAAGGGACTCTCAAGAGTCTTCTCCA
>SJYG01000080.1:7986756-8000437 GCA_006410535.1 Litocranius walleri
GGTGACAATATACAGCCTTGATGTACTCCTTTTCCTATTTGGAACCAGTCTGTTGTTCCATGTCCAGTTTTAACTGTTCCTTCCTGACCTGCATACAAATTTCTCAAGAGGTAGGTCAGGTCATCTGCTATTCCCATCTCTTTCAGAATTTTCCACAGTTTGTTGTGATCCACACAGTCAAAGGCTTTTGCATAGTCAGTAAGGCAGAAATAGATGTTTTTCTGGAACTCTCTTGCTTTTTCCATGATCCAGCGGATGTTGGCAATTTGATCTCTGGTTCCTCTGCCTTTTCTAAAACCAGCTTGAACATCTGGAAGTTCACAGTTCACGTCCTGTTGAAGCCTGGCTTGGAGAATTTTGAGCATTACTTTACTAGCATGTGAGATGAGTGCAATTGTGCAGTAGTTTGAGCATTCTTTGGCATTACCTTTCTTTGGGATTGGAATGAAAACTGACTTTTTCCAGTCCTGTGGCCACTGCTGAGTTTTCCAAATTTGCTGGCATATTGAGTGCAGCACTTTCACAGCATCATCTTTCAGGATTTGAAATAGCTCTACTGGAATTCCATCACCTCCATTAGCTTTGTTCATAGAGATGCTTTCTAAGGCCCACTTGACTTCACATTCCAGGATGTCTGGCTCTAGGTGAGTGCACACTATCATGATTATCTGGGTCTTGAAGATCTTTTTCGTACAGTTCTTCTGCGTATTCTTGCCACTCTTCTGCTTCAGTTAGGTCCATACCATTTCTGTCCTTTTTCGAGCCCATCTTTGCATGAAATGTTCCCTTGGTATCTCTAATTTTCTTGAAGAGATCTCTAGTCTTTCCCATTCCATTGTTTTCCTCTATTTCTTTGCACTGATTGCTGAGGAAGGCTTTCTTATCTTTTCTTGCTATTCTTTGGAACTCTGCATTCAGATGCTTATATCTTTCCTTTTCTCCTTTGCTTTTCACTTCTCTTCTTTCAACAGCTATTTGTAAGGCCTCCTCAGACAGCCATTTTGCTTTTTTGCATTTCTTTTCCATGGGGATGGTCTTGATCTCTGTCTCCTGCACAATGTCACAAACTTCATTCCATAGTTCATCAGGCATTCTATCTATCAGATCTAGGCCCTTAAATCTATTTCTCATTTCTACTATATAATCATAAGGGATTTGATTTAGGTCATACCTGAATGGTCTAGCGATGTTCCCTACTTTCTTCAATTTACGTCTGAATTTGGCAATAAGGAGTTCATTATCTGAGCCACAGTCAGCTCCTGGTCTTGTTTATGTTGACTGTATAGAGCTTCTCCATCCTTGGCTGCAAAGAATATAATCAATCTGATTTTGGTGTTGACCATCTGGTGATGTCCATGTGTAGAGTCTTCCCTTGTGTTGTTGGAAGAGGGTGTTTGCTATGACCAGTTCATTTTCTTGGCAAAACTTAATGAAACTAAGCCATGCACGTGGGGCCACCCAAGACAGGCAGGTCATGGTGGAGAGGTCTGACAGATGTAGTCCACTGGAGAAGGGGGCAAACCACTTCAGTATTCTTGCTTTGAGAACCCCATGAACAGTATGAAAAGGCAAAATGATAGGATACTGAAAAAGGAACTCTCCATGTCAGTAGGTGCCCAATATGCTACTGGAGGTCAGTGGAGAAATAAGTCCAGAAAGAATGAAGGGATGGAGCCAAAGCAAAAACAATACCCAGTTGTGCATGTGACTGGTGATAGAAGCAAGGTCCCATGCTATAAAGAGCAATATTGCACAGGAACCTGGAATGTCAGGTCCATGAATCAAGGCAAATTGGAAGTGGTCAAACAAGAGATGGCAAGAGTGAACATCGACATTCTAGGAATCAGCGAACTAAAATGGACTGGCATGGGTGAATTTAACTCAGATGACCATTATATCTACTACTGCGGACAGGAAAAAACCCTCAGAAGAAATGGAGTAGCCATCATGGCCAACAAAAGAGTCCGAAATGCAGTACTTGGATGCAATCTCAAAAATGACAGAATGATCTCTGTTTGTTTCTAAGGCAAACCATTCAATATCACAGTAATCCAAGTCTATGCCCCAACCAGTAACACTGAAGAAGCTGAAGCTGAACAGTTCTATGAAGACCTACAAAACTTTTTAGAACTAACACCCAAAAATGATGTCCTTTTCATTATAGGGGACTGGAATGCAAAAGTAGGAAGTCAAGAAACACCTGGAGTAACAGACAAATTTGGCCTTGGAATGCAGAATGAAGCAGGGCAAAGACTAATAGAGTTTTGCCAAGAAAATGCACTGGTCATAGCAAACACCCTCTTCCAACATGACTTTAAGTTTACTCAAAACTTCAGGCTAATAAAAAAATTTCACTTACAGAATTATTCTTATGCCTTGAGATTCATTGTAAGTAATGCAATTGCACAAGATTTATTAATATATTGTGTTTACTCTTCCTCCTTCTTTATCATCAAGGACTTTGTTTTGATTTACTTGTATTTTTTAAAAATAAAAGGAACTTGGATTTTTATCCCACTAATTAGATACAATATGCAGCTAATTATGTAGCAAGGACAGAGTTAAGAGCAGAATAAAGAGGAGGTTTTTCAATACATGTATTGTTCTTTTCTCCTCTGAGAAGACATGCTTGAAACTGAATTTTAAACACTTCAGCACTGGTGAAACAAATTAATGATGGCTCAGACACAGAGGTGTTGCATATTATTCATGATCTTGAAATTATTAATGTAACACTGAGCCATTATTACCACATATTGCCATCAGAGTAATTAACACATCTTATCTAATAGAATAAGGCCGTCAAATCAAACTAAGAAGTAATTAAGTTACATAACTACACAGCTGAGGCAGAAAGATGCATGCTAAGTGAATTAAAAAACTGCAGCTTACCTAGGTGGTTTTGAATAGCTAAGCATGGTGATTTCTTATTTATTGTCTAGTTTAACCATGTCATGCCTCAATTTCTATGTACCATGAGGAGATTAGAATAAAGTCATTACTAAACTCTAGTGTTCATATTAATTACTTAGTTTCTGAAAAATCCATCTTCACAGTCTCCATTGAAAACATTAATCCACATGGTCTAGAGTGGAGACCCACAATACAGACATTTTTAACACCCTCAGGTGATTTTAAAGTTGTACCATGAGTTACATTTTGATAAATTCTAGAAAAAAAAAAGATTTTCAAAATTCCCTTCCAATCATAATTGAGCAGAAATGAGATCACTGGCTTTCCCAGATACAGTAGGGAGGTTCTGTCAGGAGTTAGCATTTGTTTTACATATGGAATGCCCATGATCTCCATTATCTGCTTATGGTTGACCATTTTCTTCCCCTGAAACTAGAGTTAAAAAAAAAAAAAAAAAACTTATAAAGAGAAAAATAACCATTTTCAATTTTTAAGAACTGTCAGTCAGCTCTGAAATTATTCTAAGCCATAATACTTATATCCTATCATAGATACTAAATGAGCCGCACAGAATAAATCACAAATGTGAGAAACAATTTATAATTTTAATGAAACTAAGAAAACTCCATAATGTATCCTTCTTCCAAATGTCTTTTCCCTTTAGCCCTCTGCTTGCAGAGTGTGGATTTTTTGGAGAGAATGCACATAGTCTTAAACTTTAAAAGTCTACTTTTGGGTGGCTTCCACATCTAGGCTATTGTAAATAGTACTGCAATGAACATTGGAGTGTATGTATCTTTTCATGGTTTTCTTGGGGTATATGCCCAGTAGCAGAATTTCCGGGTCATATGGTAGTTTTATCTTTTTCTTAAGGAAACTTCATACAGCTTTTCATAGTGGCTATATAAATTTACATTACCACCAACAGTGTGGAAGGGTTCCTTTTTCTCTACACCCTCTCTAGCATTTATTGTTTGTAAAGGTTTTGATGATGGCCATTCTGACTAGGGTGAGGCGATATCTCATTGTAACAACTTAAATGTTCATTGACAGATGAATGAATGAAGAAGATGTGGTATATATATACAAAGGAATTTTACTCAGCCATTAAAAAGAATGAAATAATACCATTTTCAGCAACATGGATGGGTCTAGAGAATGTCATACTGACTGCAATAAGTCAGACAGAGAAAGAGAAATATAATTTGGCATCCCTTATATGTAGAATCTAAAAAGAAATGATACAAATGAACTTACAAAACAGAAAGAGACTCACAGACTTTCAGAATGAACTTATAGTTGCTGGGGGGAAGGAATAGTTAGGAAGTTTGGGAAGATCATGTACACACTGCTATATTCAAAATGGATGACCAAAAATGACTATTGTATATACCACATGGAACTCTATTCAGTGTTACCTGCCAGCCTAGATGGAAAGAGGGTTTGAGAGAGAATGGATACATGTATATATATAGCTGAGTCCCTTCTGCTGTTCACCTGAAATTATTAATACTACAACATTGTTGATTGGCTATAATCCAATACAAAATTAAAAGTTTTAAAAAAAGATGTGGTACATATATACAATGGAGTATTACTTTATCATAAAAAGGAGTGAAATAGGGTCATTTGTAGAGATGTGGATAGAGCCTGTCATACAGACTAAAGTAAGTCAAAAAGAGGAAAAACAAACACTGTATATCAATGCATATATGTGGAATCTAGAAAAATGGTACAGATAAGCCTATTTGCAAGGCAGGAACAGAGACACAGATGTGGAAAACAGATGCGTGGATATGGTGGAGAGCAGGATGAACTGGGAGATTAGGATTTACACATATACACTGCTATGTGTAAAATATATAGCTAATGGGAACCTGCTGTGTAGCACAGGGAGCTCAGCTCCGTGCTCTGTGGTGACCTAGGGGTGGGTGGAGGAATGGGAGGGAGGTCAGAGAGGGAGAGAGTATATGTTTACATATGGCTGACTCACTTTGTTGTACAGCAGAAACAACACAACATTGTAAAGCAACTATGCCCCATTTTTGTAAGAGTTTATATTTGCACTAAATTAGAAGCTACTGGTATCCCAAGACTTATTGAAGATCTGAAAATGGCTTTTAAGAAAGCAGCCAGGTTTTATCAGATTGTGAGACTTAATATTTGGCTTGTCCATACTACCCAGGCTAATAGGTCATTGTGCTTGGCACCATACAGACACAATAAAAACACAAAGTGAAGGATGGGGAGGGAAGCTCTTCATCCATTTAAAGGTATAATCATTTAGTTACATGAGTGAAATAAACAAATATCAACTTAGAACATTTATAAATTTACTTATACATCTGTATGTAAAATCACCAACAAAAATGGTATAGTGATTTTGAAAAGCTCCATTTCACTCTTATCAAGTCACACATGTACCTCTGATATCTTGGTTACCATCAGAGCCACTTTTTGAGTCAAGTTGTCCAAAGCAGTAACATCAGAGCCATATAAGCTGTTTGAGATAGAGTTCTGTTTGTGTCAGCCTATCATGAAGCCCCTGGAAGTCTTTGCTTGAGTTGTGACATAACATTCCCATAACACTGACAGAGAAGCTGAGCAGGAGTTCCAGACAAGAAGGTAGAAGAGATAGAAGTCAGACTTACTCGGGAACTTATAAGACTTCCCAAAGTGCAAGCTGTGTAAGCAGGTCAGCTTTGGCAAAATGTATCAAATGCACAGTCCTGGCAGCACACTTGTCACAACAGAAATATCTGAGCTAACCTTTAATGAACTGGAATAGTTTTATCACCTTAGGGAAGTTGGGTGGAATTGGAAATAAAAATTTCATCTTAACTTGCAGTATCTATGACCCAGAAATATATACAAGTCAAACACTTGGGGTTTTGTGACGGAGAATAGACCTACAACCACCAGCTGTGATGGTGCATAAGTTAGTTTCTATGGCTTGGTTCCTTCATTTATAAAATGAAGGTAAATTGTCAACTTGCAAGTCAGAATCAAAGGGCACAACATTTATAGCCCAGTGATTGGGCACAAAACAAGCATGTAATAAAGAGTAGCTACTATCACAGTTTTTAATATTCATTAATTCACTCATTCCAATAAATATTGATTTTTTTTTTAAGTCACTCAGTCGTGTCCGACTCTTTGCAACCCCGTGGACTCAGTCCCTGGGATTCTCCAGGCAAGAATACTGGAGTGGATTGCCATTTCCTTCTCCAGGGGATCTTCCCGACCCAGGGATTGAACCCAGCTCTCCTGCACTGGAGGCGGACACTTTAACCTCTGAGCCACCAGGGAAGTCTTCCTACTGCATATCAGAACTGTCCTATATCACATTTGCAGACTTTAGTTATTGGAATAGCATCTTAATTATTTTAGTCATTGCTTCAAATAATTTTAAAGCTATTATCTTAGATTTCTTTTTTAAAGGGCCTATTTATTTATTTTTGGCTCTGCTGGGTCTTTGTTGCTGCATGCAGGCTGTTTCTAGTTGTGGTGAATGGAGGCTGCTTTCTAGCTGCAGTACACAGGCTTCTCGGTGTGGTGGCTTCTCTTGTTGCAGAGCGTGGGCTCTACGCAAGTGGGCTTCAGTAGTTGTAGCACACGGGTTCTAGAGTGGAGGCTCAGTAGCTGTGGCCCATGGGCTCAGTTCAGCTATCAAACCCACGTCCTCTGCATTGGCAGGTGGATTCTTAACCACTGGACCACCAGGGAAGCCCTAGATTGTCTTTTAAGTTGACTTACTGCAATACCCACTTTGCCTCCCTCTTAACACCAAATCTGTGAAATCACAGTTTTATATGCTAGTTGTTTTTCTGGTCAATATTAACATAAACATGTAGCAATTAAACTTGTGTAAATGTTTATCCATGAACCACCTAAAATCATCAGTACTGGGCATACCTCACTTTGGAGATGATCAAGATGGGGTCTCCGTCCTCTAAGAGCTTTTCTTCTTCTGCCAAGCAAATCTGCAATCACATACAGGACAGGCATAGGCACTTGCGAGGAAGCATTTAGGAGCTGGCTGTCAGGCAGAGCCAATGAGATACATGGCCTGATGGGAAGGTGACCGCAGGGAAATGGTTCTGAATGTGAGCAGGACTGAAAACTGATGGGCAAGACCAAGATTCCCCTTAATGAATCTGAAAGTGGCAGGGTAATGCAATTACCTTTCTCTAACAGAGAGTTTCTGCTGTGGCACCCTGAGAATCACATTATGCACGCAGACCAGGCTCTGCTGAGAATACATTACACCTAATGAAATAAACCCATACATTCCTTGAGCATCACCTGGCTGTCACACAGACTTCCCCTGATTGCATTATATGATAGTCTCATCGCAGTGTACTGTGAACAAGGGTACCATCCACATCAACCAAGTGGGATCAAAGTTTGCAGTAACATATATAGAAAATCCTCCTCTTAGTCCCCACTGCAAAGGGAAAGTGTGAACAAAAGCTTGAGCAGACAACTCAGGGCTGTGCCTTTGATCTCTCTTTCAAGGCTGGAAAGAAATTTGCAGGAATGGCCACTACAAGGAGCCTCTTTCTTCAATCTCCCCAAGTCAGGGTTGAAGGAAAGCACTGCAGTCAGGAGTATGTGTCAAAGAGCCCCCATGCCTTCCCATCTCAGCATGTTAGGAGACCAAGAGCAAACACACGTGCCCCAGGCTATAGATTCACTCATTCAGCAAATGTTTGTGGAATATTAATATTTGCCAAGTGGGGAACAGACTCTGGGGAAACAGAGATGAATAAAACCCTACCGCTGCCCTCCTGGATTTCATACTGTAGCAACACACAAGCCAAAACATGCTTGCAAATCTGGGTGATGCTAAAATAGAAACACCATATACAGTGGGGACAGAACAATGAGGTCACGTGAAGGAACCCCTTGGCTCTGCTCTAGGAGATAAGAAGTCCAGGATCAGAGAGAAAAAGGCACAACTAGGGACTTGAAGGGATTTTCTTAGAGGAAAAGAGAAGGGAAAGGTGAGGGCATACATTCCAAGAAGTAACAAAGGCAGAGGGACCACCTCCAGAAACAGTATGGCAGGATCAAGCATGATGGATTATTTGGCTAAGTGGAGGGGCATGGGCTGGATCATGTAAGGCCTCATAGGCCTAATAATTTGGGCTTTCTCTGGAAAGAAGAAAAAAAGGGCAATTATTAATGCTAGATTTATACAATTAATTTCTTCAATTCTGTTTCATTTTTCTAATACTGGCTTGGTCTCATGGGAGAGGCTCTAGAATGTTTACTTCCTGGGGAATTCATTGTATATCTTATTGTGCATGTTTTGAAGATTTGGTTATGAAGACCAGTTGAAATTAGAGAGATATGTGTTATAGGGAAGAACTTACTCCATGTTGAATCTGTTTTTTACTTAACATTTGCTTTCCACTGCTTTTGTTCACTAAAAGGATACTCTTCATATATAATGGCCTGGCTTGGGGAACACTGCCCCTCTGCCAGAATATTAAACCAAAATGCTGGTGTTCAGGATCCTGTCCACCTGTGAATGACTACAGAAAGGGAGAAATTAACACAACCCCTCCCTGAGGCTGGCCATTCCAGGACATATTTGCAAGATTAATGACCTTTTCACTTTACTTCTTCACCTCCCCCATCTCTGTTCTATAAAAAAACCTGGCATCCAGACCCTGATAAAATGGTTATTTTGAGACATTAGTCTGCCATCTTCTCTGTTTTCTGAATAAAGTCACATTTCTTGCCTCTAACTGACCTGTCCTGTGGCAAGCAAAGTGAGCTTGATCTCCATAACATATAAACTTATAATGTGTGTGTGCGTGTTGAATCGCTTCAGTAGTATGCGACTCTTTGTGACCTCATGGACTGTAGCCCACCAGGCTCCTCTGTCCATGGGGTTCTTTAGGCAAGAATATTGGAGTGAATTGCTAATGCCCTCCTCCAGGAGATCTTCCTGACCCAGGTGTCCAACCCGGGTCTCCTCCAGCTTCTGCATTGCAGGTGGATTCTTTACTGCTGAGCCACCAGGGAAGTTCATAAATTTACAATATTGCAAAGCAATTATTCTTCAATTAAAAATAAATTTTAAAAATGTGAACTTACATACAAAAGATGCAAAAAATGAAAAACTAATTTAACAACAAGCTCTGGTAAGCGTACACCTTGAGAGGTATGGAGCATGGGAAAAAAAGAAACTTTCCTCTCAATGAGCAACTTCAGCAGATGCCTCTCAGTATGCTTGATATTAAGTTAACTCCATCATAAAGTTCTCCTAACTGAACCTGACTTTCCCAATATACCTATAAGCACTAACTTTCCTCTGCAAAATGTTCAGGCTGATGCCCAGGGCAGTGCTGAGCGCTATAAGCCCCAGGCACTTCTGGCCTTACACGTATTGTTTGCTTACCAAGAATCAGTGGCTTTTGTCCTCAAAACTGCTTAAAGCTTTTATACGTGCTGTAATGATCTAGTTTCTTTTAAAATACAGAAGTTAGTAAGATGTAAGACTAAAAAGAATTGCTTCTATGAAAACTAAATTGCTTTGTGAAGACTCTATAAAGGAGACTACCTATAAAAAAAAAAGCCTCTGAAGAATTTATCACCCATTACAAACTTACAGCAATTATGGGTGTAGTTTATTTAAGAAAAGCAAATGGTGCAGCCATCCTTAAGAAATGGTCTTGGTGTTAGATCAATGATTAGGGAATTAACATATAAATGAGGTACAAGTTAAGTTAAAGATTAAGGTGTGCTTAGTTTATCTTTTATGATTTAACTTTTTAAAGTTGAAGTTAAATAAATGATCAACTCTGATCCGTCAGGTTTAATATAGTAATTGGGCTGCAGATTCATACTTTCAGTAATTAGGTTCCAGCTTTGCTACTGACTACCTGTGTGGTGGTGCACAAACTTTTAACATTTTATTCCTCAGTATCCTATGTACTAAACCGAGAAATAACAGTACTTACCTTACAGAACTATTCTAAGGCTATACCTGTTAATGAGCCTAAAAGCTTAGCTTGGAACATGGTCCTTAATAAATGCATTATTTTGGTTTTTATTATATCATCATTATCTTTGGGATGAGGCTGCAAAGAACTTCCATTTCTACTACTTTATATACTTCTCCATTGTTACACTTTTTTTTACAATAGCAGTATATAATTTATACTTAGTAAAAATAAAGATATTTAAATTTTGGAAATAAGTCAGAGGAAAAAAGTCTTTTTAACATAGATAAGTGAAAATGTTCAAAATCCATCAGGGAAATTGTTTAAAAAGAAGGAACAATAGGGAGATATAGCAGATTTCTTGTTTTCACACAGTTGGATTAATTCTAGAATAATGGTCCACAGCAGGACTTACTTGAGGAAAGGTCCAGGTGAGGATGTGTAGATGAGTCTATAAGGTCACTAAATCAACCACAGGATGTTAGGGGCAGCTCCCTGGTTTCAAGAAATATGTGTCAGGCCATCATGGAATTGCACAGTGTAAGAGTGCTTGTGTCTTTAAAATACCTGTGTATATTAGAAACCCAGGACAATGTAAAATGCAGAACAACTAATCCAATGAATGATAATAATTAGACCTTTCCATCAGCCACAAGAGCTTCCCTGGTGGCTCAACTGTTAAAGAATCTGCCTGCAATGCCGGAGACCTGGGTTGGATCCCTGGGTTGGATCCCTGGGTTGGGAAGATCCCCTGGAGAAGGGAAAGGCTATCCACTCCAGTATTCTAGCCTGGAGAATTCCATGGACTGTATAGTCCATGGGGTCGCAGAGTCGCCATGGTCTCAGACACAACTGAGTAACTTTCGTTTCACTTCATTTCATTAGCCACAAAGACCACCACAGTTTTTAGGACACATCCATGCTGCATACTTCTGCTATTTATCACAGATTTGCTCATGCTTTAATTGCACAAGAAGTCAGGACAGGAAGGTGAGGCTGCATGGATACAGAAAAAGAGGTGTAGTTTGGTTCTTTTAATTAGCCCACCAACATTTCAGCATAAAGTTTCCAATGTTTAAATGCTCTATTTTTCAGTGCACGTGTGTGTGTGTGTGTGTGTGTGTGTGTGTGTGTGTGTGTATCTGGAAAATCATGCATATGTATTAAGAACACCTTTACAAATAAATACAACAAAAAAGCTATGTGGTCTTCAAAAGCATGTTCTCTATTTTTAAGAGAAGGGCAACTAAGCAATGAACTTAGCCAGATTCCTTTCATCATAATTCCATCTTCTGGTCTCTCCTGTCTCTACCCCTACAGAACAAGCCCTAAGTGTCTAAGCCACTGCCTGGATGATAAACCAAGATCTGGGCACAGGTACTCTCCCATTCTGTTGTTGTTTAGTCACTAAGTAGTGTCTGACTCTTTTGTGACCCCATGGACTATAGCCCGCCAGGTCTTCTGTCCATGGGATCTCCCAGGCAAGAATACTAGAGTGGGTTACCATTTCCTTCTCCAGGGGATTTTCTTGACCCAGGGACCGAACCCACATCTCCTGCATTGGCAGGCAGGTTCTTTACCCCTGAACTATCTGGTCCCATCTTTAACAATAGTTTTGTTACTGGGGCTAACTGACCTAACTTCCCTACACCAGAGTAGAAGGCACACTTTGTAGTACATCACTAAGCATGTGGACTCTGAGAACAGCAGATGACACAGATTAAAAACATGTGTGAGAAATTTCCTGTGCCAGTGCTTTCATTACTCTCAAGACAGTTATGCTTTGTCTTAACTTGTTGTGGTTGAATGCTCCCCAATATTCCAGAGAATTCATGTCTCCCAGTCACAAAAAAAAGAACAACAACAACAAAGCACTTCCATTACTACCCAAATAATTTGGCATCTGACTATAATATTTGTATGAACCACCTGCATTGATTAATAAATCTGCTAAATGCCAAATCTCTTTTGTTACCAAAAGAGAAATGAAACTGATTTGGAAATTATTGAGACAATTCCAGTCTCTCATGTGATTCTTGTAAATGGGTATTTAACTATATGGTATCTGATATTAGACTTTCTAAGTCAAAATCCTATATAATCTGTATAATCTTAAGCAAATTAACTGATCTCTTTAAACCTGTTTATGGTGTGCAAAATACAGAAGTTGTAAAAGCATCTATCTCAATGGGTCGCTGTAATGACAAAATAAGATACTATATGCTGGTAAGTCACGTCAGTCATGTCCGACTCTGTGCAACCCCATAGATGGTGGCCCACCAGGCTCCCGTCCCTGGGATTCTCCAGGCAAGCATATTGGAGTGGGTTGCCATTTCCTTCTCCAGTGCGTGAAAGTGAAGTTGCTTAGTCCTGTCCAACTCTTCACGACCCCATGGACTGCAGCCTACCAGGCTCCTCTGTCCATGGGATTTCCCGGGCAAGAGTACTAGAGTGGGTCGCCATTGCCTTTTCCAAAGATACTATATACCAAATGCTAATTCCAGAGCCCTTTCAATTTGAACATAATTGACAGTGCCTGGCATAGTGTAGACTAAATCAATGTTTATTACTACTATTACTACTACTAAAATCACTACTGAGAGACAAAAGTACTTCTTGGAGGCTTAGAAGTTTTCAGACTAACTACCTTCATGGATCAGTTTTATCACATAAATTTTCAGCCTGCCACTAGGAGGATGTCATAATCGTAAAGAAGGCAGCTATCACTCCCTTGTTTCCAAACAGGGGAGGGTAGTACTGTTTATAAAATTTAACTACATCTTGGGTGTCATTGGGCTTCCCTTATGGCTCTTCTGCTAAAGAATCCACCTGCAATGAGGGAGACCTGGGTTTGATCCCTCGGTTGGGAAGATCTCCTGGAGAAGGGAAAGGCTACCCACTCCAGTATCCTGGCTTAGAGAATTTCATGGCCTAAATAGTCCATGGGATCAAAAAAAGTCAGACATGACTGAGTGATGTCCACTTTCACTTTCACTTGGATGTCATTAAATAAAAAGGAGCTGCAGTATCTAAATTCTGATCTAAACTTTGACAGCAAAACCTTACGGTGAATTTGGTATTTTTCATCTCCCATCACAGGTGTTAATCTAAGGCTCATTCATACAGTGGGGCCCCTAGACCATCACAGGAAATCTGCTCATCTACAGCTTAAGATATTGCAAATAGGCTGTGTTTTGGCAGAAAGTCTATGCTGGCAAAAGTTGAGATTTCATGAATGGTTATATCTAGCAGCAGATGGATGCTATATGAATCTGACCCATTAAGCTCATGTTCTGTTTAATTTCAGTATATTTGATATCCCCGCTTGTTTTCTATTAATCCTTCATCACAGACATAAAAAAACAAAACCGTAAACATTCCCACCTACATTCACCACCTTTTTTCCTTCACTTCTGCTTCATTTCTCCAAACTTCCACTATCATTATCACTCTTACCTTTGCTACCTACAGCTTCTGACTTAAGGCTCTAGGTGGAAGTATAGTTATTAAAAACTTCCTTTAAAGGCTGTTTAGAGGAAACAAATGCGACAGCTTTTCTTAAAAATCCAAACAAGTTTCTTCTGCCTTGTCGCTTTCCCTCGCAGAGTTTTGTCATCATATTTTACAGCGAGTTTCAACACCCTTTCTAACTCCATGAGAAGTCCTAGCGAAAGGAATAAACAGGAAGCCGTCACTTCCCTTTATAATGGAGTTTCCCCTAGTTCTTTGCCCACAAGCGCTGTCTTATATTCTACCTTTGTGGAAGACATCTTCTCATTTGAAGGAGAAAAAATCAAGACAGAATTTTTCCT
>SJYG01000081.1:6245-42717 GCA_006410535.1 Litocranius walleri
ATATTCAGGACTGATCTTTAGGATGGACTGGTTTGATCTCCTTGCTGTCCAAGGGACTCTCAAGAGTCTTCTCCAACACCACAGTTCAAAAGCATCAATTCTTCAGTGCTCAGTGCTCTTTCTTACAGTCCAACTCTCACATCCATACATGACCACAGGAAAAACCATAGCCTTGACTAGACGGACTTTTGTTGACAAAGTAATGTTTCTTTTGAATATGCTGTCTAGGTTGGTCATAACTTTCCTTCCAAGGACTAAGCGTCTTTTAATTTCATGGCTACAATCACCATCTGCAGTGATTTTGGAGCCCCCCCAAATAAAGTCTGACACTGTTTCCCCATCTGTTTCCCCATCTATTTCCCATGAAGTGATGGGACCAGATGCCATGATCTTCGTTTTCTGAATGTTGAGCTTTAAGCCAACTTTTTCACTCTCCTTTTTCACTTTCATCGAGAGGCTTTTTAGTTCCTCTTCACTTTCTGCCATAAGGGTGGTGTCATCTGCATATCTGAGGTTATTGATATTTCTCCCAGCAATCTTGATTCCAGCTTGTGCTTCCTCCAGCCCAGCATTTCTCATGATGTACTCTGCATAGAAGTTAAAGAAGCAGGGTGACAATATACAGCCTTGATGTACTCCTTTTCCTGTTTGGAACCAGTCTGTTGTTCCATGTCCAGTTCTAACTGCTGCTTCCTGACCTGCATACAGATTTCTTAAGAGGCGGGTCAGGTGGTCTGATATTCCCATCTCTTTCAGAACTTTCCACAGTTTATTGTGATCCACACAGTCAAAGGCTTTGGCATAGTCAATAAAGCAGAAATAGATGGTTTTTTTTCTGGAACTCTCTTGCTTTTTCAGTGATCAGCGGGTGTTGGCAATTTGATCTCTGGTTCCTCTGCCTTTTCTAAAACCGGCTTGAACGTTGGAAGTCCACGGGTCACGTACTGCTGAAGGCTGGCAATGGATTCAGTCAGTTTAGAAAGCAGATACTGAAGGTTTTGCCACAGGAGCTGTGCTCAATAGCGACAGTGACGGTCACCGTGGCGCTGCTTCCTGTGCCCGTGATGTCCGTGACTGAGGCTGTGGCTGAGCCGCTGGGCAGGCAGACCCGCGCGCCGGGGAGACCTGCAGGGCCACGGGCGCCTGCACTCGGAAGGCTCTCTCATTTGTTTCTAGACTGAAAATTGTAGGGAATTTCTTGCATTAAAAACAAGGGCAGCATGTCTGGGAGTCACCAGGGGCATTCTTGGGTGATTGTCCATGCGCGGCTGAGCCTGAGACGTGAGGACCGAGGAGCCCCTTCCCGACTGTGGCTGCTGGTGAGGATTCGGGCCGCTTCCCTTTCCTCCAGAACCAGGCTGTACTTTCCTCCTAGACACTGTCGTGGGGACTGGGTACCATCTTCCTGAGATGGAGAAACAGAGACAGAGAGACAAGGAGAGACACAGAGATGAGGGAGAGGCTAGGAGAGACATGAGGAGACGTGAACAGAGAGACGGAGAGACTGAGAGTCACAGAGCTGGAGAGAGGAGCCGAGGGACACGGAGAGACAGAGAGGGACACAGACGGAGAGACGGAGAGACACAGAGAGACGGAGAGACGGAGAGACACAGAGAGAGATGGAGAGACGGAGAGACACAGAGAGACGGAGAGACGGAGAGTCACAGAGCTGGAGAGAGGAGCCGAGGGACACGGAGAGACCGAGAGGGACACAGAGAGAGACGGAGAGACAGAGAGGGACACAGAGAAACGGAGAGACAGAGAGACGGAGAGACGGAGAGGGACACAGAGAGAGACGGAGAGACAGAGAGACGGAGAGACAGAGAGGGACACAGACGGAGAGCCGGAGAGGGACACGGATGGAGAGACGGAGGGGGGAGAGGGCCCAGGCAGGCTGGAGGAGGCGCGGCACGTCAGCAGGGACAGCCGTGGCCCAGCTCTCCAGCTAGGAGACTCCGGCTAAGTCCGCGGCCAGAGGGATGCGCGCAGTGGCGGCCCGGGGAAGGAGCTGCTCTGATCGACGCCTTAGTTTTCGGAGGCTTGCCACAGTGGGTCGAGTCCTATCATGGAAGGAGGGAAGCTGGGACGGACCCCAGAAAGCACAGAGCCCCCGCTTCCTGGGGGCCTTGGGGCCAGACTGCCTGCCTTTCCTCATCCGGCTCCTTGACTCCAGGAGCCACCAGGGGGCTTCTCCAATTTTTCTGTTTGTTCAAGAAATTAATTTAAAAGTAGATTAAGTTGACTATTAAGTTCAGATTCGTCTGGTTCACCTCTGGGCTGTGCTTCATGCCCAGCAATGTCTCCCAGCTTGCTGACTGTTTTGGGAACTCCTGCCAAACCCTCCCAGTTACAAAAAGTGATCGAAATGATTGACCTCATTTTTAAGACTGGGCAAAGGCGTGAGTAAGGAACTCTAATAAAATTCAGTCTCTCATACAGCTTGAACTTCCTACCTCTGCAATATGAAATGCACGTTTTATACACAATTTCCATGGCCATTTACAGGTGTTAGATCAGAAGCAGGAGTCAGAGCAGACGGGACAATCGAATGAAACAGCCACACGGTTCAAGCAAAGTGTGTTTCCTTTTTATATTATCTGGGCATCTGCAAAGTTTCATGCAAATCAACCTTAATTTACCATGTGTTTTGGCTCTTTCATAAAATATTCTGACTGTGGTATTTCTACATTTTAGCTGTAAAATTCTCCATAACTGGGGGCACTTATTACATTTTTAATATGTGAAACGATTCAGTTAGTACAAGAATTCAGGAGAAGTGCTTACGCCAGGTAGAGAAGTCAGCTTCTCAGCGGTTCCCAGGAGACTGCTAACACCTGTGTGTTGTTCAGGGTGGTGGGGGTGGGGTGGGGAGCAGTGTTGGAAGGCAGCGCCCCTCGTAACTACCTGCTTTTTCCTACCATGATCGAGGTTGCCTGTGGCCCCGGCTGCCACACTGAGAGGGCACTCCGCGAGTGCTCTCAGGCAAGTCTGGGCTGAACCACAGAGTCGTGTGGGTCACTGAGCTGGGGCTTGGCTGTCCTGAAATCCACCGGTTCACGGTCATTTTGGGGGATGGTAAGGAGAGTTTAGGGTTTGAAGAGAATCAAGTATGAAGCGGGGAGGTTATTCTCAGACAGGGGTGGATTGGGCCAGTCCAGGAAGCGTCACGTTAGGAGAACACAGCAAAGCCGGGCACCTGGGGTCACTTAGAGAGAGTCTGAGGGCTTCCCAGGTGGCACCAGTGGCAGAGAACCCGCCTCCCAAAGGCGGGAGGCGTAACAGATGCGGGTCCATCCCCGGGTCAGGAAGGTGCCCTGGAGGAGGGCATGGCAGCCCACTCCAGTATTCCTGCCTGGAGAGTTCCACAGAGGAGCCTGGCGGGCTACAGTTCTGGGGTCGTAAAGAGTCAGACACGGCTGAGCGACTGGGGACACCCACGCACAGGGCGAGTCTGAACAGTCAGAGGCTCTTCGGCTGTAGCCAGAGGAACTGGAGGCTAGGGGTCCCCGGAAGGCCCCTCAGGGAGCTCTCTGGAGCATGTGTGAGCCCTTGTTTTCACGGGGGGGCCCGAGCTGCAGGCCAGCCGCCTGTCTCACTCAGGGTCCCGCTCCCGGAGGAAGGTGAGCATCCCAGGTTTCTGCTCTTGTGCTGACCTGTGACGAGGGCTGGTCAGGGAGGGGGATCTGGATTTAGCACGCTCAAACTCATTTCTTTTCCACATTCCAAGAGGATTTCTTCCCTGAAAAAGAAGGGACACAGGAAAGCAAGTTCCAGTGTTTTTATTCAAACATAATCCTTAATATCCTTTCTGGGCGCTCCCCAAAAGGACCGTTGTTTTTAAAAGGAAAATATCAGTTAAGACGAACCATGTCACTCTGGGACCTTTAAAAAGCCAGTGGGCCTCTCTGCTGGACCACACTCGACGCAGAGATCACAATCTACCCCTTTCTTGAAAATCTCCGAAGTGTTTTTGAAACGGTTAGTAATAATAAACGAGACAGGGAAGCTGGGGGCCGGCCGGGAGGCGCCCGCAGCAGCTCCTCCGTGAGGCAGGTGTCCGAGCCGCGTGCTCTGAGCCGCGGCGTCTTGTGCCTTCGGAACACACGCTTCTGCTTTAGCTCTGGCAGCTGGGCACCTGGGTTAGTTTCATGCTGCTGCGTGGGCCCTCGGAGGCCTGGCGCTGGCCGGCCAGCTGCTATCTCACCTGCGGGAGCAAGAAGCAAATGCCCCCAGGGACTTGGAATCGTTTGGAACACGCCCCACATTTGCGGTGAATCAGTGTTACTTCTGTTTATAAACTACCCAATTTTTTAAAAAAGTGAACAATAAAACCTCAGCTCTTCTTGAGGGTAGAAACAGTGACAAGTGGAAAGGCTTGCTCAGCCCCATCCTGACCCTGACCCTGACCTTGGCCACCACCCCTGTGCTGTTGGCTGTGATCACCTTGGGAAGAGGCAGGGCCAGGCCCCACGTTGCTCGTGGACACTGGGCGCTCCTGGCTCGCTGTTGGTAGGACTGCCCTGCGCAGGGCAGTACCCATCCCGTGGATGCCTCTGGGGACCCCAGAAGGAAGCTCTTGGCATCCTTGATCTCCAGATGAAGAGGGGGAGCCTGCTCGAGGGGTGCCAGGCAGGAGCTCGGGTGGCGGCTGAACCACGGGCGGCGGAGGAAGCCGTGCAAATCTCCGCTACCCTGCATGCAGCACCGCAGCTTCACAGCTGAGCCTGCAGAGCATGGGCTGTCCCGTGTTGCCAGCGGGAGCTGTCTGGGCCAGGGCGCCCATCGGGGGGTCTATCGTGTCGCTTGGGGCTCCTGGTCACCATGCAGGCCTCAGCTCTCCCGTCCTGATTCTAACCACCGTCATCATTCCTTAGTAAACACGCACCACGGAAAATGCCAGGAGAAGCAGGAGAAGTGAGGAGAAAGAAACACAGTGTGCAAAGCGCCCGAGAGAGGTGGCCGCGGACAGCCGCTGGCATGCTCCCAGTCCTGGGCTCCGGCTCTGGCGGGCTGGCCCTGGAGTTATTGGGGGGGGGTGGTTGGCAACATCTGCTGATGTCAGGGAGCTTTCTCTAATGTTCACCTGATTCAACAGGTGGGCAAAGCGGCGGTGAGGCTCGGAGGCCACCTGATGGCCTCGGTGTCAGACACCCGGGGCGCCCCGAAGGCCCTGGGTGCTTCTACCTGAAGCAGGTGAGCTTGGGCACCCCTTCTATCTGCGCACTTGAGAACACTCCCTGCTGTCTGCTGAGTTCTGGGCTCTCCTGGTGCTGGAGACGCAGCAGGAACAGAACAGAACTCCCTGCGGGCACGGGGCTACACTCCAGCAGGGAACACAGACAACAAAACACGTGAAGAGTGTGAAGGCGACGGACGCGATGGGGACCGTGCAGAAGCTCGTGCCGAGGGCCTCAAGCCAACACGGTGAGCAGAGACAAAAATGCTACTGTGTGACAGAGGGTCAGTCCAACAAGAGGCCGTGATGTCTGTAAAGGTTTGTGCACCCAACACAGGACTCCCAGACAGGCAAAGCAGGTGTTGACAGACGTGGGGAGAGGCGTGGCGGGGTGCGGACCAGGGCGCAGGTGTCCAGCCGCAAGACGGGTGAGGTCTGGGGGCCTCGTGTGCAGACGGTGACTGCTCCGTGGTGCACACAAGACGTCTGCCGAGAGAACAGGCCCTGAATCTTCTCACCAAAGAGGAGGACAAGGGGGAGGCCTGGGGCCGGGGGCTGGGGAGGGGCTCCCATGAAGCGAGGACGGTGAGGGAGGCCGCAGAGACCTGGACGTGGGCGCCAGGCTGGGGCTGTCTGTGCGGGAGGACCAGCACAGGGGCCCAGGCAGGAGAGCCCACGTGGGTTTGGGGTGAGCAGGAGGCAGAGCGGCCCGTCCAGAGCCCTGCCTCTAGAGCTGCGTGCAGGGCCATTTGCTTTCGGCTTGCAGCTGTCCTCAGGACGCTAGGTCTGAAGGCTATGGGTATGCTTCAACTGAATCTAATTAAAATTGCAAATCACAACATCTACTTTAATTTCTTCAAGTACTTAAGAGAGAAAATATTAACTTTACTATTTCAACGGCTGGCATCTTCTATAAGTAGTTTGTGGGCTGTCAGAAACAACTCTCCATTAATAAAACATTATTTGGTTATAATATAAATTAAGGAAATCGCTTTAAAAATATAACACAAAGTTTTTGAGTTTGGAGTGAATGTTGGCCTCCTCAGTGTTGTTGTTTGGGAAGCTGGACACATATTCTGGTGAGCGGCCATTCCTTGAAATGAGTACTTCACGTCTCCTATTTGGGGTTGTTTTCAAGTATTGGAAAATTAAAATAAAACCCCATTTGTGGCCATTGCTTGGGGTACGTGAATTTGGTTTTTAGAAACTTGCACGTCATTCTTAGCGATCCTGGTGGTTCTGGAAGATCACCTGTTAGGGTATGACGGCAAAGCGAGGAGATGGGCAGCTTCAGCACCAGACAAGGCCCGGCTCAGTGCGTCTGTGATTCCCCAAGAGCAGGGTGCTGGTGATGAAGCAGAGAGGCAAGTTATTGTGCAACTGCTGTGAAAGCCCGTCCTCTGGAGTGACTGTAGATACACAGATATTAACATATTAACTGTGCTTTTTGTGGGCAGCTAAGATCATTTTCTAAATTGAAATTGCCCTTGATATTTTGACATGGGTTTGACTTCAGTAAAGGTATTCTACATCAAGCTAAAACAACCTGATGGAAAGAATGCGTGGATAATTTGGGGAATAAAAAGAAAGTGAGTCCCTCGGTGCCAGCACTAAGGTGAGAGGTGAGCAGAGGGCAGCGGGCCTCCTCTTCCCGTGTCCCTCTCCCTCCTGGCTGGAAGCGAAGTCCCTCCTCCAGTTGTTTTCTAGTCTCTCAGCGAATCTTCTAGCAGAACAGGTCCTGGCTTTGTCCCTCTATTCCTGGGGGCAGTCCACGGAAAATTGAACTTGAGGTGCCCGGGACAAGCACAGACCCGAAGGCCCTCCCACTGGCTCCAGAGCCTGGCTCCGCCTGGGGACCAGGCCCGGCTCCCGGCAGGGAGGCAGGCGTCCCCCGGCGCCCGGCACTCCCGCCACACTGCCTGCTCCCTCAGGGGCTGGTTTCTGCGGATGTCCCGTCCTCCAGGCTTTACATTAGACTGCCACTGTGAGAAGAACAGCTAGCTCTGAAAGATGGTCTTGTGACACTTTCAGCTTCCTTTATTCTGTGAACACTTTCTGGATGATATGATGCCAATAATCCCATGACAAAGGGGAACGACCGGCGTCCAGGCGCTGCCATCAGCTGAGTGCTCTGTAACAAGGGAGAGCAGTTATTTTTAAAGGAAAATACTAGACTATGGCAAGGGAAATAAGTGCAAGGAGAAGCTAAGTGCCACTAAGGCCCAATAGTTTCAAAGGTGATATGCTCCTTCCCACTTACTTAACGACAGCATCAAAGCCAGATGCCTGTCTCCTTGGTTTTCCTGATGCACCAAATTAGAAAGCATCCAGATTTTTAGTGGGAAAGCACTGTACTCGTAAGTCAATTTTTCACCTCACATCAGAACTGTAGCAGTGTTTAAATGTGTCACCGGCTTACGAAGCTTCGCTGATGGAGAACATGCTTTTCTGTGGGAGGAGATTTAACCCTGGGAAAGTGGGTCAATTCCCATAATTCTACCCTTATGTTTGAAGTTCTGGCTGAAGGGCACTAAATACTGCCATCAATTAGAATTCATTTGACAAGATGTCGGACAGTCAAGCTAAGTTCTTGATTTAAAATTGTGATTTGCAAAGAGCGACCTAGTGAAGTATTTGCCTCCATGTCAGCACCCAGCACCCAGATGAGGGGAGGAGGGTGGTACAGTCTCAGGCTTGCCCAACGGGAAGTGCTTGTGAGCTTTAACATGGGTCGCTGGCCTTTTGTTTTCATTAATTAATTCCTTATCTAAATAGTAGTTGGACAGTTCTTATGACGCCCTCATTTAATTTTTAGTGAACTCCTTTATATCTTGAACACTTGTTTCAACAGTTTTCCTGCTTCTTCATCTGAAGCTTGACTCTCCCTCTGCGCCTCCCTCGCAGACCCTTCCATGAAGGGGGCTGGCCCCTCCGCAGGCTCTTCCTTTCTCTAGGCCCCGCCTGCTTGCGTTGCAGAGAGCTGTCCTGGAATCTCCCCTTATATGCACCTCACTCACCCTGTCTCCAGCATCCACACTGTCAGAACCGACGCCTTGGACACCCTCCTGACAACTAGACCACTTGTCTTCCTCCCTGACCTCTTATTTCTGAACTCAGCTGGGTCCCCTGCCCGACAAAGCCAATCTACCGACTTGGGGTTGTGCTGAAGGGAAGCCCAGTTTACTGAAGGCTTCCAGCAAGGAGAACGGGCAGCTCAGGCTTGGAAGACCAGGACGTGGTGGTGGTTGTCAGGGAAGGCATTCTACAACAGGAGGAGGGGGAGGGCTTCGGGAAGCGCAATCGGCTTGTGGACACCCTCTGGACTGGTGGGTGCTGGGGTGACAGGGTGGAGTTTTGAAGCTGCATCCTCAACCTTCTGGTCCTAGCCTGTTGGGGTCCGTGTGCTTGCTTCCATCAGGGCGAATCTGGTTTTCATTAAACCACTTAGGGATGCATGTCAGACAGTGTCTCCCGCGCCCTTCAGTGGGGAGCCGAGGTCCTGGACTCTGCTGCTTCGTTGCTTAACTTGTCCTCAGTTCCCTCATCCACCAGGCATTCACGTTTTCTTCATTATTAACTCCTAAGTCATGCATCTGGGGCTCCAAGGAGGCCTGGAGCAAGGCCCCAGAGTTCAAGAGACCGGGGCCCTCGGGTGGGGGCTGTTAAACCCAAGAGGGTCCTCAAGGGTCCTGTTCCATGGCTGCTGCCAAGCCTCAGCCCCACTGGGGCGTCTTCCCGCTTCGCAGCCTCCTACGCCCCAGCTTGCGTCTGCACACCACTCCACGGAACAGACTCACAGTGTCTCACCCATGTCCCCCGGGGCCCCCCAAGTGTGGCTTCTCCCCAGCACCTCCCATCAGCCCCCATGAACAAGGAAGGAAGGCGTTTGAGTGCGAGAGTCCTCCGTCTAGACCTTGGAGGTGACGTGTGAGAAGGCATCTAGCTGTCCACTCCAGACTGTGCACCTCGTGGAATGCGCCCCTGGACAAACGGGCTGCTTGCAAAGAGCTGGAGTTCATGGGCTCCACAAGGGTGAGTCGCGCCTGTGGACATGGTGGGGGCTGGCTTTCCCTCTCACCTCAGCCAGGACCCACCTCGTCGTGCACGTTAGCTGTAGAGACAGTCAAGGAAGAGCCAAGTTCTTGGATTTGGGAGCCTGGATTTGCTCGTGTGGAGGGTGATTACTACCTGAGACCTCAGGATCCTGTCCACAGACAACAGAAGGCTGTTTCCAGGAGTCGACTGTAGATGAGCTCGAGGCTACGAGGTTTTGGTGCCGTGAGCAAAGGGCCTGCTGGGCTGGGTGGGCGGCAAGGACATCCCCACACCCGAAGCCTCAGCATGCTTGATGTGAAAGGGATTCAGATTCTGGGTAGTTAGTGCAGGTCTCTTCCTTCTCGTGTTGACTCAGTTTCTAAAGGTTGTTCTCAGCGCATAAAAGTCAAACTACGTCCTATATACAATTAAGTTTTGCTTTTAAATGCATTTTATCATATGATGAATTTCTGGAAATGTATGCTTCACATGTGAACAAGAGGGCAGTGATAGTTCAGGGTATTTAATGCTGAACCCATACGTCCAGCCCCACTGCAGAGCTTATGTTCCACACTTTGCTGATTGCCCTAAACTTTCTAAAATAAGCCTGTATTACCTTTAGAGATGCAGAATAATTCTATATAAAATACATATTTATATAGTTTGGAGTGGGTAACTGTTCCCTTCTCCAGGGGATCTTCCCCACCCAGGGATGGAACCTAGGTCTCCAGTATTGCAGGTGGATTTTTAACCAGCTGAGCCTGAAGAGAAGCCCAGGAATATTGGAGTGGGTAGCCTGTCCCTTCTCCAGGGGATCTTTCCGACCCAGAAATCAAACCAGGGTCGCCTGCACTGCAGGCGGATTCTTTACCAGTTGGGCTACCAGGGAAGCCCCTATTTTATAGATATTATATATATATATATATAACACATATTTTTGCTCTGATGATCCTTCCTGAATTCTATACCTGTCTGCTGGAAATTCAGCGATGTTTTTTTTGGTTGTTGTTGGTTTTTTTAGGCATCAGCGAGGAGCTTGCAGGATCTCAGCTCCCACCAGGGACTGAACCTGCGCCCTTGGCAGTGAGTATGCAGCATGCTAGCCACTGGACCAGGAAAGCCCCTTGGATGCCGTGTTTCACAAGCGCCTAAGACCGTCCGGTCTCAGATCAAACTCCTTCTACCTTGCATCTGAGATGAGCCCCTCCATGGAGGCGGCGATCTGAACCACCTTCATCACCATCCTCACCCACCGAACAAGGAGGCTCGGCCTGGAATTTTCAGAACTTCTCCTCCCGTGCGGTCTCTCTTTACTGTCCCTCCGACCCACCTCCACAGCGTCATAGGGCGATCATTCTAAAGCACAGACTAGCCAGACACCTCTGCCACTTGGACAAAAGTCACACTTCTCAGCGTGCCCAGGGACTCCATTGCCTGATCCAGGCCAAGGTAAGGTCATCCTCCGTCTACTCGCAGAGGTCCTGCTCCAGCCTGCCGGACTGCAGCAGTCACCCTCACCTGCCTGGCTAACTCAACTGTGCTGTGTGTCCACCCACCACCGGCCACCCACATGTCTCTCCAGACTGAATGTAGCCTCCTCCTCCGAGTCGTTCAGTCCACCCATCTTCCACCGCAAATGCCCGATGGTTTTTAATCGCCTGTACCATGATGAACTTGGGGCCTTTGTCAATTCCCTCTGTGTTTCCAGGCCTGTTTGCATAGCTAGCAGAGACCACGCAGATCAGGGGCCTGCTCCGGGACTGCAGGGCTGGGGTCTTCCTGTTTATTTCAGGCCATCCCAGCAGCTGCGCTGAGGAGCAGACTAGCAGGGACTAGATCTCTCAGCCTCGTGGTTAAGCCTTGACTGTGCAGGAATAGGCTTTAGGAAAGCGAAGCAAACACACACTGAGAAGCTGGGCACCTGGGGGCTTTCCTGAGAGCCATTCTGGGTGCTCAAGAAGAGAAAACACCTCCAGACTAGGGCTTGGATTAAAGGAGTTGGTTTGTCAACTGGTGCTTTGCTGTGTAGATGCAGCTGGTGTTAGGCCTTTGCATGGGATTGTATTTGACTTATTCTGACATCTAAATCTACCTTTTGACAGGGAAACCTAAAAGAAAAAAATCTGCCTTGAATTTTGAAATGAAAACCGCTGCACAGATTCCTTGTGAGACAGGGCTGCATTCAGCTCGTGTCTTCCATAGGAATCAGAACTGTGTCTTTAAAGGAAGAAGGAGTTCTGGGGCACAGTGGAGCCAAGTTTCTGTCAAGCTCTGTTACGCAGTGGGAATGGGAACAGAGAAGAAAGGAGTGTGTCAGAGCACAGGGGCGACCCGTCACGGCCCTCTTCCTGTGGCCTAATTATGGCTGCTTTGTGGAGGGCTAGTCATATAACAGATACGTTGAGAGATTCTTAAACTAGAACGCTCTGCGTGGAGAACGAGGCCTGCACAAACTGACAATTCCACCTGGAGACTAGCTGCCCTCTGCTGCGGTGCCTAGTCCTGAGAAGCCTATTGTACAAAGCATTACAGTCTGGCGATGTTGTGAAGAACGGCGGTCGCACTGTCTATTTTAGAATCGTCTTTCCTTTTTTTGCCATCACCAAGCAGCTGCCCCAGCATTTGCAAAGCAGCTGCTTCATGGCTAAATGGACCCCAGCTCCAGCAGCCACCAGCTCACTACTGATACACCGCGAACCTCTCCATGATAAGTGAGGAAGTCTTCATGTTCAGGTGTGTGTGTTCTGGCATGAATCACACCCAGAGAATCCGGGAAGAGAATGGGAAAAAGAACACAAATGTCCAAGCTTTTCGTTTGTTTGTTTCAATGTCGCGTGTAAGGTCACTGCCGGAAGGCACGTCTAATTCTCTTGAGCAAAAGCCTTCATTCAAAAATGTCAATATCATTTAACAGCAAAAGCAGAATGATTATTCAATAAACAGCTAACAATACAGACATTTTCAGCTAAAAGAGGACTTACCAGAGTGTACCTCTTAGCAATTTAGTAGTTAATTAGTAAAAAAAAAAAAATTTAACAACATCTGGTGAACAGTCTCTAATTTCTGAAGTTTTTGGAATGAAAATCCACTGCACAAATTCATTGCTATGAACAGTCTGCCAGTTGTTTACCTTTATGCCAATCTCATTCCCTACCAGGAAAATATATTTCAAATGTGTTTCTGTACTGAAAACCGGAGCATAACAAAACACAATTTCAGATTTCTGGGCCTGACGCTAATGCCATGCAGTCCACGAGCCGCCACACATGGGTTAAAATGCCGTCATGGCCTGGGGCGTGAAGTCGGCTGCGTTGGACAGAAAAAGGAAGGACAGTCGTCCGTCCGATTCCATTCACCGCCTCCTCCACGCTGGAGCCGGAGGCGGGAGGGGCTGGGCGCCCGCCTCATGGTCCTCTCCGTGTCCTCCTCCGTGAGAGCGGGGTTGGCCTCAGCGACCTTAGGGACACGTGCGGGCGCGTCTACATCCGCGGGGGCACCGGCCTTGCCAGGCTGCGGGTGCTGCCACAGTACCCTCCAGGCCGGCAGCAGGCAGCGCCCGCAGCCTGAAGCACTCACACTGTTCTGCAGTTTAATTGCTTGCCAAGGCCCGTCTCTTTTAAAATTTTTAAGAAGGTTTTACGGCTGAGTTAATTTACATGCCTGGTTTACCCAGACAATATCGGGCTACATTTTGCTTTGAAATGCATGACATTAGTCACTGACATGTATCGGGGTCAAAACTCGATCTTGTTAGAGTGACACCTTGAACTGATTAGAGCTCTTTCTTCTAAGAAACACACTGTGTGTACACATTCACAGCCTGTGTCCTCAGAGAAGCCACTTGAATTTTCCAAGATAGAGTATAGCTTCAGTTTATCGGTGAGAAAATAAAGATGAAGGAGGCAATTTACTCAGAAAGGCGGGACTCACTGGGAGGTGCTCTTTCGTGGTGAGAAGGTCGGGCTCCAAGTCTAAGGACGGGCTGAGGACAGGCTGGCCGCCCATCGGCTTTGAGGGCTGAATGGGACCCCAGTTCTTCCAGGGACCCGGCTTCCCCGTCTCAAGTGGAGCTACAGTTTGGTTCATTTTTGTGGCTTCTGTAGAACTGTAGACTCAGAGTTGCAATGGGTACTAGGTATAGGATTTCTATAAAAACCTTTTGGAAAAAGCCTAGTTTAGACCCTGCCCGGGGAAAGGTCTCCTAAGAAAGAAGACCTGGGCATGTGTGTCTGGGGGTGCGATCTGGGGTTGTGATCTGCAGCTGCCGCCCTGGGAGATGAGGCCCACCCCGGGGAAGTGGGGTGTCACTGAAGGCTCTGAGTGGGCTCTGCAAAGTGGATTTGGGGAGGAAGAGTCACAGGTCTTGTAGGGAAAGAGGAGATGGGCCCTGAGGTCGTTCTCAGGGAAGGAAACCCAGGGAAAGGAGGAAGCTGCTCAATGGGAACCCCATCACCCTCCCTTCTGGCCGTGTGCAGCTGGGGTCCCCATCCACGCACCCGGGGATCTGTGTGGACAGCTCAGTGTCACCTGCATGGATCTGGCTGGACTGCAGTGCAGCTGGGGAGAGGGGCTGGCCCGTGGGGTTTCGGGAAGGTTGTGCCAGGGGCTTCCTTGCATCCAGGTGACAAGTGAGTTGGAGAGGACCATCTAACCAAAACCTGGCAAGGTATCTGCGTGGTGTGCCCCATCACTGCGCTGGTGTGCCTCACTGTGCTAACTGGATCTCTTCCGATCACTTGACCTGTCCTGGGCTGAGACATGTGGATAAAGGTTCTGAGAATAATGGACTCTGTACGTTTCTTCTTACAGCAATTATTAATTTGACTTACGAATGCAGGTATCATATTATTTGGTTTATAGAATTTAATGCATTTAACTTCTTTGCTTGACTTAATACTTTTGCTCTAAAATCAGCCCTAAATAATATTAAAAACAAAGTTTTTGGTTTGTATTTGCCTAATATCTTTCACCATCATTTATTTTAATGGTTAGATTGCTTGCTTGCTCAGTTGCTTGTCATATCCAACTCTTTTGCAACCCATGGACTGTAGCCACCAGGCTCTTCTGTCCATGGGGATTCTCCAGGCAGGAACACAAGAATAGGTTGCCATGCCCTCCTCCCGAGGGTCTTTTTGACCCAGGGATCGAACCTGTTTGTCTCTTGCTTGGCAGGTGGATTCTTCACCACTGCACTATGTGTGAAACACTACGGTTAGATCACATATGACGTGATGTTGGGTTTTGCTTTGTGGTACAACTCATATCGAATTGAATCGAATCGAATCGAGTATTCGATCCCTGGGTCGGGAAGATACCTTGGAGAAGGAAATGGCAACCCACCCCAGCATTCTTGCCTGGAGAACCCCATGGACAGAGGAGCTTGGTAGGCTACAGTCCACGGGGTCACAAAGAGTTGGACATGATTGAGTGACTTCACTTTCACAACTCATAAGTCTGCTTCTATTATTAAGTATGTTTTGCCTATTGTATTTGTTAATCTGATTCTTATACCAATTGCTATGTGCCACGATTATTATTATTTTTTTTGCACCAAAAGCGTATCCTAGCTTTATTAAAGGGCCCGCGCCGCAGTCAATATAAAAACACAAAAAGTCCCATCAATTTAATAATAATAAAAAATCCCCAAAAATGGAAAACTGAGGGGGCAGGGAAGAGGCCCCTGGGCCAGGGGCACGGGGACCCCTGCTCATGGCATCAGGCCTGGCCGCAGGGCCCCCTGGTATTGCTGTTGCTGCGAGGTCAGGGGGCAGCGATTGTCCTGTGGAGCCACCATTCAGCTGGGTCGAGGACCCTTACTTCTTCTGGGGTGTGCTCAGCTTCTGCATGCCCCGGATCTTGTCCAGCAGGCCAGAGATGAAGGCCTCAGTGGGTTTGTAACAGTCAACCAGCAGCTCCTTGACCCTGGCAGCCCGGGCATCATCGCTCTCCATGTCCAGGAGTTCATCCACATCGATTTCCAGCTCCGGGATCTCCTCTTCCTGGCAGTCGTAGAGGCGAGTGAGCTGCTCCAGGATCCACTCCTCCAGGCTGAGGCGCCTCCGTAGTTCCTTGCGGTCGTACTTGACCGTGACCTTCCCTTGGCGCCTCACTGGGCCCTCGCCTGCAGCCCCAGGGGGGCTCTGAAAGTACACGCGGGGCCCTGAGCCGACACTCCCCGGGCCGCGGGCCGCTGTCCGCCAAGGCGGCCGCCAGGGCTCCTCCCTGCGGCTGGCTCCGGGCTGCTGGCTCGGGTTAGCTCAGGAGCTCGGCTCCGCGGTGAGGGCGGCGGCGGGGGTGCCCGGGGGCAGCTGCAGCATGCGAGCCCCCGGGCTGGCCTGGCCGCGCCGGCCGAGCAGCGCAGCAGAAGCCGCTTTCTCTGTAATATACCTTTTCAGTTCAGTCCAGTCCAGTCCAGTCGCTCAGTCGTTCCTTTTATATTCATTTAAATGTGTCGTAATATGGTTTATTTTATTTCCTTTTTCACTATTTCTTCTGATACCTTGGATGGGTTAAATTTTTGTTCTAATGATCAACTTTGTAAGTTTCCATTGCTTTAGACAATATCCTTTGTCTTCCTTCTGTTAACATCATCCCCCATCACGCAATTTCATTCTTATGTTATCTTATATCTTTGAATATACCTTTATTACCTGATTCATCAGCTCCAAGTGGCATCACAGTCTGTCCGGAGTAAAAGATGTGGATGAAATTAGCAATTTATACTTTATTTGCACTTTCTTCTTTTTCCTTCTCACACCATTTGTGACATTGTTTCCACGGACAAGACTCATGAAATTTACTGGTTCTGACCCGTATTTAAACTCCTGCTCCTGCAGTCTGATGGATTCGGTGCTCACTGCCAGCCTTCGGCCAAAGTCCACCCTTCAGTGGCTTCCTTAGTTCAGGGTTGTGGGAGCTGAGCTCCTTCATGTTCTGTGCTTTCACTGTTGACTTTTCATGTGAGAATTCAGTTGGCGTCACGTTCTCAGGCCTTCTCCTATGCCACTAAACCATCACAGGCATTGTCACCTGTCTCCTGAGTCGCTTCTGACTTTGGGAGAAGCTGAGGCTTGCCTGGCAGTCTCTTCACAGAGAGACCCACCTAACGTGTGCTTCTTGTCCGTCCACTTCAGACACTCAGAATTCCAGCTACTTTACTATGGTTGTTTCTTAATGTTGATCATTCTCTGTGTGCTTTCTGGGGGGACTTCTCAATTGTTAAACTCAAAGCTGATTGTATTACTTCTAAGCACTCCTGAAATATATATTTTTTAAATTATAAAATAATTTAAATAAACACAAAAGTATAGAGAATAATATAAAAAGAGTCTCTGTAACTACCCCACACTACCAAATCTTAAGCTTTACATCTTTTTTAAACCAAGATTTGTAGGAAAAGTGTGCAAAGATTCCTCTATCATGGATCTGTTGCTACAGTTCAGTTGGTTTGTTAAAGTGAGTCTGAACTTGTCAGCCTTGAAATCCATTGGCTTCATTCTTAGAGACTGTGTAAAACAGTAGCATTCCCCAGAACCCTTGATGAGTGTTGACAGCCTTGATGATGGCTTTGTGATCATAGGATCTGTCACATAAGGGACTCTCTGGTTGCAAGACAATTACAGAAAGGGCAGACTTTGCAACCACTAGCGAAGCCTTCATGCCAACATCTAGATGTCACCTCAGACACAGGATGTGTTTAAAGCATGGTCCTTGCCCTCAAGAAGCAAGTGAGTGGAGCATACATCCGTGAGCAAGCAATGGTGCAGACCAGCCTGCGGCGAGGCCGTGATGGAAGCAAAGGGCCGATGCTCATGACAGAGACGTGGTGCTTCCATGTGTGGGAGCAACGGAACATTCCCCTCCTCCCGACAACAGCTGCCCCACCGCGACCCTGGAAACTGGGCACAGCCTGCCTCCCGCAGCAGAGGGAAGCTCAGGCTGCCAGCGGAGTTAAGGCTGCTAACTGGCTGGCCCTGAGGTAGGGGGATGATCTCGGCTTATCTAGGGGGACCCAGGGTCACCAGAAGTGTCCTTAGAAGTGGGCTCAGTGGCAGGAAAAGTGAATCGGGGGAGATGTGACCACAGAAGCTCAGAGAGATGGGACACAGCCAGCTCTGAAGATGAGGAAATGTCCTGAGCCCCGGATGCGGGGCCTCTGAGAGCTGGAAAGAAGAGAAGACGGGGTCTCTCGCAGAAGCCCAGCAGGGCCTCTGTCAGACGTGTGATGTTAGCCTGAGGAGCCTGAGTCGGCCCCGTCCCTACTGACGGTGCGAGAACCGCACTGACACCAGCCCCAGTGGCGGTCCTCAGTTATCAAAGCAGCACGGAGACTGGGGCATCGTGTCTGCAAGGGAGAGAGGAAGTCACAGGGGAGAGTCTGGGGTGGGGGCTTCCTGCGGGTAACACAGGCGGCCGTGGGCTGGAGCCGGATCTGGAAGGACCTCAAGTCCTGGGCCTGGTCAAGAGTCAGTGACGCGCTTGTGCAGCCGTGAAACTCTTGGTTTTGTCTTTTACAAGGAGAAGTGATGCTTCCGAGGAGAGCAGAGCCTGGGGGTCTTTGGGAAGGGCAGAGGCGCGCTTCGGTTCTGATGGCCTCTGCAGAGACTCTCTGCTCTGCCGGAATCCCCAGGATGGAGACTCTGCACGCCAGCTTGTAGGGGCGGGTGTGGGGCGGGGGCTGCCCACGCTGCTTTCCTGGGAGGCCCCCGATCACCAGCGGGCTGGTCCATTCTGGCTCCTTTATCACGTGTCCACGTGAGGGTGGCTCACTCCAAAGCTGACTCCTTGTTGTTCTGCTGACAGTTGCTGCCTTGGGTCACCTCTGTCTCTAGGTCCTGTCGTTGGTCTAAAAAACCAACTGCAGAATTAGCCAAGCTGATGGAAGAGGAATTGGACATGGAGACAGCAGGACATGAAAGAAAGGCCGGATCAACCCTCCGCCCTCTTCTTCGCCTACTCTGCCGGCTCAGGGCCAGCCCCTGCCCACTGTGCCCAGCTCGTGGGCCCCCAACTTCTGCCACTCAACGTAAGCTGGGAAATCTCTGGGTAAGTACAGCGATTTAACTGTAAATACCTGTGCAGAAAACCTGCCACACAGCCCAGCAACAGTGGGTTTGTAACAGTCAACCAGCAGCTCCTTGACCCTGGCAGCCCGGGCATCATCGCTCTCCATGTCCAGGAGTTCATCCACATCGATTTCCAGCTCCGGGATCTCCTCTTCCTGGCAGTCGTAGAGGCGAGTGAGCTGCTCCAGGATCCACTCCTCCAGGCTGAGGCGCCTCCGTAGTTCCTTGCGGTCGTACTTGACCGTGACCTTCCCTTGGCGCCTCACTGGGCCCTCGCCTGCAGCCCCAGGGGGGCTCTGAAAGTACACGCGGGGCCCTGAGCCGACACTCCCCGGGCCGCGGGCCGCTGTCCGCCAAGGCGGCCGCCAGGGCTCCTCCCTGCGGCTGGCTCCGGGCTGCTGGCTCGGGTTAGCTCAGGAGCTCGGCTCCGCGGTGAGGGCGGCGGCGGGGGTGCCCGGGGGCAGCTGCAGCATGCGAGCCCCCGGGCTGGCCTGGCCGCGCCGGCCGAGCAGCGCAGCAGAAGCCGCTTTCTCTGTAATATACCTTTTCAGTTCAGTCCAGTCCAGTCCAGTCGCTCAGTCGTTCCTTTTATATTCATTTAAATGTGTCGTAATATGGTTTATTTTATTTCCTTTTTCACTATTTCTTCTGATACCTTGGATGGGTTAAATTTTTGTTCTAATGATCAACTTTGTAAGTTTCCATTGCTTTAGACAATATCCTTTGTCTTCCTTCTGTTAACATCATCCCCCATCACGCAATTTCATTCTTATGTTATCTTATATCTTTGAATATACCTTTATTACCTGATTCATCAGCTCCAAGTGGCATCACAGTCTGTCCGGAGTAAAAGATGTGGATGAAATTAGCAATTTATACTTTATTTGCACTTTCTTCTTTTTCCTTCTCACACCATTTGTGACATTGTTTCCACGGACAAGACTCATGAAATTTACTGGTTCTGACCCGTATTTAAACTCCTGCTCCTGCAGTCTGATGGATTCGGTGCTCACTGCCAGCCTTCGGCCAAAGTCCACCCTTCAGTGGCTTCCTTAGTTCAGGGTTGTGGGAGCTGAGCTCCTTCATGTTCTGTGCTTTCACTGTTGACTTTTCATGTGAGAATTCAGTTGGCGTCACGTTCTCAGGCCTTCTCCTATGCCACTAAACCATCACAGGCATTGTCACCTGTCTCCTGAGTCGCTTCTGACTTTGGGAGAAGCTGAGGCTTGCCTGGCAGTCTCTTCACAGAGAGACCCACCTAACGTGTGCTTCTTGTCCGTCCACTTCAGACACTCAGAATTCCAGCTACTTTACTATGGTTGTTTCTTAATGTTGATCATTCTCTGTGTGCTTTCTGGGGGGACTTCTCAATTGTTAAACTCAAAGCTGATTGTATTACTTCTAAGCACTCCTGAAATATATATTTTTTAAATTATAAAATAATTTAAATAAACACAAAAGTATAGAGAATAATATAAAAAGAGTCTCTGTAACTACCCCACACTACCAAATCTTAAGCTTTACATCTTTTTTAAACCAAGATTTGTAGGAAAAGTGTGCAAAGATTCCTCTATCATGGATCTGTTGCTACAGTTCAGTTGGTTTGTTAAAGTGAGTCTGAACTTGTCAGCCTTGAAATCCATTGGCTTCATTCTTAGAGACTGTGTAAAACAGTAGCATTCCCCAGAACCCTTGATGAGTGTTGACAGCCTTGATGATGGCTTTGTGATCATAGGATCTGTCACATAAGGGACTCTCTGGTTGCAAGACAATTACAGAAAGGGCAGACTTTGCAACCACTAGCGAAGCCTTCATGCCAACATCTAGATGTCACCTCAGACACAGGATGTGTTTAAAGCATGGTCCTTGCCCTCAAGAAGCAAGTGAGTGGAGCATACATCCGTGAGCAAGCAATGGTGCAGACCAGCCTGCGGCGAGGCCGTGATGGAAGCAAAGGGCCGATGCTCATGACAGAGACGTGGTGCTTCCATGTGTGGGAGCAACGGAACATTCCCCTCCTCCCGACAACAGCTGCCCCACCGCGACCCTGGAAACTGGGCACAGCCTGCCTCCCGCAGCAGAGGGAAGCTCAGGCTGCCAGCGGAGTTAAGGCTGCTAACTGGCTGGCCCTGAGGTAGGGGGATGATCTCGGCTTATCTAGGGGGACCCAGGGTCACCAGAAGTGTCCTTAGAAGTGGGCTCAGTGGCAGGAAAAGTGAATCGGGGGAGATGTGACCACAGAAGCTCAGAGAGATGGGACACAGCCAGCTCTGAAGATGAGGAAATGTCCTGAGCCCCGGATGCGGGGCCTCTGAGAGCTGGAAAGAAGAGAAGACGGGGTCTCTCGCAGAAGCCCAGCAGGGCCTCTGTCAGACGTGTGATGTTAGCCTGAGGAGCCTGAGTCGGCCCCGTCCCTACTGACGGTGCGAGAACCGCACTGACACCAGCCCCAGTGGCGGTCCTCAGTTATCAAAGCAGCACGGAGACTGGGGCATCGTGTCTGCAAGGGAGAGAGGAAGTCACAGGGGAGAGTCTGGGGTGGGGGCTTCCTGCGGGTAACACAGGCGGCCGTGGGCTGGAGCCGGATCTGGAAGGACCTCAAGTCCTGGGCCTGGTCAAGAGTCAGTGACGCGCTTGTGCAGCCGTGAAACTCTTGGTTTTGTCTTTTACAAGGAGAAGTGATGCTTCCGAGGAGAGCAGAGCCTGGGGGTCTTTGGGAAGGGCAGAGGCGCGCTTCGGTTCTGATGGCCTCTGCAGAGACTCTCTGCTCTGCCGGAATCCCCAGGATGGAGACTCTGCACGCCAGCTTGTAGGGGCGGGTGTGGGGCGGGGGCTGCCCACGCTGCTTTCCTGGGAGGCCCCCGATCACCAGCGGGCTGGTCCATTCTGGCTCCTTTATCACGTGTCCACGTGAGGGTGGCTCACTCCAAAGCTGACTCCTTGTTGTTCTGCTGACAGTTGCTGCCTTGGGTCACCTCTGTCTCTAGGTCCTGTCGTTGGTCTAAAAAACCAACTGCAGAATTAGCCAAGCTGATGGAAGAGGAATTGGACATGGAGACAGCAGGACATGAAAGAAAGGCCGGATCAACCCTCCGCCCTCTTCTTCGCCTACTCTGCCGGCTCAGGGCCAGCCCCTGCCCACTGTGCCCAGCTCGTGGGCCCCCAACTTCTGCCACTCAACGTAAGCTGGGAAATCTCTGGGTAAGTACAGCGATTTAACTGTAAATACCTGTGCAGAAAACCTGCCACACAGCCCAGCACGTCCCTGGGCTTATTTATGAAGTCCTTTTGCTGGAGTTCCTCCCAGCTGATTGGATTTTTCCTGAGGTCTCCGTGGCACCAGAGAATGGAGACCAGGGCATTATTATACCTTTGAATTATGTTACTATATTATACCAGGCCTTGAAACTTGATGGAATTTACCTGCTCTGTTTTGTACTTGCCTGAGACAGACGGCCCCTTTGGCCCCCCGCCTTGACTAGAAAGCCAGTCTGCCCACCTCCGAATTTTCCAGGGTCTTATCCGTATCTGGCTGATACAATGAGATTTATTTGCAACTTTGCACTTGTAGTTGACGCTGAGATAAGACCTTGGGGAAGCTGGGGCGAGGTGAGTGTAAATTGCACTTGGGACCAGCGCACACTTGGGGGCCAGTAGCGGGGTGCTCTAGGGTGGGAGAGTGTCCTTCTAAAAGTCACAGCCACCTGGGAGCTCAGAATGTGACGCTGTTTGGACACAGGGTCTTTGCAGCGTTCATAGTTAGGATGTGGTCATACCTGAGCAGGCAGGAGACTGGGTGGCCAGCTCCAGAATCGTGGGAGGAGGCACGTACTGCTGTCGTCTGAAGCTGTCCAGTGGGTGCTTGTTCTTGCGGCCCTTGGTTTCCTCAAGTCCACGTCTCCGTGCAGAGGCAGGGAGCAGCGAGAGAAAGGGGAGCTCACCACGCTTTTTCCGGCCTGCGTGGTGTGTGCCCCCAAGAGTCGGTGACAGGCGACATGAAGTGTGAGGGGTGAGACAGTCCAGATGGTCACTGGGGCCGCATAGCCTCTGGCGGGCTGCAGTCCAGGCAGCGGGCGAGGAGCCGCAGGCCAGCCTTCTGGCCCGCCCGCTCTGGGAGCTCCCGAGACGCTGAGAAACGGGCCTCTTCTCTGGTCATTGAAGGAAAACCAGCTCCGTGTGGCATTTTAGCCTCTGGTTTTCCTTTTGTTGCTCTCCGACGCGCTGACTGCCTAGACCGAGGTTTCCCTGGGGATTCACACACCTGAGCTTGCGCTCCGGGCAAAATGCAGCTTCCTGTTTCAGAGAAGAAGGATTTAAAAAGGATTTTAAATGGGCTCCCAAGACTCCTTGAATAGCAAACAGCTTTTAAAAGACAATGCTTTAATGGGGGTATGGGTAAGCAGTTCAAAAACAGAAGGATTGAATATCCCTTTAAATGTATATGGGCTTAAAATGCAAGAAGGGAACAGATTTGGCAATGTTTCTTCTGGATTTTTACAGAATTCAAAATGCTTGAAAAATTTCTCCACATGTGACCAAACACAGCTGCGAAAAATTTATAAACGATCCAGACAGACAGCAAAAGTGATCATGGAAATCCAAGCAGCTCGTGGGCGGCTTTGCCTGAGAGGAGAGTCCTGTCTCCTGGGGCCCCCTGCGGGCGGGGAGGGCGCCCAGTGGGGGCCCTCAGCCCCGCGGAGCCATCTGGGGCTCTTGTTCGGACGGTGGGTCTTCGTGTAAACAGGGGATTCTGTGAATCAGCGCCTTCACTGGACAGAAGATGAGCGGAGCCTGGTGCCAGGCCATCCAGCAGAGAACCGCACCTTGACCTGCTTAGGGCAGTGGTGCTGAGGAAGCCCAAACACTGACTGTGCTTTGTAAGCCCAGGAAGCTCCTTCTGGGTGGGATCCGCGTGGTCGGCAGCAGGCCGGTCCTGCCTGCTCCATAGGCCTCTGGGCATGCAGCCATCTCTCCTGGGCAACCTGGGCCTTGACATCATGAGTTACCACACTGGTTTCAGAGCAGAGAAGGAGGGTGCAGACGCAGTCAGTTCTGCAAAGCCCCAACCTCTGCTGAGCGCAGAAGGGTGGCGGGAGAACCTCCCAGAGCTCCAGGGAAGGGGTACAGTGGGGCCTGGTGGTCTCCGTTTGGGCCCCAGAAGCAGATGCTGGCAAGAGGGTTGAGGACAGCCTGGGTGTGTTTAGGGGTGACCCCAGAGCCAGGGCAGGACCACAGAAGAGGGGAGACTAGCCCTGGGCGCCAGCTCGTCCCACCAGGATTCCCCCGGTGCGGCACAGACGGCCTGAAGCTAGTCCACCCCCGCGCGGAGATGGCAGCCACGCCCGGCCTCCCCCTCGCAGGTGGGACCGGTGGGAAAGCGGCGGGCTCTGGCAGCAGCTTCTTGGCGAGCGCCGAGGACCAGTTGGGACCTCGTGCCGTCTGCTGCCGTGATCACCGGATGAAGGTGTGCGTAGCAAGTGCCGGAGTTCAGAGGAAGGGGAACTTCATGGGGCGACCTTTATAGACAGTCAGGAACATTTGTGGGGGGAGGTCTCGGGGCTCCTCCTGAGAGCCTGAGCTGGTGAAGGAAGTCTGATGAGCAGCATAGCACGGGGCCCTGTCCCTCGTGGGCTGTGTTGATAGGGGGAACTTTGAGCAGAGGAAGGATTAGGTGTGGATACCCTCCTGTGTGTCCCCCAACAGCATCCTCGCTTCTCCCAGAGCAGAGGGGCTTTCATATGCATGCACCTGCGTGTGGGTGTTGGCTCCCATGACTGTGACGGGTACATCTGGCTGAGAAAACGGACGGTTGGTGCTTCTTGGTAGGAGTTGCAGAAGCAATCATGTTAAGCCACTTAAGCTGACATTGAAAGTGAAGTGTTGGTCACCCAGTTGTGTCTGACTCTTTCCTGCCAACTGAGCTATCAGGGAAGCCCCAGCTGGCATTAGGCAATTAATAAATTGTAATGTTGCCCATTTACAATCCAACCAGGTAAGGTAGCCCAGGTTGTGTAACACAGCCCATCAGAGATGAAAGGCGAATGTGCTTCCACTCTCAGTGGCTTTGTGATGCTTATTCTAAACTGAGATTAGAATTAAAGAAAGTGAAAAGTGTGAAAGTGAAAGCGTTAGTCTCTCTCAGTCCTGTCCGACTCTTTGTGACCCCATGGACTATAGCCCACCAGGTTCCTCTGTCCATGGGATTCTTCAAGCAAGAGTAATGGAGTGGGTTGCCATTCCCTTCTCCAGGAGATCTTCCCAACTGAGGGATAGAACCCGGGTCTCCCTCACTGCAGGCTGGTAAAGAATCTGCCTGCAGCGCAGGAGACCTCGGTTTGACTCCTGCGTGGGGAAGATCCCTGGAGAAGGGATAGGCTACCCACTCCAGTATTCTTGGGCTTCCCTGGTGGCTCAGCTGGTAAAGAATCCGCTTGCAATTGGGAGACCTGGTTTCAATCCCTGGGTTGGGAAGGTCCCCTGGAGGAGGGCATAGCAACCCATCCCAGTATTCTGGTCTGGAGAATCCCCAAGGACAGAGGAGCCTGGTGGGCTACAGTCCATGGGGTTGCAAAGAGTTGGACACGACTGAGCACTGTGTGTAGGGCTTGTCTCTTTATCAGAAGCATCAAATCAGCATTATCTGCCAGCATCCCAGGGATGATTTGGGTCAGTGAGCAGTGGGGTGCCCAGGAGCCCCCTCCCAAGGACTTGGGGGCCACGTCTCCTCTGTTGGGTGCCCCATGTGGCCGGCACCCTGGGCCCATGTCCCTGGAGCGTCTGGGGCAGGGGCCTCGGTGCTGTGAGCGGAACTGCCTCTGTTGAGGCTTGTGCCTTTCAGAACTTGGTGCCTAAATGCCCGAAAGAGGTTCCCCAGGATGGTGACGCTGGTGCAGGGTAGAGCCTCAGGGTGTGTGTGGGGTAAGTGAGGCGGTGGGGAGCAGGGCTGAGAGGTGCCGGGCGTGCCTGATGGATGGCTGACCGGCCCAGGCCTTCAGGAACCTCTCACCTTCCAGAACCGCGGTCCCCAGGGCGGTGTCCACCCAGTTTTTGTTCAGGCTTCTTTTCTCTGACGAGGGTTCAGAGGGACTGGCCCTGCCCTTGCCTAACCAGCCTTTTTCTGTAGATCGATATGTAAGCTCATGCCTTTAGTTTTTATTGGGCAGTAATTCTGCGACCCATATGTAATTCATTAGCATGTAAAATGCTCTGCTATTTGAGCCAAAATAATATCCAGGCTGTCTGAAAAGTCTGGCAACAGAGGATAAACTTATTTCAAATAGTTTATTAGTTACATTTTCAAATAATATACTTAATATGTTTCCCCTCAACCTCCAGACACCTTTTAGGTAAAGTAACTAAATTTAAAATAAGAGGTTTGATCCTTAGCCTGAAAAAATACAATAACTATACTCTTTCCCCCATGTTTCCAGAGTATTTGGAGTGTACTTACTGCAATTTTGTTTCAGATTAACAATAGGATCATTGCTTTAAATTTAGAGGCAACTTCATCTGAAAAGCTGTCTGGAGGTTGAAGAAAAACATGTTGAAGATATCTTTTTCATAATGTAAATAACATGTTTAAAAGTAAGATTTTCATGTGTTTGCGGAATTTTTGTACATCGTGTAATTGATAAGCATCTTGGGAAGTTTATTTTAAATTCTTTGTTATGGACTAGTTAAAAGAGACCAAGTGCTTCGACATTTATTTTCAAGTGTCTACTCTTAATACATTCAGAAATAAAACATAAAGATTGAGGTTTTCGCTTGATCCAAATTTTACACTCTGCAAAAAATATTTTAAAACGAGAAAATAATAAATTTGAAGTAGGAAATAGGGCAAAGTGCCCAGCATTCTCCATCAACAATGTGTCTGTGTTAGAGCCCCACAGGCTCTATAAACCCTTACGGGGTCTTCATGGGTGGGGTCTGCAGGGGCGGAATGAGAGTTCTTTCAACTGATGCTCACAGGCCGAGCCTTCACGCCTGAGCAAAGCCATCTTGATGGAAGATGGGGGCAGACTGTTTCACCATCAACCTGGGTCAGGTGACCTTGGGATCCCTGGGTCACTTGGAGTGGTAAACAAATCTGTTTTGTTCCCAGAGGTGTTCACATCCAAGTTCAAGGCTGACAGAAGCTCAGATGCACTCTCTGCATCATGACATGAGTCAGGTTAGACATGCGCCCGGGAGCCCCTTTGGATGAGTTTGTACGTAAATCTGTCCCAGGGACCCAGGACCAGGGAGGGCTGTGCTCACAGGGTTCATGGGCATCGGCCACAGACCCAGAACTGCGTGGCTGGCAGACTTGAAATCCCAGCAAAAAGGAAGAATGATGGAAATTCAGTGGAAACGGTAAGAGCCCATTAAGACATTCTAGAAATCTGCTTCCCAAACAAACTGGGTTTATTAATGTAAACCCTGATCACGGACCTAACCCTCCCCAGCACCCTCCGAGGCCCGGAGCAGAGCTGGGCAGACTGGCTCCCAGGCTGACGGTGCAGCCACGCCTCTTCACAGCTCTTTGAACTGGTGCTTACTGGCTTGAAATGTAATATATCTTAGCTCCAGTCTTCTAGTTCTCTCCACGCATGCCTCAGGGGGGAAATGCTTGCATATCCCCCGACCTTTTACTAAATCTCTGCTGTTTTTCTCTGCACCTGGTGTTGCTGCCTGTGGACTGGGGCTCTCTTCGGGCGTACTGGAGACCCGCCTCGGTCGGGGCTGCAGTGGCACTTTCTGTTTACGGGGCCCATCCGTGTAGACCCGGAACAGGCAGTCAACGAACGCGGGGCCTGGCTCTCTGGAGGCTCTCGCTGATGCAGAGCTCCTCAGCCTCGTGACGCGACGACGCCCGGCGTCACGCGCCGTGTGACACGTGGCGAGTGGAGCCGCGCCTCTGGGGCTACGGGGCTGGGGGCCCACTGTGCGCCCTGGAGCCCCTCCTTGCCCACCATACAGATAGGCCTCTGTGAGCGGCGCAGACTCTGAGAGGAGTTTACACACTCAGCCGCCAGCAGAGCCGTTCAGGACCCGGAACGGGCAACCATCGATCCTGGCCGAGACCGTTCCTGGTGAGGCTGCGGCGTCCGTGGGCGGCAGAAACGGACCATCTACTGCTGAGAAAAGGAGAACCAGGCCGCGAAGGCGGGGTTTGGACTTGGCCTTGGGATGGACAGTGTTGTCCCGAGGGAGAGACCTCGTTACAGGCAAGCGCGGCCCGTGGGTGCGGCTGGCGTCGGGGCACGGTGGGGAGGAGGGGGCCGCAGGAGGAGTGGGGTGCGGAGCCGGGACGGCGGTCTGGCCGCGGGCCGAGCGCTCAGGCCCGTGGACCCCGTGATGGGACCCCGAGCGCCCAGCCCCAGCGCCTCTGTCCGTCTCTGCGGCCACTCACCCCAGGCCTTCCTCCAGAGCGCGACGCTGTCTGTACTGGAACCGTGTAATTATTTCTGCGAAACTGCAGTCAGAACTTGTTTCTTAAACTTGCATTTTTAATAAATTTCAGCGGTTTGTTCTCGCCTCCTCTTTCTGGGCCCGGCGGTCGCTTGGCGTGGGCCGTGTCTCCTGCACCGGCTGTCCCTGCCCGCCCGGTGTCTGCCGCAGCGGCGTCACCGAAGCCGCCCCACCCAGGCCACAGGGAGTCCCTGGCCGACGGACAACGCCCGACAGCTTCCTTCAGTTCTCGTTTCTCCGTGATTCCCCAGAGACGACTAGGTGTGGTCCACGTACGCTTCCCATAAGGGGCTGTACCCAAGTGCCGGTAAAAGGTGCCGGGAAGGCGCTTCCCGGACATGAGCAGGTGGCCACGCGGCCCTCAGGTGGCACCTGCGTCTCACCTGCAGGGAGCCCCAGGCCCTCCCGCACCGCCCGCCACCCCAGCCTGTTCCCCGGAGACTCAGCAGCATCAGCAGGCAGTCACAGCCTGGCAGGACGTCGCAGTCAGTGCAGGAAGTGTTCCCAGGAAGGCCTGCGAGAAGCAGGTCTGGGATCGGTTTGTGGCTCTTCCTAACTGCACTTTGCCTGCCTTCTCTGACGGGCGCTTTAACAGATCTGCCCTGGAGGGCGGGCGGCCCTGCTCCCCGGGGGCTCTGGGCCCACAGAGAAACCTGGGCGTCCCTGGGCTCCAGGCCCACCCAGGCTGAAATTAAGGCCCCCGTCCACATCTGCGATAAGACTTTACCTCTCCACAGCTGCGCTCGGCGATCACGCAGGGCTGAGCCTGTTCTCTCTCTGAGGGGCGTGGGCCTGCTATCCCACCCCTGATGCCCAAGGGATTTATGAAAAGACACCTGTGAGGCAATGCCGCTCCATCCAAATAGCGAGACCGTTTCTCCTTTTCTTTTGTTCAGGCTAAATGCCCATCCTCTTCTGTCCCGCCATTGGCATGCACTTGAACTGGCTTTTCTCATGTGTGTCTTCTTTCGTTTAGCACCGGAAATTGAAGTGCTTCAGGCTTTTCATTCTCACATAAAAGCTTGGCGGCTTTTTCTCTCAATATTGGAAAAGTCAAGGTGGCATGTGGGTTGCCCACACATAGGGTGGGGCTGGAAGGGGTCCGAGGCCCTGCCAGTTGCCTCCCCTCCCTTCCCTCCCCTCTCCTCCCCTCACCCCTCTCCTGCCTGGGACTTGTTTGTCCACCTTCAAGGTCTTTAAAGTGAAAGTTGGTTAGTTGTGTCCGACTCTTTGCAAACCCCATGGACTATATGGTCCATGGAATTCTCCAGGCCAGAATACTGGAGTGGATAGCCGTTCCCTTCTCCAGGGAATCTTCCCAACCCAGAAACTGAACCCAGGTCTCCCGTATTGCAGGCAGATTCTTTGCCAGCTGAGCCACAAGGGAAGAATACTGGAGTGGATAGCCGTTCCCTTCTCCAGGGGATCTTCCCGACCTAAGAACTGAGCCGGGATCTCCTGCATTGTAGGCAGATTCTTTACCAGCGGAGCTATCAGGGAAGCCCCAGGGTCCACGTGGTCCCCTGTAAACTCCCATCCATTACCCACTCTCCGTGGAGGCGGCTGACTCCAGGATTACTCACGAATGGGGACGGGCTTAGCAGTCTGCTGTGTGGACTGACTGGCGGGGAAGCCCTGGGAACCACGGCTGCCTCGGGGGTCGGGGGTGCCGCACGCAGACCTCAGCAGGCTGCCGTGTGGTGAAGACTGAGGCCCAGTTTCCTTCTGATTTGACGGGAACAGGTCAAAGGGCCCCCGAACAGTATACAACACCAAGCTCAAAGTCGCCCTCAGAAGACTCTGAAAGGGGGACGGAGAAGTGGGGTGCTGTGGGACGGGGTCTTTCATCCTGACCCTGCCTCGATTGTGATTAGCTGTGGATGTGAGACCAAAGAGAGGCTTCCCCCGTGAGCGGAAGTTCCGAGGCGTGACAGACGTCCTCTGTCTCAGCACGATCAGCTCCCCAAACCCGAGAACCAGGCTCACCGCTCCTTATCCTTCTGCCCTAACTGCTGTATTACTATAAATTGTGGCCTTGTGGAAAGAAGGGCACAGTACTTTTACACTAGGCAAGTCCACTAACAACATAAAGCTATCAAGCCGTCAATCAGCCGGCCAGTACTGAGTTCCCCGAAGTCTGTGCAGAGAGGTCTGACAACTTACCTGAAACCAGGGTGAAACAGGAAGAAACTGCAGAAGTAACAGAAGCTCATGGAAGGCAAGAAGAATTCTAAAATGACAATTGCGAGGAAACTTAGAATCGGTCCTCTCCAAACTCCTGTCCTGTGAACAAATCCTCTCTACATCTTGCCTTTCCAGCGATCCTACAGTCTTTGCTGAAAGATTTAGAGTGTTCAAAGCTGCGACCTGGCAGTGCGGTCATTCTGCCTACGCTGAGGGTCAGCAACCTTCTTTATCCTCGGCCAGAGTACATCATGAGAAACGCTGGGCTGGAGGAAGCACAAGCTGGAATCAAGATTGCCGGGAGAAATATCAATAACCTCAGATATGGAGATAAAACCACCCTTATGGCAGAAAATGAAGAGGAACCAAAGAGCCTCCTGATAAAAGTGAAAGAGGAGAGTGAAAACGTTGGCTTAAAACTCAACATTCAGAAAACGAAGATCATGGCATCTGGTCCCATCACTTCATGGGAAATAGATGGGGAAACAGTGCAAACAGTGTCAGACTTTATTTTGGGGGCTCCAGAATCACTGCAGGTGGTGACTGCAGCCGTGAAATGAAAAGACACTTGCTCCTTGGAAGGAAAGTTATGACCAACATATTAAAAAGCAGACATTATTTAGCCAACAAATGTCCATCTAGTTAAGGCTATGGTGTTCCAGTGGTCATGTATGGGTGTGAGAGTTGGACTATAAAGAAAACTGAGTGCCAAAGAATTGATGCTTTTGAACTGTGGTGTTGGAGAAAACTCTTGAGAGTTCCTTGGACTGCAAAGAGATCCAACCAGTTCATCCGAAAGGAAATCAGTCCTGAATATTTGCTGGAAGGACTGATGCTGAAGCTGAAACTCCAATACTTTGGCCACCTGATGCAGAGAGCTAACTCATTGGAAAAGACCCTGATGCTGAGAAGGATTGAAGGCAGGAGGAGAAGGGGATGACAGAGGGTGAGATGGTTGGATGGCATCACCGACTCAATGGACATGAGTTTGAGTGAACTCTGGGAGTTGGTGATGGACAGGGAGGCCTGGCGTGCTGCAATCCATGGGGTCGCAGAGTTGGACACAACTGAGCAACTGAACTGAACTAACAGAGGGAGGTTTGCTCATCAGATGAGGGGAGGGGTTTGGGAAGCAGGCCTGGATTATACCTGGGTTCCACCTCCCCTGACAGGTGGGGACTCGGGTCACTGAGAGCGGCGACAGTGTGGGGCCCACTCCACCCACCCCTTTGCCTCCTGTGAAGTCAGCTCTGCTCCAGTCAGTCTGAACCAGAGCCAGCAGCCCAATACTCAGGAGTTTAGGGTCCTATTTCTTACACAGGACTTAGAGTAGAGGGGAAATCGAGACGTGCTCTGTTCTGCCTACTGTCTAATGGGACTTGAGCTCTAGAAGGAGAAGTTGCCCAAAACAGCAGAAAGGGCTTCTTTTCCCAAGGGGAGAAGCAGGGCTAAGTGGTCAGCAGACTCGAGCCTCCTTCAGCACGCTCTTGGCGATGGGATAGCTGTGGGTGCACGTCCAACGCTAGAAAAGCAGTTAGTGCTGGTGGCCAATTCTAGGAGGGTCCTTTAGGTAGATCTTCTAAGGGAAGTCTATGCCAGTCTTCATGTATTTTTCATCAGCTGTGATTATCTTCATGCTCAGTTGCTCAGTCATGTCTGATTCTTTGTGGCCCCATGGACTGTAGGCCTCCAGCTCCTCTGTCCATGGGATTTCCCAGGCAAGAATACTGGAGTGGGTTGCCATGTCCTTCTCCAGGGGATCTTCCCGACCCAGGGATGAAAGCTGTGTCTCCAGTGCCTCCTGCATTGCAGGAAGATTCTTTCCTGCTAAGCCACCAAGGTCATCAATGTAGCTTTAAATCCTGGTCTTCGTGGGAGGAGAAGTGTGCTCACCTGCCCGGTCAGTTGTACAGAAGCCTGTGAGTGTGTGCTCTCCCGTAGACTGTCAGCCTGTTACAGACAACATCCTCCTCCTCCTCATCCACAATGGGGAGTGGTGGAGCCATGTGCACTCTACCCCTCCGGATTGGGTTTCTGTGCTATAGATCTGAAAATAGTTTATGCCCATGATCTGGGGACACCTCCAATTTTACCACCTAGTGATGTGATGTATTTATGGTAGAGAAGCTTAGAACAGGCGGAACTGGCAGTTACAAGCTGGGTGAGCGGGAGTTTGCTTTGAGCCTTCTCTTCTGAGCAGTGGGCACAGGGAGTCTTTGTTATTCAGTGTGTTCATCAGAATTTTCTTTAGAGTATCTAGGGCCCTAGACCCCAGTTATATTCTGCTTAGGAAAGGTGATTTTTCTTTTTAAAATGGCACTTAGAAATCATTTTGCTGCTTTTAGCAAAATTTAAAGGAATTAATTATATCAGTTTTTCATATGCATTATAAGGCTCCTTTGTTCATGGAATTCTGCAGGCAAGAAAACTGGAGTGGGTTGCTATCCTCTTCTCCAGGAGTTCTTCCTGACCCAGAGAGCAAACCAGGGTCTCTTGCACTGCAGGCAAGTTCTTTACCGTCTGAACCGCCAGGGAAACCCAAATACTTATATACCTGTGACCCTCTATTGTGTTCATAGGAAGCACGTAAGTGTTCAAAATCAGCATGAATTTGTGCCGTGCACACTGGTCTGAGACGTGTCGTGAGCAGTGATGGCGGGTCTGAGTTTGGCCCGGTGAGCGGCCTCCCCCACAGACCTGCAGCGGCTTCGCTCAGTGCCCCCTAACACTGGCCGCTCCCAAGTGCCTTTCGTGAGGGTGGCTCCACCCTGTTCCTTGACTGGGCTGCTCGCTGGGGAGGGTCCGTGTGGGGTGGGGGATGGGGTGGGAGCCCAGGATGGCTGTGACGTCCACTCTGAGGAGGCAGTGAGGGTCTGCTGGAGGAGGCTGGGTTGCCAGGTTGGCGGGCCCCTCTCCAGCCCTTTCTGCCTCCTTCCGGTCCACTTACTTGTCTACTGGGGAGCCTGGGTGTCCTGTCCTCTGTCTGGGAAGCCCCAGATGCTGTCAGGCGCCAGTGCTCCGGTGCAGAGAGCAAAAACGGGAGAGGAAGATTTGGAGGCTGCGCCTTTACCCTTTGCTGGGAAATTTAAAAATGGTTTCTTCGCAGGCATGATGGTGCATAGGGCTTTGTACCCATGTTCGTGTGAGATACATTCAAAATATTCCTGGGAGGTCTTTAGGAAACATCACAGTCACGCGTCACTGGTTCAGAAGAAGATGCCAGGGTCCACTGTGCAGACGGAGCTGGGACCCTGGTCACTGGCAAACCTCCCGTCGCCCCCGGCCCTGCCTGCAGATGGGACATGCCCGTCACTGCCGCCTGCTTCTGGGTCCCCATATGGACTCAGATCTGAGACGCAGAAGCAGGTATGAGCAGGCTGGTGAGAGACAAGCTACAACCAGACACCACGAAGCAAAAACAGGAGCTGCTAGCGGCGTGGAGGTGCTCAGGACCTCTCGGGGTCATCGGTGAATTCTGTCGGGGACTTTACCCGGGTCACCAGAGGCCAGAACAGCACGTCTGTCTTCGGGGGACATTCCCCCTTCACACGCCCTGCAGCCAGGCTTCTGGTTCGCAGCATCGCCCGCCTCGGAGCCCACTGCTAACACAGCTGCTCTGTCATGCTGCCTTTGTCTCTGTCCCCAGTCTCTGCATCCTCAGCAGAACGTGTGTTTTGCTGCATCGAAACTCCAGCTGCTTCCTCAGTACACACCAGTATGTCCAAGGGCCACAGAGGACTCACCAATCTCATCACAGCCCGTGGAGCCTGAAGGGTGACCGGCTGTTTTCTGACGAAAGTGCTCGTACGGCACAGCCCCTCCCCTCCCACAGCCCTCAGAATTAGACGCCACCATCTAGCATCCCCAGGCCAGAGAGGAAAGCATCCTCTGTCACTGCTTTTCTTTAGGTGAGAGGGATGGTTAAGCTAGTTTCTGACCAAATGCAAAATAAGTTAATTGATAAAAATACTTAAGAAGAGTTTCTCTTTGACTTTTTGACAAAAATGAAAGCAAAGACACAAAAGCACGGAAATATTTGTTTAAAAGAGAACCCACAGGAAATGAGAGAAGCTAATATTCTTTGTAGGCTTGAAACATATGAGAAATGAGGCTGTTTTATTGAAGAGGGGACAGGCTGGATCAGTTTTGTGGGCAGTGCTACATAATAAAGAAGGCCAAGGGACCCACCCAGCATTATTTTCTATATTAAAGTGTGTGCATTTTGCCATAAGCAAGAGGAACTGATGGTAGTGAGTAGGGAAACATGCTTTAAATGTGGCAGCACACACACACACACACACACACACACACACACACACACACACTCACACATATGCACACACTCACACACACATGAACACACACACATGCACATACACATACATACACTCACACACATGCAGACACTTACATATATGCACACACATATACACACGCACATACACATGCACACACATATACATGATCACACATATGCACACTCACACACACATGCACACACACACATACACACACGCACACACACATTCAGACACACATACACACATGCACACATACATGCACACACACACCCCACACATGCACACACATTCAGACACTTGCACACACACATGCACACACACACATGCACACACACACATATACATGCTCACACATATGCACACATATACATGCTCATACATATGCACACACTCACATACACACACACACACCACACATATGCACACACATGTAGACACTCACACACACGCACACACATACACTCACACATACACACTCACACACACATGCACACACACACGCACGCACACATTCAGACACACACAGACATACATATATGCACACACACTCACATACACATGCACACGCACATACATACACTCACATGCACACACATTCAGACACTCACACATACACATGCACACACACACATGCACACACACACTTACTCACACACACACACATACAGGTCCCCCTGGTAGCCCTGAAATGCCCTGATCTCCTTTGGGATGGTCACTGCTTGGCCCCTTCCTCCCCAGTGACAAGTGCTGACTGAGGTCCCTGGTGCAGAGTGCAGAAGCGGGGTCTTGAGCCTGGTCTGCTTTGTCAACTTTCAGAAAAGAAAGCCTTACATCCAAATGCAGATTCAATGCAAAATTCCCTCTTCCTGTACGTTGCACATATACGAAACTTTGTATTTTTCAAAGGACATAATTAATTATCCATATCTTATTTATACGTTAAAATATTTTATTAAAACCTTTAAGTATGGTAAACCCAATGCACATCCTATAACTCAAAAGTTTATTTATTTACACATAAACTGATTAAAAGTTCCTTTGCCTCAGGCAGTACATGGCTATGTTTTAAAATTTCCATAAAACATAATCAAGTACTTGCTGTGAACTCACCCAGGACACACAAATAACAGTGAAACAACGGAAACCCTCCTAAATGCAGCATCTGCTCCAAGAGGGATTCTTGATGTATTTCTTCTTTGTTTTAAAACCAGGAGAGAAATTCAGAGTAATGTGTATTAAATGAGCATTCACTTCTGAAAGTTTCTGCAAGGTTGGAGATGATGGTTTTGAAAAATGGCTAAAGGCCTACTGACATTGCTAACTATAGAATCTGAAGCACTAGTCTTAGGATTATGCCGTTTTATTAGCAAATCAGAAATAATTGCAATGTTTACAAAGCTGGAGTGCTAAACATTTCATGATGAAGGCCACAAAAAGTGGTTTGTAAATTTTATTTTCTTTCAATGTTTATTCAAATTTCAAAAAACTTCAACCCTTAAGGTTAAAAAATTCATTAAATATTAAAGTTTCAATTTTAAAACCACTTAAAAATTTAGAAATTCTGAAAGAGCAATAGATACTGATAACTAAATAAAAATAGCTTTCACACAGGAATTCTAAGCCTTCAATCCAATTCGGTCGCTCAGTCGTGTCCACTTTTTTGGCCATGACTTATTTAACATAAGGTACTATTATTTACGCATGTTTTGAATTGTTTTAGTAAAATCTTCATCTCTTGAGGGTCTTATTCTTTTAAACAGTGAAGAAAGAGCTTTCCAAGTTCATGTTCTTATTAGGATTGAAATGAAATTCTTTAAGATTCAGCATTGTCTTTGTGAAAGATAAAAAGTAAAGGTGGCATTTTGGGGCAAGGTTTCGATAAGAGCTGTGGGACTAACTCAAAGCTTCATAATTTCTCAGGAGAGGATAGGAAACTTCCATCTTATGCCAGTTAATGGTGCTGTGCAGCGTCTCGGGAAGGCGGGCTGCACCGGCAGGGGTCGGTGGTGGGCAGAGCCCGGGGCCCCCCAGAGCCGGGCTCCCGGCCAGGAGACCGTGTGTGCCCGCCCGGCGGAGCTCCAATCACTGACAGAGAGGGTGTCCAGGTCTGAAAATGTTTCTGACTGTGAATTGTTTTAGGTCTTTTAAAAAATGGCTTTAACTAGTTGAAAGGACTTTGTCTTGTTTGGTTCCATTTACATGAAGTGTCCTCACCGGGCGAAAGGGCTGGGCTAGGCTGGGAGTCCGGAGGGCGTTTGGGC
>SJYG01000081.1:43963-81261 GCA_006410535.1 Litocranius walleri
GTGTGTGTGTGCGGTGTGGGGTGTGTGGTGTGAAGTGTGTGTGTGGGGTGTGTGTAGGGGTGTGTGTGTGGGGTGTGTGTTTGTGGTGTGTGTGTGGGGTGTGTGTGTGTGTGCTGTGTGTGTTGTGTGTGTGTGTTGTGTGTGTGTGCTGTGTATGTGTGGGGGCTGTGTGTGCTCTGTGTGTGTGCTGTGTGTCTGGTGTGTGTGTGCTGTGTGTGTGTGGGGGGTGTCTGTGCTGTGTGTGTGTGTCTGTGCTATGTGTGTGTGTGCTGTGTGTCTGGTGTGTGTGTGTGTGCTGTGTGTGTGGGGGTGTGTGTCTGTGCTGTGTGTGTGTCTGTGCTATGTGTGTGTGTGCTGTATGTCTGGTGTGTGTGTGTGTGCTGTGTGTGGGGGGTGTGTGTGTGCTGTGTGTGTGTGCTGTGTGTGTGTGCTGTGTCTAGTGGTCTGGTGTATGCTGTGTGTGTGCTGTGTGTGTGTGCTGTGTGTGGTGTGTGTGTGTGCTGTGTGTGTGTGCTGTGTCTGGTGTGTGTGTGTGCTGTGTGTGTGCGCTGTGTCTGGTGGTCTGGTGTGTGCTGTGTGTGTGGTGTGTGTAAGTGTGCTGTGTGTGTGCTGTGTGTGTGAGGTGTGTGTCTGTGCTGTGTGTGTCTGTGCTATGTGTGTGTGTGCTGTGTGCCTGGTGTGTGTATATGTGCTGTGTGTGTGAGGTGTGTGTCTGTGCTATGTGTGTGTGTATGCTGTGTCTGGTGTGTGTGTGTGCTGCGTGTGTGCTGTGTGTGTGCGCTGTGTCTGGTGGTCTGGTGTGTGCTGTGTGTGCTGTGTGTGTGGTGTGTGTAAGTGTGCTGTGTGTGTGCTGTGTGTGTGAGGTGTGTGTCTGTGCTGTCTGTGTGTCTGTGCTATGTGTGTGTGTGCTGTGTCTGGTGTGTGTGTGTGCTGTGTGTGTGTGCTGTGTCTGGTGTGTGTGTGTGCTGTGTGTGTGCGCTGTGTCTGGTGGTCTGGTGTGTGCTGTGTGTGTGGTGTGTGTAAGTGTGCTGTGTGTGTGCTGTGTGTGTGAGGTGTGTGTCTGTGCTGTGTGTGTCTGTGCTATGTGTGTGTGTGCTGTGTGCCTGGTGTGTGTATATGTGCTGTGTGTGTGAGGTGTGTGTCTGTGCTATGTGTGTGTGTATGCTGTGTCTGGTGTGTGTGTGTGCTGCGTGTGTGCTGTGTGTGTGCGCTGTGTCTGGTGGTCTGGTGTGTGCTGTGTGTGTGTGCTGTGTGGTGTCCGGTGTGTGTGTGTGTGGTATGTGTGGTGTGTGTGTGTGTGCTGTGTGCCTGGTGTGTGTATATGTGCTGTGTGTGTGAGGTGTGTGTGTATCGGGGTTTGCGGGGCCGGGGTTCCCCAGGGAGGAGCTGCCGGTTGCCTGGATGCGGAGGGGAGCAGTTTTGTGGGGGAAGAAGCGTCTCTAATTGTGGAGATGGATTCACAAGGCTGAAATAGGACAAGTCGCTTAATTCCACGCTTTAAGTGAACGGATTGCACGGTCTAAGAACTGTGTCTTCACAAAGCTGTTGCTTGAAACTCGTGGCGGTGAAAAGCCTTCGCGAGGAGCGCGTCCCTGGCGAGTATCAGCGGCGACGCAGCGCGTTGGCTGGACTCTGCGGCCGGGCCGCCGTCCTCACCCGCTCGCGCTCTCGGCCTCCGCGCTGCGCTCGCGCGGCCGGACTGCCGGACAGACTGCCGGACAGACTGCCGGAGGGACCGCCGGAGGGACCGCCGGGGGACTGCCGGACAGACTGCCAGACAGACCGCCGGAGGGACCGCCGGGGGACCGCCGGGCGAGCCGAGGGGGCCTTGCGCTCCTCCGAGGCTCTTGCGCGGCGTTCGCACATCCGAGGGAGGGCGCAGGAACCGTTTTATTGTCCAGCGTTTGCTGAGCCCGCTTTGGAAGCAGATGTTTGAACCTTTTGTTCAATTACTAGGGTTTGGACGTCTGAACAAAACATTACTTATATTTTAAAGTTTTAATAAAATTAGTTTTTTTATTAAAATATTTAATTAAAATCATAAGAATTTCCAAAATTGGAATTTTATGTGTAATAAATGATATAGCAGGCACTCAGATTCGTATATATTTCATGAATATATGTCTAACTACACTGCCTGACTTTTTAACTCAGCGTTTTTTAAAACTCAGAAAACTGGTGATATGTATTTTTCAGACATAGGAAAATTTTTGGAGAAATGTGTTTTGAATCACAAAGAAAAATTCCAAATTGATTAACTTTATATTCTTTCTTTATGAAGAAAAATCTTTCACTTCACTGGATCCTTACACGGTCAGTGACTGGGAACATACTGGCTTATTTGTTTTCTCTTCCTCTTCAGGACAAACACTTTAAAGACATCAAATCACAAGCCACCCGTCTGGTTCTCCCGAATAGGGTCCTGGATGAGAGTGAGGCAGGAGAGCTCGCCTTCACGGCTTTCATTCCGCAGTTTTCCCGCTGCCCCATCCTTTCCTTTCCCGTCTCACAGCAGCAAATACGCATAAAGGGGTTGGACCCCGCCAGCCGCGGTAGCAGGGCCGGACATGCAGGCCTGAGTCTCTGCTGATCCTCTCTTTGCCGTCCGGTGGCCTGAGCCTCTGCTGCCCGTGGGTTTGGCTGCAGTGGCCGCATCTTCCCCATCTCTCCTAAGGCTTATCTCTTGGTGTTGACCGTGTCAGCTCTCGAATATGCAGAGCGTCTCCCGTGTATGAGGAGAATCTTGGCGTCTTAGAACTGGCAGAGTGCTCAGAGGTCGTCTGGCCCACCCTCAACCCTGTAATACAAGTGCTCTCGTCAAACTCGCCCCGAGTGGAGGATGCGGTCTCAGTTTTTCCAGGAACAAGCAGCCACCACCTGCTTTCGACTGCTGAACAGCTCCCACGCCAAGGCTCGCCCTGCCTCGCCCAGGGGCCTCCCTACCTGTCCAAGGCTGCCTGTCACCCCCAGGCCACCCGACCCCCACTGAAGCCAGGGAGCTCACTGCCTCAGACCCCGGCTGTGTCACGCAGCCCTGAGGGAGGCACCAGGGAAGGGCCTCGCTCCCCGTGCAGGCGCAGACCTGGGCTGCCCTGAGTGGTGGTCTCCACGTGCTGATATCCTTCGGGTTATAGTATGACATGCAGCACCGACCCTCCTGCTCACTTCAGAATCATGAGCGCAGATGCACCTGTGTGCGCTTATCAGGAACAATTCCCTTAGAAGGTTTCTTTTTCACAATCAAAAGGCGCCTCCTGAGCAGTCACAGGCCTCGTGGCTGCTCTGTGGCTACACAGAGAACACTGGTGGCCGGTGTCGGTCCTCTGGGCTAGCGTAACTTACACAGTAAGGAGACTTGGAATCATACTGCAGTGATGCAGAGATGGTGACATGAAATGCTAAAGCTGTGCACAATTTAGACACTTACGTGAAGACCATCTTAGTACTGTTCAGCCTCGCGTGGGTGCGCACACGCACGCGTTGCCTGGATGCTGAGGCGGGTGAAGCCAGCAGTGCACCTGAGGTTGGAAGTGCCAGAGGACATGCTGAGGACGGAGGCGTTGGTCTGAGCAGTGACTCCGGGGCTGACCTGCCGAGGGTCCCGAGCCCCTGCAGGCCCCGGCTGTCGCGCCTCTGGGGTCAGGGAACCTGCACTCGGCCCGCGAAGGACAGGCACCCTGACGCGAAGGTTGGGGGAGGAGCGTGCTGGAGAAGCAGAGGTGGTCTAATTATGCAAACAGTTTACGTAAATATTTGTAGTCACTTTTGAAGTTAACACCAAGATAAATCTGTGAGCTACAGAAGTAAGATTTCTCGCAGGATATTTACACAGTGTCTATGCTGCAGATCGTAAAACAGCGATAGCGTTTAACCACATCTAATCAAGCATGACGTCACTTGCAGAGCTGAGCTCAAGTGGTGGGGTGTCCATCTGCTCTATTTATTTACCAATTCTACACCCCACAATTTGCTGTAATTTAACCTAATTTCAGAAATTATATGACATGCATAATTTTCTCTAAGGAAAGACAATTGAATTTGTTTTCAGAGTTGCCAGATGTCCGGCTTTGAACTAGGCCACCTGGTGTCTGAGCTTTTACCCTGTGAACAAACTAGGCCCCGTCAGCTCGCAGCTCCCGACAGGCTCTGGGTGAGGCGCCTCCAAGGGTCCAGGCCCGGAGGTTCTCGGGTCCCGGGGACATGGAGACGCCGCCCTACCACCTCCCCGCAGGGAAACGGGCATGTTTCTCGGAGGATAAACATGTTTTCAGCCTCAGGCTGTGATTCAGTGGAGAAAGTTTTCTTTTTTCTGGTCTATAGCAATGCTGTTTTTAGGGTAAAGAATGGCTGATAGCTTTATTTAAAAAAAAAAAGGGCTGGTGGCCAAACAACAAATCTATTTTTTTTTGCCAGCATTTAAAGTGTTTTTCTTTAATTTAAAAAATATTAATGTTCTTTTCAGTATTTTCTTGTAAAAACAAAATGTCTGGCAGTGCTTAGTTAAACATACACACACTCATTTACACAGCAGTTCTGCTCCTGGGCTTATACACTGAAGAAATCACACCTCGCTTTGGAGGGCAGGAGTCCAGGAGGCCCGGGTGTGCATAGAGGGGCCTGCAGGGTAGACTGCGCGAGAGAGGCACAGTGCTGGCTGCACATGAGGAAGGGCGTGAGTCGCAGCACCTTGGCATGTCCAGCTCGGTGCCACTCCATGGCCTGTACCCCCCTCAGGCTCTGCTGTCCATGGGGTGCTCCAGGCAAGAATACTGGGCTGGGCTGTCATGCCCTGCTCCAGGGGATCCTCCTGAACAAGGGACTGAACCCACGTCTCTTATGTCTTCTGAACTGGCAGGTGGGTTCTTTATCCCCAGCGCCACCTGGGAAAGCTGGTTCATGTGGTGGTTCTCTTAATTATTGAAGAACTTCCATACTGTTTTCATAGCGACTGCGCCGTTTCACATTCCTATCAGCAGTGCTCAAGAATTTAAATTTCTCCATGTCCTCACCAATGCTTGCTGGCTTTTATTTTTTGATAATGGCCACCTTGACAGGTGTGAGATGATCTCCTTGAGGTTTGATTTGAAGCTCCTTGATGTTTGATTACATGGAACAGTTTTGTATACCTGTTGGAGATTTTTATGCTTTCTTTGAAGAAATGTCTATTCAGATCGTTAGCTCATTTCAAAATCAGTCATTCGTTTTTTGTGCTATTGACTTTTCCTTCTGTCTTTGGGAGGTCAGCCCCTCGTGAGACCTGCGGCCCCCACCCCACTCTGGAGGTGGCCTTTTCATTTTGCTGTTTTCTTCGCACAGAAGCTCTTAGGCTGACGTTGCCCCATTTGTGAATCTTTGCATTTATTGCTTTTGCTTTTCTGTCAAATCATCGCCAAGGCCAATGTCATGACGTGCCCCCTGTATGTTTTCTTCTGGAAGTTTCACAGTTTTAGGTCTTAAGTTTAAGTCTTTAATCTATTTTGAGTTGATTTGTGTGTGTGTTGTACAATAAGACTACAGTTTTATTCTTTTGCGTGTGGTTATCTGGTTTTCCTAGCACTAGGGACAATCTCTTTCCCCTTGAATATTGTTGAAGGTCAGTTGACCTTCTGTGTATAGACTTATTTCTGGCTTCTATCCTGTCCCATCAATCTATGCATCTGCCTCCGGCCAGTGCCAAACTGCTGTGATTTCTGTGTCTTTGTAACACATTTTCAAGTCAGGAAGTGTGATGCCCCCGGCATTGTTCTTTCTTAGGATGGGTTGGGCAACCACGATCCTTTCTGATTCCACCTGGATCGTGCGGTTTAGTTCTATAGAAAAGTTCAGGGGATTTTGACAGTGATTGAATTGACCCTGTGGATCTCTGGGTGGTGTGGACATGTTGACAGTATTAACTTTTCCGACCCAAGGACACAGGGTGTGTGTCCATTTGCTTGTGTCCTCTTTAATGTTCTCATCAGTGTTTTATAGTTTTCAATATCCAAGCCTTTTACCTCCTTCGTTAACTATACTCCTGAGTATTTTATTCTTTTTGGTGCTATTATAAATGGGATCGTTCTCCTAATTTGCTTTTCAGAAAGTTTGTGTTTGGTGTATAGAGATGGAACTGACTTTTGAATGTTGATTTTTATCCTGCAGCCTTACCGAATTTGTATATTATTTCTAACAGATATTTTTAGTGGAATCTTTAAGGTTTTCTGTATATGAAGTAATGTTATTTACAAAGAGGGACAATTCTTTCTTTCCAATTTGAATGCCTCGTGTATTTTTTTCTTACCTCGTGGCTCTGGCTAGAACCTCCAGTACCCTGTTGACTAGAAGTGCTGAGCTTGGCGTCCCTGTCTCATTCCTGGCCTTAGAGGAGAAGCTTGGTTTCCTGAGTGTGATGTCAGCTGTGAGTGTCCCATTCTGGCTTTCGTTATGCTGTGGTGCTTTGCTTCTACTCCTACTTTTTGAGAGTTTTTATTCATGAGAAGGTGTTGAATTTCAGCAGACCCTCCTTTTCTTTTATTGAGAAGACTGTGTGACTTTCACCCTTTACTCTGCTGCTGTCGCAGTGCTTGAGTTTCGCATGCTGAGCCATCTTTGCATCCCAGGGGCAGCTCCCACTTGGCCCTGGTGCTTGAGCCTTCGAATGTGCTACTGAATTCTCCTTTTGCTAGTATTCTGCTGAGGACTTTTGCATGTATTTATAAGGAATATTGGCCTGTAATTTTCTTTTCTTGTGATGTTTCTGTCTGACTTTAATATCAGGGCCCATAAAATGAGTTTGGAAGTATTCATTCCTTTTCAGTTTGAGGGGGGAGTTTGAGAAGAATTGGCATTAATTCTTTAAATGTTTGGTAGAATTCACCAGAAGCCATCTGGTCCTGGGTTTTTCATGGTTGGGAGATTTTTGTTTATTGATTCAGTCTCCTTACTAGTTAAAGACCTGTTTAGACGTTGTATTTCAGGATTCAGTCTTGAAAGGGCGTATGTTTCTAGAAATTTAGCCATTTTTTTCTAGTTTTTTGGTGCATACTTGTTTTTAAGAGTCACGGCCCTTTGTAGTTCTGTGGCATCAGCTGTAATGTCTCTTTTTACATATCTGGTTTTATTTATTTGAGTTTTCTCTCTCTCTTTTTTTTTTTCTGGTTAGTCTAGCTAAGAGTTTGTCAACTTTATGTTTTCAGAAAGCCAGCTCAGTTTCACTGATATTTTCCTATTGTTTTCCTATTTTTTATCTAATTTATTTCTGCTCTGATCTTTGCTGTCTTTTCCCTTCTACTCGCTTAGTCTGTTTTGCCTGGCTCCTTGAGGTGTGAAATTCACACGGTTGATCAGAAGGGGAGAGGATGGGAGTAAGCCCCCCTACAGTTTGCCTGTCTTCTGTTCTGAGGAGGTACTGAGCGCTAAAAAAATCTTGATTCACTTATTGGGCTTCTTTTGAGGAGAGACAAGGAGAGAGAGGTTAGGGTTAGTTGCTGAATTTAATGCTTTCTTCCAGAACCATTTGTTTCTTTTATTGGTTGCCAGATTTTTAAATTTTCTAGGATTAAATTATTCTGTAGATGGTTTTTTACATTGTGGTAATAACACAGAACATGAGACCTATCCCCATAACAAAACTGTAAGCTCGCAGTGATGCCCACTCTAAGCTCACAAGCGGACAGCCAGCCTCTGGAGACTGTTCGCCTGTGTGCCTGAAACTTGGCACCTGCTGCATCGCAGTCCGCTGTCTCCCGTCCTCCAGCCACTGGAAACCGCCACTTCACTCTCTGCTTCTGTCATCTCGATTAGCTTCGATTCCTCCTTTATGTGGAGCCATGCGTGTTCATTCTTCCGTAACTGGCTTATTTCACTGAGCATAAAAGCCCTGAAATTCACGTAGTTGCAGGTGGCCAGATCCCTTATCGGCTATGACATTCCAGTTCTATGTGCCTGCCACGTCCTCTTCACCCATCCATTTACTGGTGGACAGGTTGAAGGGAATTTTTGTGTAGGTGTAGCGTTGGGAGATCTTGCAATGTCGTTTCCATTCACTAACTTGGCACCAGACGCGAGCCGCCCGCCAGCGCCAAGGGTGGAGCTGGAGCAGCCGCCGCTGGTGGACGAAGAGGTTCAGAGCCACGTCCACACGGGCAGCACCGTGGGGTCCCGGCCTCCAGCAGACAACAGGCCTGTTTCTTGTTTAGGCTTGGGGCCTGCTGTTTGACTCATTGCTTGAGCAAGTGTCAAACCTCCGACTCTTGCAACCCTTCATGCACTACAGCCGTAAATCCTGCTGACTGCCGTGGGCCCCTTCTTCCTCTGGTGCTTTATTTCATGCTTTGCAGGTCGGCTCTAATACTTTATAGCCTGCCTGACATTTTCATCTGGTCGGAGAGGAGGAGGAGGACTTTAGTCTGTGCTATATCTGCCATCTTGATCCCAAGAGTCAGCCTCACAGACGTAAACTGCCTGGCGTCATGAGACAGAATTGGGTCTGGGAAACAATAGATGTTAACTGGCGTATTATACTCGTCAAATATTCACGCACAAAATAAAGCCTAGAGAGTAAAGGAAACACACAGGTGAACGTACACGACAGAGAAATGAAGTGCCAAACCTCAAGTCAGGCCGTGAAGCCTGCAACGGAACCAGAATACTGAGGAGAGAAAACAAGTCAAAAGAAATTGTTTTTTAGGCAAAAGGAAAACATTCTCTGCAGCCCAAGTGGAGTGGATTTGCACCATCCAAGTGCGGAGTATGCCAGGGAAAGGGAGGAGCCCTCATGAAACCACCTAAGGTTTTGCAAAAAGCCAGATGTTCTTTATGGAAATATTTACCTGCTGTAGCTGGGCCTCCTGGATACCCTCCTGCTCTTTCTTGGAAGAAATGGTACCCAAATGTGGTGAATAAATATTACACCACACCCTTCCTAGAAAAAGCACTTCTGTGATTTATGGATGAGGCTTTAAAAGGATGTTCATAAGCATCTCACAAATTTTAGAAGGACACATGCATCTTATTATGGTTTTTAAGCTTTTCAGACTTTAATTTGACCATTGCTTGAGAGCTGGGAATGTTCAAAGGAAAATTAGTGACTAAGAATCGCAGCGCTACAGAATACCGTTATGAAGGAGTCGGAGCAGACAGTTAACACGTATTGAGCATGCACGTTAGAGTCGTGAGAGCAAGTTGTTTACAGCTTTGTTTAACAGGATGTACACTTTCCCCAGCGGCTCAGCAGTGAAGAATCCGCCTGAAGTGCAGGAGACACAGGTTCATTCCCTGGGCTGGGAAATCACCTGGAGGGGAAACGGCAACCTCCCAGCACTCTTGCCTGGAGATTCCCATGGACAGAGGAGCTCGGTGGGCTGCAGGCCATGGGGTCGCAGAGAGCCAGACATGACCGAGCAACTAGCAGTCCAGTTTCTGCACATTATTGCCCTAAACATCTGGGAAGAGAATTCGAATGAGGGGCAGCGCTTCTCTCCATGCTTCTCTGTGGTGAGGGGCAAAACAGGGGCAGCATTTCTCTCCGTGCTTCTCCATGGTGAGGGGCGCCTCTCCATGGTAAGGGGGCAAAACAGGTTTGCAATGAAGGGCATCCCAGTCCCATGTTATTCTCATTAGTAAGTCAACAAAAGTTTCTCAGAAAAGGTGTCAAGAAAACACTACTATTTTGATCCAACAAATTTCCAAGCAAACACAAGAGACAAATAATTGCTACTTGTTGCCCAGATTCCTGCAGAACTTATTTGAGCCAAGCCCAAAGCCCAGCGACCTTCCAGGCCTCCTCCATTGTCCGTGTCTTTCCCCACCACTGGCCGTGGTCAAGCTCTCTGGAAAAATGTGATTCTTGGTGGTGAGTTCTCAGGATGAGATGAGTCTGAACTGCTCGGTGCTGACTGGCTTCCCAGTGTCTTGTTGGCACACGTTGGGGAACTTACACGCCGGCACTCATCTCCTGTGACCATGTTTTAAAGCTGTAGTCATGAGGTCTACAGACTGGCTCCAGCATAAACTGGTAACGACCCGCTTCGGTAGCCAAGAAGCTCATGGATACCTCTGTGGTCTTAAATTTAGAGCAAGGACAGGCCTGGCCTGTGGGACGTTCTCTACACCGTCTGAAGATATCACGTGCACTGCATCATTGCCCTGAACAGCCTGCAACTTCCCCGGTCAGATCACACTGCCAACTTCATGCTTTCCTAAATTTGCCTAAATTCCTAAAACCAAGGCTGTGTCCACTGGGGAGCCCCATGAAGACTTAGGGCCGCTCCACACAGGAATGCCGTTGTCTGCACACATCTCACTGTTATTTTGATAAACAGTTGTCATATGATTTTGACCACCACATTCGCAGAATATCTTGGGATTGTTAATGAACATTAAATGTAAAACCATCTTGGAGGCTCCCATGGATTTTAAGTCGGAAAGGTGTGAAGGTCAGCACAGCTCATGGTGGGATGCTGGACACGACCTGCCACCTGCCTTTTGTTCTACGATGATCTTGAATCAGGAGGGGAGGCCCTTTGGGCTAGGTCAAGATTCAGGCTCCTTGGCAGAGAAGAGGCTGTGGTCTCAGAGGAGAAGATGGATTTAAAAAATGCATAGAACATTTGGTTAGGAGGAACTTCAAAATGCCCATCTATGTGACTTGGAAATGAAATCAAACAATAGGTTGCATGGAAATCTTTCCCTCTTCCAAGCCTGCAGCAGCTTGGACCAAACCTAGCACTGAAATGGAAGGAGATATTTTCAGTTTGTGCTTCTTCTGTTCTCCACACTGCTCAGCAGCTTCGTCAAAGTGGCTACTTCTTAGCCCATGAGCCAGGATAGTGAAATTGTTCTTGGGTAACCCATGCCAAGGGTTCCAAGCAAAGCATATTAGTCATATTTTTTAAAAGATTGTTGTGAAGTGCTTCCAAGTGGGGAAGATTTGAAGTCTTATAACCAAACCCAGGTGTGCTCTTATACAACCATTTTTTTTATTACTGTGGAGGGAAATAAGAATCACTGCAATTCACAGTTGACCATAAACCTCTAATTTTAGTCTTTATGCAATTATCTTGCTTTCCAATATTTTGCAAAAGTATTGAATATCAGTGAAGCAGACTTTGATGGAGCTGACCTTTCCCCTTTGACCCTGCATACCTTCTGTCTATAACCAGTGATGAAATGACCAGATTTCAGGGTCTGCGAGAGGCAGCTCTACATGGCTGTGAGGAGGGTCTAGACACTAGACCGTCTTTCTGCTGGCTGGTCCATCCCACAGCTCGTCTTGCACCTTCTATCTCTCTTTGTTGAGGGAGGTCCGAGGCTCAGATGCCCCAAGATCCAGACAAAGTCTGTCTTCACCTTGGTTTGGGTCTCAGCCTTTAGAAGACCAAACGGAAGATGTCCGTCTAGAGTCATGTCTGAACATCTGTGCGGCCAGTGATACGGACGATCGTCACACCCAGGAGGCTTGACAAGGTCTGTTTCACCTACAAGGCATTCATGTTTATTGATGGGTCTCCCCAGTGGCTCAGCAGGAAGGACTTTGCCTGCCATGCAGGAGAGGTGGGTTCCATCCCTGGGTCAGGAAGATCCCTGGAGGAGGGCACGCAACCCACTGCAGCATTCTTGCCGGGGGACCCCACGGGCAGAGGAGCATGGAGGCTGCAGCCCATGGGGCTGCGGAGTCGGACATGGCTGGAGTGACTCACACACACTTATTGTCTGTGTCTGAATGTTTACTTTCAGGTAACATGCCCTTTAAAGGTGTGACTTGGAGTATAATAATATTCTTATTCTTATGTGCTTTGTAGGTTGATATTGTAGGACTCAGGAGGGCAAAAGCGCATGTTCATAACTGCAAACTGCTTTCATAATTGATGGTTACTGTGTGCAGGCCAGCTTGGCCCCTCACAGGCCCAGCTTCTATGAACACGAAGTATCACTTATGCCTGTCTCTCTCTCACTCGGTACTGAACCCGGGGATGTGTTGACTTCTTGATGAAGACTTACAGAGCAAATGTGTCTCGTGGCCCAACTCCAGCTCCATGGGCTGAGATCCTAGGGGTTTCCTGACCTGTGACTTCAGTTTTGTTCCCCTTATGTTACAGGATTTGTGTCCACAGAACAAATTGCATTTGCCTGAGCTCACTTGGTGTCTGTTCCTTGAGCCTATGCTCTACACCGGAAACCAAGTGCCTTGCATTAATATTTCATGGAGCAACTTTGGGTCCTTCAGGAGCTGTATCTACTCAGTGGTGCTGTGAATGATGATTTCTGGTGAAGTGAAAAGGGCTAAACCTGGGAAGGGAAGCAGTGCTCCCAAGGCCACAACAGGGAGCCTGGAAAAGGAGCTGGAAAGCCTGGAGAGAGGTGTCTGTGACCCCGGTCTCTGGCTGCGTGAGTCCACGGAGAGTTCAGGGCCCTGGACTGGAGGCGCTGGAGGCGCTCAGAGCCTGAGGATTAAAGGGACAGGCTTGGGGCTTATTCAGGCATCATAACTTAATCTCTTCCATTTCACTTTCAGTTCAGCTCAGTTCAGGCGCTCAGTCGTGTCTGACTCTTTGCCATCCCATGGACTGCAGCACACCAGGCCTCCCTGTCCATCAACTTCCGGAGCGTGCTCAAACTCATGCCTATTGAGTTGGTGATGCCATCCAACCATCTCATCCTCTGTCGTCCCCTTCTCCTCCTGCCTTCAGTCTTTCCCAGCATCAGGGTCTTTTCTAATGAGTCAGCTCTTCCCATCAGGTGGCCAAAGTATTGGAGTTTCAGCTTCAGCATCAGTCCTCCTAATGAATATTCAGGACTGATTTCCTTTAGGATGGACTGGTTTGACCTCCTTGAAGCCCGAGAGGTTTCTTAACTTGGTTATAACTATTAAGGTTTTGGAGAAGACCAGAAAATAGCGCTCCCTGTCCCCTCTTCTGTGCTTGGAACAGAGTGTGAGATGAGGCCCAGGAGACGCTGGGGTGGGAGTCAGAGCTCTAGGTGTGCAGCTGAGGCGCGGCTGGGCCCAGGCATCAGCTTGGCCGTCTCAGCCAAGAGGGGCGCACCTCCTCCGTGCCGGCGGCTGGACGGTGGCCACGGGCCCAGGAGGCCCAGGGAACCTGGCGGCTGGGGGATGGTGGGGCTAGCTCTTCCTCTGCTGCTCAGCTGTCCCCGGACTCCCTGATCTGAGCACCAGCGCGCAGGGGTGAAGGAAGCAGGATGGGGCTGGGGCGGCAGCACGTTGACACCCGCCCCACACTGCCAGGAGCTTAGGAAACCCATGTGCCCAGCCCACTCTCCACAAGCGACACTCCTGCAGGTGAGACCCGGGCACAAGAGCCTGGCATCCAGCCAGGGCTGCCGTGGATGCTCGCAGGGACGTGGGGCTGAGGGGGCAGCCCCGGCCGGCGCCTCGCAGAGAGGCCGACGGGCTGGGGGCTCCGTCTGTGGACGCCACCCCTTCCGCTGTGCTCTTACGGCCTTCCCTTAACTGTGCCAGTGTGGCTTCGAGGCGGTTGCAGGTTCATGTGCAGTTGTGAGGAATGACGCAGAAAGGGCCAGGCACTCTCACTCTAGCTCCCCCTGGGGTGGAGGGGGACGTCCGCAAGTGGGCCCGGGAGCCGCCCCCAGACTCTCCCTGGCGCCGCCCAGTTCTGGGTCGGCACCTAGACACATCATGAGCGCAGAGTCGGGGAGGGGGGATCGGCCCCGGGCCCTCTGTGGGTCTCAGATGTGCGGCAAACGCCCAGCCACCTGACCTGACCTCCGTGGCCACAGGCCTGCACCCCGTCTCGGTAACTGCTGCTGAGGAGTGTTCCCTGCTGTGTATGCACCACCGTTTGGCTAATACACCCATTAAAGGACATTTGGTCTCCAATAAAAGAAACATCTATTAGATGTTTCAGACCAAGACCCCGGGTGGACCCCAAGACCCTGCATGATGGCCTCAACGTGCCCTCGTCAGCATCCTTTCTTCTCTCCCACATCTGCCACGTGACATTGCTCTGCTCCTGACGGCATCGCTGGCCACTGAAAAGGAAGAATCTTTTTCTAAAATCAGAGGCGAAACTCTCCCGGACCTCAAGGTAATTGCTCATTTTCTCTTTGCTCCATTTTCCTTTCTATATATGGAGTGAGTGTTTCTGCTTCATGTGCTGAAAAGGTGAATGGCATCACTTCTGTTTACAAGGCTGAGGAGACAAGTGGGGTAAAGATAACACAGACACCCAGGTGTGGACTGGGGCTCCAGAGCTCGAGACCAGCTCCCCCCACCCGTGGCCCATGCCCTTCCCAGGATCGCTGAGCTCCCAGAACCCCGCCTCTCCAGGCCTCAGTGCTCAGCTTCGTGCAGTGCAGACCATTTAGTTCAAGTTGGCAGGTGCCCCAGATTGCTCATTATCAGCTGCTTAAGGAGGAATGAGCTGAACCCGCAGAGGACTGGACTTGAAGCTCAATTAAGAGGTGAGCTAGAGACGTGACTTGGTAAAGCTCAGGCAGAGCCACACGCACGTTCTCTCCAGGCTTAACGTCTGCCTTTTCTGTAGACTCTGTGCTTCATTTGTCTTATTTGGATTCATCCAAGTACCAGGAGGAATGCTGGTGCTTTCAGGACCCTCATGCTAGAAGAAATGCTAGAAATTGAGACTCAGTGAAATTCCAACCAGGCCCCAGTCTGGATGGGGACGGACACCTCAGGCTGCAGGACCACCATCTGGGCATCTGGGCCCACGAGCCGCAGCTCGGAGGGGACGCGGAGCCCTTCTCCTGGCCCCCAGCCTGAAGCCGAGCCCCTCCACCCCAGGCGTGGGTTCTGAGGAGCCTGGTTTCTAAATCTCCCCAGCAATGGCTATCACCAGCTGGGCACGGGGAATCCATTCCAGGGGCGTGGAAAGGGAGTCCTGTCCACATCTGTGTCTCCTCTGGGAGCACACGGCGTCAGGAAACAAGGCGGAAACGCAGAAGCAAGGCCTGGAGCGGAGGGAGGCTGGGCGTGCACATCCCAGCGGAAGCTGCATGGCCTCGGCGGGCCCCCGAGGCCGAGCCTGCGTGAGTCCAGCCGCGGTCAGTGGGCACTCAGTGGACACACTCTCTCAGGTCAGCACATCCTGCAGTCTGATGGAGACCAAGCTTCAGTGAGGACAGCCCGACCCCTGGGCCCTGGGAAGCCGAGCAGAGGGAAGCAATGTGAATGTTTGAGAGCTGGTTCCCACACGTGGGCGCCTTCAGGCACGGCTGCATCACAGAGCAGATGCCTGCGAAATCTGGGTGCTGTGACCGCCTGGCCTGAGCGAATTCCATCTTTAATTCTGTAGCCCAGACATCTTCTGAGGCTTGTAGGAGTCTGGAAACAATGACTTGTCCTGTGAATGAAGCTGTTTTTCAGGAAACCGCTCACGCCAAGCATGGATGCGTGCTAGTTCTTACTGAATTCATAAAAATTGATCACCTGTCACATCACAAAGGTGAGAGCTAGAAAGTAGCATTTCCAGCGGCACTATGGGGGCGCAGTGCAGTGAAGCTGAAAATGGTGAGCCGAGACTAGAGCCAAAATGTCCTTCGAAAAAATTTGCTTTCAAATTTTAAAACATGAAAATTTAAACCCTTCTGTTAATTCAGGTAGAAATGTCACTATAAACAGAAATGACTTAATTTCAAGCAAATTAATGACAGCGAAAGCCCTGCAGGTCAGTATCGGTTTCTACACTTATATCAGTGATGCGGAAAGACCAGGTCTTTTGTGTGTTAGTCATTCAGTCGTGTCCGACGCTTTGCGACCCCATGGACTATAGCTCACCAGTTTCCTCTGTCCACGGACTTCTCCAGGCAAGAACACTGGAGTGGGTGACCATTTCCTTCTCCAAGGTCCTTTTGAGCCACTTAAAAAAAAATTCAACATTGTTGGCCTGAACTGGTCATGCGAACCTGCCTGTGGGTGGGGACCTGCCACCCAGAGATGCTGGACTTGGGGTCTTATTCAGCCTGCTCGCACGTCCCGTCGTTGTGCAGCAGGTGATGTGACTTCTCGCAAAGGCTGCGCGGCAGTTAAGAGTGCGGGCTCCGGAACCACAGCTCTCAGCTACTCGAGCTTTGCCGCTTTCCAGCTGTGTGCCTGCGTCAGTCACCGAGCGTCTCTGAGCTATAGTTACCTCATTTGCATCAATAAAATGAGGATGCTAATAAAACTTACCAGGAACGGTTGTTGTGAGGATTGTGTTCACGAACAGAGCCGCACTCTTTTGTTTCAGCATCTGCAAGTGTTATTCCTTAAGGCGCTTTTCTGGATGGACACCTACTGGCTGGTAGACGCAAGACCTGGAGTAGAGTTTGAGAATTCATTGTTGTTTGAAGGTGGGCTGTTCTTTTTTTGCATGTTGCTGGAAAACCTTCCCAACCCATGTCCCTCTGTCCCATGCGCCCTCCCTCTCTCTGTGCCACATGGGCAAGTGAGGCCTTAGGCCAAGTGACAGACAACACACCTGTTCTGATGTCCGCCAGCATCAGAGGCAGTGACACTGGACAGATCTGAAGGTCTTTGGTTTTCGTGGGATTTCAGAGAAATTGATCTCCATGGTTCCCATTATTTTTAAGTGAATTAGCTCAAAGTTCACTGGTGCTCAAGATGATGTTTTAATCGCGATTTACATGGAATCCAATCTGCATTTCCCCCGCTCCCATCCCTCCGGAGACTCTGTTACTGACAGACGTTTGTGCTCTGGGGTCTGAATAAGACCCTTATCAAAGGGGCTAAGCTCTGTTCTCACCACCATGTAAGGCAGGAATAATCTCCGTTCACTAATTGTCTCGAGACCTGCAGGTGTAGGGTTTCATCTGAAGGCTTTTGTGGGGGTGCACACACACGGTCGATGTTCCACTCGATATTCTTGCCTAATCCTGGAGTTTTACGGTTGCTCTTGGTTATGCCTGTTATGAAACTTACAAAGTCCTTCATTCATTGCGAAGTCCCAGGATGATTCTCACATGGAGGAAAACTTCTGACCAGTAAAGTTGAAGGAGCCCCTGCTAAGACAAGAATTCAGGAGAAATAACTTCTTGTGGTTGGGTTTTTGATTTCTTAGGACATCTAGATTCAACTGGGGACATCATCTCCCTGTGGCTTGTACGCTGGTCTCTGTACACGCAACCTAGGTATTTGAGGTCTGCGCCAGCCCCAAAGCTGTGTTTATTCCAAGTTTAATTAACACTCCGTAAAACTGCAAGGAAACGGCAAATGCACATAAAGCCACACTGCAGGCACACACACAATGCACAAAAAGGAGTGGGAAGTGTGGACAAAGGGTAAGGGCAGCGTCGGTAACTGCCCGAAGTTTAGGCCACTAAGACACAGCAGCATGAGACATTTTAGTAGGTAGAACAAAACAGCAATCCTAATTTCACGGGCACTGTCAGGAGGTGGAGCAGAAGTGCTGTGCAGATGAGGGGACAGGCACGTATGGGCGACACCCAGAGGCCCTGGGGGACTCAGTGTTCACAGAGCTCAGGGCCATCCTACGGCTGCTGGTGGGACTCCGAGCAGCTGGAGGCTGACTGCTGAGCGTCTGGTCCTGCACTGAACGGTCTGGGTGGTTCATAAATCTTAAAATAGCAGCACGTTAGTTTTCTTCTAAACACCAGGTTTGACCACTGCAGCTTCATTTCAAAGGGCCCTATCAGTCCAGTTCCGTCGCTCAGTCGTGTCCGACTCTTCGGGACCCCATGAACCACAGCACACCAAGCCTCCCTGTCCATCACCATCTCTCGGAGTTCACTCAGACTCACGTCCATCGAGTCTGTGATGCCATCCAGCCATCTCATCCTCGGTCGTCCCCTTCTCCTCCTGCCCCCAATCCCTCCCAGCATCAGGGTGTTTTACAGTGAGTCAACTCTTTGCATGAGGTGGCCAACGTACTGGAGTTTCAGCTTTAGCATCATTCCTTCCAAAGAAATCCCAGGGCTGATCTCCTTCAGAATGGACTGGTTGGATCTCCTTGCAGGCCAAGGGACTCGCAAGAGTCTTCTCCAACAGCACGGTTCAAAAGCACCAATTCTTCGGCGCTCAGCCTTCTTCACCGTCCAACTCTCACTTCCATACACAGGAAAAACCATAGCCTCGACTAGACGGACCTTAGTCGGCAAAGTAACGTCTCTGCTTTTGAATATGCTATCCAGGTTGGTCATAACTTTTCTTCCAAGGAGTAAGCGTCTTTTAATTTCATGGCTGCAGTCACCATAGATGGGTGGAAACAACAAACAAAAAACACAGCTCTTTAGCGGATTTAGTTAGCGCCTTCATACTCCCCAGACTTCAGGGGTGTTGCCGTTTTTGTGGGCAGTGAAGGCAGTCGGGCTTCGGCCGCGTCCCCAGCACAACAGCGGCCTGAGCCACCGCGCCAGTGGCCTCGGTTTTGCTCAGGAATGCCGTCTGGCCCCGGCTCTCGGCCTGCCCCTCGGCGGCAGGTTCTAACGTCAAGGAGGGCCGGAGCTTCTGGCGGCTTCCCCGGGAGGCTTCCGGCTCCTGCAGACCCGCAGGGACGGGACGCGCCTTCGCCGCGGGCGCCGGCTGGCTGGGGAAGGAGCCGCTGTGCGCAGACAAAGCGCGTTCCAGCACGGTCACCGACCTTTCGTTTGGCGGAGCGCTGTGACCCCGCCGAGAGCCTCGGGATGCCGAGTGGCGGCCACCGTCAGCCGCAGCCTGCGGCAGGCCTGAGCCGGTGCTCCGAGGGGCACGGCGTCGCGGGGGCCGTCCGCGCCCGAGGGCAGCGCCGGAGGGGAGGCGTCCAGCGGCCGGTCAGGCCGCGCGCGGGGCCGGGAGGCCGGGCCGCCGCCGCCGCCGCAGTCGCGCCTCTAGCGCTGCCCTGGGGTTTCCGGAGTTGCGAGGCTGAAAGCCCAGGCCTGGATGGACCGGGGATCAGGGCGCCGTGGAGGTGAGCCTTTGGCCTGGGGGGATGGAGTAGGACCTGCGGCCGCCAAGTGAAACCCGCAGACAGCCAGAGAGCAATTTTTATGCTTGCTGCGCTCTCCGAAGGCATCCATCCTGATGCCTCTGGGAAGGTAAAGTCAAAGATAGCGGATGCTAAAATGTCACCGGGGCCAGGGACCTGCGATCCAATGGGAGCTAACCAGCTGGTTACTGCCTGGATGAAGACCGGAGGCCAAAAGAGGGAAATTTGCTTGCCCAGTGTTATCTCAAGAGTTAAGGCCACCTTAAGGTTCTGAGAAGAGAACTAAGAGCTTGAAAGCCATACTGCAGGCAAAGTGGCAATGATTGAATTGAATTAAATAAAAGCATCCTAGAAGTCGCCCTCCTGATGGTCCAAGACAGAGCTCTGAGCTCAGACCCTGCAGCATATCTCTTCCTCTCCTGCCCACAGCCCATAGGTGTTGGGAGATGAATTGGGAGGCTGGGAAATGTGGACAGGAATATTTGAGGATGGATCTCTGAGAATGATGTGCCACCTGGCAGGTAGAGGCCCTCAGATGGCAAAGTGATGCAAAGAACGGGCAGCTCCTTAAGCTCAAGGCAAAAATGGGAGACTCCCCTGGGAAAGGCAAACCCAGCCTGGGCCAGAGATGCTCTCTCAGCCCTTGACAACCTGCTCTTTACTGGCCTTCCAGAACAGTACCAACACTTGCCGGCCAAAGTCCACCCATGGCCTGGAGTTTCAACTGGCGCCCATCCTCAACCTCTTATACCAGAGCACAGAGCTGAGCTCCCAGGAAGGCAGGGAGAAAGGGCTGGAGGAAACAGCTGCTACTGGGTTCACAGTGTGTGCTCTCAGCCCCTTGGACCAGAAACAGGCCTGAGACGATTCACAGCTCTGCAACTTCCCGTCTGGGTGACCTCAGTTAACACACTAAACTTCTCTGAGCCTCTCTTTTGTAATCTACAAAGTGGAGGTAATAACACCTATCTTTCTGGGGTTTTGAGAACACGTATAATGTGTATGCAAGGATGCTCACAGTCCATTTTAGTTGATGTTTTAGTTTGAATCTGAATGATACCCACCTGGCCAGGGAGTAGAGGCCTAACATAAAATGTTGAAGCTGAAAGGAACCTCGGAGAGATCGTACGACCCACTCCTCCCATTTTACAGACAGGGAAACCTGGAGAGCAGATTGGGAAAGCTGCCCGGGGCCTCTCCAGGCGTCTGCTCCGCGGCCGTCCTGCCCGCAGCCACAGCGGCCCCTGGGCAGAACCAGCCTCTGCTGCGCCGCGGCCGCCCCCCGGGTGCGGGGCGCGCGGCGGGACGGCGGTGGCCCCGTCGGCTGCCCTGGGTGAGCGGGCCTGAAAGCGGCAAGCCACCGTCTTGGGCCTCGCGGGCCGACCCACGGGCTGCGATGGCCTCCGTCTTTTCCTCTGTGAAAGCAGAGCCTGGTCTGCGAGGCCCTACACACTTGTCTGCACTCAGGATCAGTGTTCCTGCCTTGCTTGGCTCATGCGAACATAGGGAAGTGACCTTCGGATCCTTGAGCCGCTTCCCCGACTCCCGCCACAGGGACCACTTGAGGGGCTTGACGAGCAGGAAGACTTAAGGGCTGGCGCCTGGGAATCCTGATCCAGGGGGAGGGGAGGGCTGTGCGCTCATTATTATATGTTTAATAAGTTCCTGAGCAATTTCTACGGTGAGGCTGGTGAGGGAAACGCGTGTACTGAGCACATTAGGAATGTTAGGCGTCAAACGCTTTCTCCTACAGCAGCGTACCAGGCACGTGGGATGCTGGTGGCGATGAAGATGTGTGTAGAAAAACTGGCGTGAACACTCACCATAAGTAAGGCAATGACCTGGCCTCGAATCAAAGCTTTGGGTTCCCTTACATTATAGACTTAAACATGGTAAGATCTTTGTGACGTATCAAGGCTTCAGAAATTAACTTTTGTTTTTGCTGGACTCCATTTTTCAAAGTTACGCTACTTCAGATAGCCATAGGTTTTCATGTGGCAGTGATTAAAAATAGTTGTTCAGAGCAAATCAAGCTAAGTCCACTTTGTTGGAACTGAAACTTTATGAGCCTAGAGATAGCTAAGTTAAAATAGCTTTTTTTTTTTTTGCAAAGAAGCCTATATACTGTTTAAAAAGTTAGAAGATGTAAATTAAAGGTATGTTTGTGTCTTTTTAAAATTAAACAAGGCAAAGGTAAATAAGTACAGCAAACCAACACACAGCAGTAGGCCAGAGAACCACTCGGTGGCGGCCCAGCCACTCCTCACTGTGCACCGCACACCAGCTCTATCTGCTAAACAACACTAGTTATTCTAGTTCACCTTAACTCATAATTTTGTAAGAACCACATTGAAATTTGACCCCTAATTACTCACTAGAAAGCTGTTTGCTCATCAGATTGGTATCATAAGGAGCTCCAGAAAAAATAAAATGCATTTTTCAAAATCTTGTAACAGTTAATTACAAATCACTCAGCACGGATCATACAGAACCTATGTAGTAACCAGTGTTATTATGCTTGAATATATTAAGACAAGTCTAGAGTTTAAAAAGTAATTCTTTACCATTTTTACGTTACATGCTATGATGTAAACAAGTGTGGGCCAGTTGTGTCTGACTCTTCATGACCCCATGGAATGTAGCCCTCCCTCTAGGCTCCTCTGTCCATGAAATTTTCTAGGCAAGAATACTGAAATGGGTTGCCATTTCCTTCTCCAGGGGATCTTCCCGACCCAGGGATCAAACCCAAGTCTCTGGCATTGCAGGCAGATTCTTTACTGTTTGAATCACTAGTTCAGCTCAGTTTAGTCACTCGTGTCCGACATTTTGTGACCCCATGGACTGTAGCACACCAGGCCTCCCTGTCCATCACCAACTCCCAAAGTTTACCCAAACTCGTCCATTGAGTCAGTGATGCCATCCAACCATCTCATCCTCTGTCGTCCCCTTCGTCTCCCATCTTCAGTCTTTCCCAGCATCAGGGGCTTTTCCAATGAGTCAGCTCTTCGCATCAGGTGGCCAAAGTATTGGAGTTTCAGCTTCAACATCAGTCCTTCCAATGAACACTCAGGACTGATCTCCTTTAGGATGGACTGGTTTGATCTCCTTGCTGTCCAAGGGACTCTCAAGAGTCTTCTCCAACACCACAGTTCAAAAGCATCAGTTCTTTGGCACTCAGCTTTCTTTATAGTCCAAATGTCACATCCGTACATGACTACTGGAAAAATCATAGCTTTGACTAGATGGACCTTTGTTGGCAAGGTAATGTCTCTGCTTTTTAATATGCTGTCTAGGTCGGTCATAGCTTTTCTTTCAAGGAGCAAGTGTCTTTTAATTTCATGGCTGCAGAAACCATCTGCAATGATTTTGGAGCCCCCTAAAATAAAATCTCTCACTGTTTCCATTGCTTGCACAACTATTTGCCATGAAGTGATGGGACCAGATGCCATGATCTTCGTTTTCTGAATGTTGAGTTTTAAGCCTACTTTTTCATGCTCCTCTTTCACTTTCATCAAGAGACTCTTCTAGTTCTTCTTCGATTTCTGCCGTAAGGGTGGTGTCATCTGCATGTCTGAAGTTACTGATATTTCTCCCAGCAGTCTTGATTCCAGCTTGTGCTTCATCCAGCCCAGCATTTCTCATTCTATACTTTGCATATAAGTTAAATAAGCAAGATGACAATATACAGACTTGATTTTAAGCAAAGCTGTTTTTCCATGTCCAGTTCTAACTGTTGCTTCCTGACCTGCATACAGATTTCTCAGGAGGCAAGTCAAGTGGTCTGGTATTCCCATCTCTTTCAGAATTTTCAGAGTTTGTTGTGATCCACACAGTCAAAGGCTTTGGCATAGTCAATAAAGCAGAAGTAGATGTTTTTCTGGAACTCTCTTGCTTTTTTGATGATCTAGCAGATATTGGCAATTTGATCTCTGGTTCCTCTGCCTTTTCCAAAACCAGCTTGAACATCTGGAGATTCATGGTTCATGTACTGTTGAAGCCTGGCTTGGAGAATTTTGAGCATTGCTTTACTAGCATGTGAGATGAGTGCAATTGTGCGGTAGTTTGAGCATTCTTTGGCATTGCCTTTCTTTGCAATTGGAATGAAAACTGAGCTTTTCCAGTCCTGTGGCCACTGCTGAGTTTTTCCAAATTTGCTGGCATATTGAGTGCAGCACTTTCACAACATCATCTTTTAGGATTTGAAATAGCTCAACTGGAATTCCATCACCTCCACTAGTTTTGTTGGTAGTGATGCTTCCTGAAGCCCACTTGACTTCACACTCCAGGATGTCTGGCTGTAGGTGAGTGATCACGCCATCTTGGTTATCTGGGTTGTGAAGCTCTTTTTTGTACAGTTCTTCTGTGTATTCTTGCCACCTCTTCTTAATATCTTTTGCTTCTGTTAGGTCCCTACCATTTCTGTCCTTTATTGTGCCCATCTTTGCACGAAATGTTCCCTTGGTGTCCCTAATTTTCTTGAAGAGATCTCTAGTCTTTCCCATTCTGTTGTTTTCCTCTATTTCTTTGCATTGATCACTGAGGAAGGCTTTCTGATCTCTCCTTGCTGTTCTCTGGACTCTGCATGCAGATGCTACATCTTCCCTTTTCTCCTTTGAGAAACGGAGCGACAGGAGAAGCCCCATTTCATGATGCACTCACTCTAAGGCGTTGTACTTGTTCTCTCTGATTAGCTCACTGCAGAACAGTCTTACTAGCCTCTAAAGTAAGAGATGTTGCTTCCTATATGAACTGTATTTCAGTCACCTGTGATGGGGTGTTGATTTTCTAGATTACTTGGGGTAGGCTGTGATTATAATCCTCACGGTGGGAGCTATATTGTGTATATCAGTTCTGTGTGTTTATGCATTTATTCATTCTGGAGCGATGATATAATAGGTTCCTAGCTGGGTGGTTGGAATAGAAACCAGCAGGTTGCTGACCCTGCCTTCCAGGAGCTTCGCATCCAGCAATGAGGTGGATGACACCCGGTCATTCCCTGGTATCTCAGGAGGTCAGAGGAAATCATTCCCTCCTCTGGGAATGCAAGGGGCAGGGGACTTTTTGGATGAAGATGCTTTAAAGATGTGTCAGTTGACCAGGTGGAAAATTTGAACCTGGGGGTGGGGAAGAGGGCTGAAAGTCCAGGCTGGGGGTGCTGGCCAGCCCCCCACCACGTGGTGTGTTTTCCCTCACTTCTTTTGTGATTCGTTATTATTGCCACTTAACCAAATTTTATTTTCCCTTGTGGAAGTCTCTGTTTATCTTATGTGGCATATGTTATTCTGGAATAAAGATTATTTTGGTTAAGGCATGTTACATTTTTGTTAGAATTTGAAAAAGTCTAGCAAATTAAAGGGCTTCACAGGTGGCGCTAGTGACAAAGAATCCACCTACCAGGGCAGGCGACGCAAGAGCCCAAGAAGCTTAGACTCGACCCTGGGTGGGGAGGACCCCCTGGGGAGGAGACAGCAGCCGCGCCAGTGCTCTCGCCTGGAGACTCGCGTGGATCGAGGAGCCTGGTGGGCCGCAGTCCTGGGGCCACAGAGAGCTGGGTGAGGCTAAGCACAGATCTTCCAAAGTCAGGACTCTACTTTTCAGTGTACCGCCCCCACACCGGGGTTTCATGTGTTTTAATAGAGAAAACCTCCGTGACTGTGGACTGTTATCCATGGGAGTTCACTTCAGCACTAGGAGAAATGAATTTTGGGCCGCTGATAATATTCACTGGCAGAATACACATAAGAAGTAAATTCGAGTTAAATAGTTTTGCTGCGAGTCAGTCCGTTTTGGAAAATGTACCCCAGTTCCATTGCTCTGCGGGAGACCAGCCTGAGGTGTCCCCCTCAGGGAACTGTCGCCAGGGTCTGCCTCTGGCAGGTGGCCTTGAGTGGCACCCCTCTCCTCGTCCTGCTCACCGTGTTTGGCTGCAAACGTGGGGCCTTATGTTCAGGAACATATGTTGAGTCACAGGTCAAGCCCCTCAGCTACTTTTCCACTGCCACTGCCCTCCTGGCCACGCAGGAAATCCCAGGGTGGGCAAGCTCCCGCCCGGCCCGGCTGTTTAGTCTGCTCCGTGCCGGGCTCACTCTGTGGATTGGCAAGCCCAGCACTAGGAAAACAAATGCACCAGGGGTCCCATAGAAGCTCGCTGGCCTCTGTCCTCCCGGCCTGCAGACGCCTTCAGATCTGTTTGGACTGAGGCTTGACAAGAGTGTCACAGAAGCCCACCCCCTCCTGGAGCACTGCAGCGGGGACAGGTTCTCACAGTTGCAGCTCCCAGGCTGCAGGGACCCGTGCTATCCACGGCCTGGGAACTTCGAGTCTTGTCAAAGAAGGAAATAGCTCAAGTGGTTTGTTCTCACTGAAGATGAAGTTAATTGTTTGACTGAATCTGCAGTTCTAATGACACCGTGATTAAGACAGGCAGAAACAGTAGGCAAGCCGCGACACGTGGGGCTCCGGAGAGAAAAGAAGAAAAAGATGTGAGGATAAGGAAAATCAAGAAAAAAATCAAATTTCACTTTTGAAGCAATAAAAGAAAAAAATGGGTAAACTAGACTCATTGAAACCGTAACCTTTTGTGCTTGCCAAGGACACTGTCACAAAGAGAAATTAACAGACAACCCACAAATCGGGGGAAAATGTTTGCAAATCATAATTTGACGAGACATGGATTTAGATTATGAGAGTTTCTAATATTCAGAATTAGAATTTAGAGATCTTACAGCTCAATGACGCAAAGGCAATGCAATCAAAAGCGGGTGAAGGATCTGGACGGCTCTCCAGGAGCGGCCCACACCTGATCACAGGATGAAAAGGCGATGCTGGAGAGCCATCGGGGCCCCAAATCAAAACCACAGCGAGACACCGCATCCCCCAGCCAGGGAGGCAAACAACCAAGGCGGACCGCAGCGGGTGCGCTGAGGATGTGAGGATGTGCACCCTCGGACGTGGCAGGTAGGGACTCAGAACGCTGTGGCCACTTTGAAAGGCAGTTTGACAGTTTCTCAAAAAGTTAGGCATAAAATTACCAAATGACTCAGCAGTCCCAGTCTTAGGTAGATAAGAGACTGAAGCCATATGCCCCAGACAAACACTCGCAAAGTATTGCTGTCTCATTAAAACTTCCCCCATTTTATTTACTGTGTCCCAGCTTTTTGAGACGTGATTGACACAGAGCTCTGCGTGAGGTTAAGGTATAGGGCATAACGACTGGATACTCGCACGTGTTGTGAGATGGTCACCACGGGGTCTCGCTAGCGTCCGCTGGCGCACATACTCACATTTCCCTTGTGATGAGAGCGTGTAAGACCTACGCCCTCGGCAGCTTCAGACGCGCAGCGAGGACAGTGCTGTTGGCTGCAGCGTCCTGTGGCGTCATGGCCCCAGACCCGCTTATCTGATGACGGGGCTCTGCCCCTTCTGATGCCCTTGGTCCCTTTGCCCGCCCCCACCTCTGGGAACCACCAGTCTGTCTCCATTCCTGAGAGCTCAGCTTTTTAAGATTGCACGTAAAAGGAAGGTCATGCAGTATCTGTCTTTCTCTGCGTTACGTTGCTTAGCATGACTCCCTCATGCCCATGCGTGTTGTCACAAATTTCCTCCTCTTTGCGGCTGAACAGCGTCTCATTGTGCATGCTGCATTTCAAGCATCAGTTCTTTGGCACTCAGCTTTCTTTATAGTCCAAATGTCACATCCGTACATGACTACTGGAAAAATCATAGCTTTGACTAGATGGACCTTTGTTGGCAAGGTAATGTCTCTGCTTTTTAATATGCTGTCTAGGTCGGTCATAGCTTTTCTTTCAAGGAGCAAGTGTCTTTTAATTTCATGGCTGCAGAAACCATCTGCAATGATTTTGGAGCCCCCTAAAATAAAATCTCTCACTGTTTCCATTGCTTGCACAACTATTTGCCATGAAGTGATGGGACCAGATGCCATGATCTTCGTTTTCTGAATGTTGAGTTTTAAGCCTACTTTTTCATGCTCCTCTTTCACTTTCATCAAGAGACTCTTCTAGTTCTTCTTCGATTTCTGCCGTAAGGGTGGTGTCATCTGCATGTCTGAAGTTACTGATATTTCTCCCAGCAGTCTTGATTCCAGCTTGTGCTTCATCCAGCCCAGCATTTCTCATTCTATACTTTGCATATAAGTTAAATAAGCAAGATGACAATATACAGACTTGATTTTAAGCAAAGCTGTTTTTCCATGTCCAGTTCTAACTGTTGCTTCCTGACCTGCATACAGATTTCTCAGGAGGCAAGTCAAGTGGTCTGGTATTCCCATCTCTTTCAGAATTTTCAGAGTTTGTTGTGATCCACACAGTCAAAGGCTTTGGCATAGTCAATAAAGCAGAAGTAGATGTTTTTCTGGAACTCTCTTGCTTTTTTGATGATCTAGCAGATATTGGCAATTTGATCTCTGGTTCCTCTGCCTTTTCCAAAACCAGCTTGAACATCTGGAGATTCATGGTTCATGTACTGTTGAAGCCTGGCTTGGAGAATTTTGAGCATTGCTTTACTAGCATGTGAGATGAGTGCAATTGTGCGGTAGTTTGAGCATTCTTTGGCATTGCCTTTCTTTGCAATTGGAATGAAAACTGAGCTTTTCCAGTCCTGTGGCCACTGCTGAGTTTTTCCAAATTTGCTGGCATATTGAGTGCAGCACTTTCACAACATCATCTTTTAGGATTTGAAATAGCTCAACTGGAATTCCATCACCTCCACTAGTTTTGTTGGTAGTGATGCTTCCTGAAGCCCACTTGACTTCACACTCCAGGATGTCTGGCTGTAGGTGAGTGATCACGCCATCTTGGTTATCTGGGTTGTGAAGCTCTTTTTTGTACAGTTCTTCTGTGTATTCTTGCCACCTCTTCTTAATATCTTTTGCTTCTGTTAGGTCCCTACCATTTCTGTCCTTTATTGTGCCCATCTTTGCACGAAATGTTCCCTTGGTGTCCCTAATTTTCTTGAAGAGATCTCTAGTCTTTCCCATTCTGTTGTTTTCCTCTATTTCTTTGCATTGATCACTGAGGAAGGCTTTCTGATCTCTCCTTGCTGTTCTCTGGACTCTGCATGCAGATGCTACATCTTCCCTTTTCTCCTTTGAGAAACGGAGCGACAGGAGAAGCCCCATTTCATGATGCACTCACTCTAAGGCGTTGTACTTGTTCTCTCTGATTAGCTCACTGCAGAACAGTCTTACTAGCCTCTAAAGTAAGAGATGTTGCTTCCTATATGAACTGTATTTCAGTCACCTGTGATGGGGTGTTGATTTTCTAGATTACTTGGGGTAGGCTGTGATTATAATCCTCACGGTGGGAGCTATATTGTGTATATCAGTTCTGTGTGTTTATGCATTTATTCATTCTGGAGCGATGATATAATAGGTTCCTAGCTGGGTGGTTGGAATAGAAACCAGCAGGTTGCTGACCCTGCCTTCCAGGAGCTTCGCATCCAGCAATGAGGTGGATGACACCCGGTCATTCCCTGGTATCTCAGGAGGTCAGAGGAAATCATTCCCTCCTCTGGGAATGCAAGGGGCAGGGGACTTTTTGGATGAAGATGCTTTAAAGATGTGTCAGTTGACCAGGTGGAAAATTTGAACCTGGGGGTGGGGAAGAGGGCTGAAAGTCCAGGCTGGGGGTGCTGGCCAGCCCCCCACCACGTGGTGTGTTTTCCCTCACTTCTTTTGTGATTCGTTATTATTGCCACTTAACCAAATTTTATTTTCCCTTGTGGAAGTCTCTGTTTATCTTATGTGGCATATGTTATTCTGGAATAAAGATTATTTTGGTTAAGGCATGTTACATTTTTGTTAGAATTTGAAAAAGTCTAGCAAATTAAAGGGCTTCACAGGTGGCGCTAGTGACAAAGAATCCACCTACCAGGGCAGGCGACGCAAGAGCCCAAGAAGCTTAGACTCGACCCTGGGTGGGGAGGACCCCCTGGGGAGGAGACAGCAGCCGCGCCAGTGCTCTCGCCTGGAGACTCGCGTGGATCGAGGAGCCTGGTGGGCCGCAGTCCTGGGGCCACAGAGAGCTGGGTGAGGCTAAGCACAGATCTTCCAAAGTCAGGACTCTACTTTTCAGTGTACCGCCCCCACACCGGGGTTTCATGTGTTTTAATAGAGAAAACCTCCGTGACTGTGGACTGTTATCCATGGGAGTTCACTTCAGCACTAGGAGAAATGAATTTTGGGCCGCTGATAATATTCACTGGCAGAATACACATAAGAAGTAAATTCGAGTTAAATAGTTTTGCTGCGAGTCAGTCCGTTTTGGAAAATGTACCCCAGTTCCATTGCTCTGCGGGAGACCAGCCTGAGGTGTCCCCCTCAGGGAACTGTCGCCAGGGTCTGCCTCTGGCAGGTGGCCTTGAGTGGCACCCCTCTCCTCGTCCTGCTCACCGTGTTTGGCTGCAAACGTGGGGCCTTATGTTCAGGAACATATGTTGAGTCACAGGTCAAGCCCCTCAGCTACTTTTCCACTGCCACTGCCCTCCTGGCCACGCAGGAAATCCCAGGGTGGGCAAGCTCCCGCCCGGCCCGGCTGTTTAGTCTGCTCCGTGCCGGGCTCACTCTGTGGATTGGCAAGCCCAGCACTAGGAAAACAAATGCACCAGGGGTCCCATAGAAGCTCGCTGGCCTCTGTCCTCCCGGCCTGCAGACGCCTTCAGATCTGTTTGGACTGAGGCTTGACAAGAGTGTCACAGAAGCCCACCCCCTCCTGGAGCACTGCAGCGGGGACAGGTTCTCACAGTTGCAGCTCCCAGGCTGCAGGGACCCGTGCTATCCACGGCCTGGGAACTTCGAGTCTTGTCAAAGAAGGAAATAGCTCAAGTGGTTTGTTCTCACTGAAGATGAAGTTAATTGTTTGACTGAATCTGCAGTTCTAATGACACCGTGATTAAGACAGGCAGAAACAGTAGGCAAGCCGCGACACGTGGGGCTCCGGAGAGAAAAGAAGAAAAAGATGTGAGGATAAGGAAAATCAAGAAAAAAATCAAATTTCACTTTTGAAGCAATAAAAGAAAAAAATGGGTAAACTAGACTCATTGAAACCGTAACCTTTTGTGCTTGCCAAGGACACTGTCACAAAGAGAAATTAACAGACAACCCACAAATCGGGGGAAAATGTTTGCAAATCATAATTTGACGAGACATGGATTTAGATTATGAGAGTTTCTAATATTCAGAATTAGAATTTAGAGATCTTACAGCTCAATGACGCAAAGGCAATGCAATCAAAAGCGGGTGAAGGATCTGGACGGCTCTCCAGGAGCGGCCCACACCTGATCACAGGATGAAAAGGCGATGCTGGAGAGCCATCGGGGCCCCAAATCAAAACCACAGCGAGACACCGCATCCCCCAGCCAGGGAGGCAAACAACCAAGGCGGACCGCAGCGGGTGCGCTGAGGATGTGAGGATGTGCACCCTCGGACGTGGCAGGTAGGGACTCAGAACGCTGTGGCCACTTTGAAAGGCAGTTTGACAGTTTCTCAAAAAGTTAGGCATAAAATTACCAAATGACTCAGCAGTCCCAGTCTTAGGTAGATAAGAGACTGAAGCCATATGCCCCAGACAAACACTCGCAAAGTATTGCTGTCTCATTAAAACTTCCCCCATTTTATTTACTGTGTCCCAGCTTTTTGAGACGTGATTGACACAGAGCTCTGCGTGAGGTTAAGGTATAGGGCATAACGACTGGATACTCGCACGTGTTGTGAGATGGTCACCACGGGGTCTCGCTAGCGTCCGCTGGCGCACATACTCACATTTCCCTTGTGATGAGAGCGTGTAAGACCTACGCCCTCGGCAGCTTCAGACGCGCAGCGAGGACAGTGCTGTTGGCTGCAGCGTCCTGTGGCGTCATGGCCCCAGACCCGCTTATCTGATGACGGGGCTCTGCCCCTTCTGATGCCCTTGGTCCCTTTGCCCGCCCCCACCTCTGGGAACCACCAGTCTGTCTCCATTCCTGAGAGCTCAGCTTTTTAAGATTGCACGTAAAAGGAAGGTCATGCAGTATCTGTCTTTCTCTGCGTTACGTTGCTTAGCATGACTCCCTCATGCCCATGCGTGTTGTCACAAATTTCCTCCTCTTTGCGGCTGAACAGCGTCTCATTGTGCATGCTGCATTTCACTTTATCCAGTCACCTGGCGCTGCGTCAGTTTGCTCCCGTATCTTGGCTATCATGAATAGAGCTGTAGTGAGCACAAGGGTACAGATGATTCTGCAAGATAGTGATTTCATTCCCTTTTGGGACATAGACCCAGAAGCATGATCACTGGATCATTTGATAGTTATTTTTAAATTTTTGACAAATCTCCATGTGTAATTGGCTTCACCAATTTACGTTCCCTCCGAAAGTGCACAAGGGTTCCCTTTTCTCCACTTCTCCACCAGTGACGACACCGAGATTGTTATCACTTATCTTTTCGTAAAATAGTCATTCTGAGCTGTGTGAGGTGATACCTCATTGTGGTTTTGATTTTCACTTTTCCAGTGATGAGTGATATTGAGCATTTTTTCTTATATCTACTGGCCACATTTTTTTGAAGAATGTCTATTTGGGTCCTTTGCCTTTTTTGATTATTTTATTTTATTTTTTTTGCTCTTGTGTGAGTTCCTCACGTGTTTTGAATAGTCACAGTTGTCAGCTGTGTGGTTTGCGAGCATTTTTTCCCATCCAGTAGGCCGTGCTTTCCTTTTGCTGATGATCACAGCTTCTCGCTAGATGGCGTCCCGCTGGTTTGGTTTTATTCGGTTGCTTCTGCCTTAGGAGTCATATCCTGGAAATGATTGCCAAGATCCATGTTAGGGAGCTTTACCTCTGTGTTTTCCTCTAGGAGTTTTGTGGTTTCAGGTCTCATGTTTAAGCCTTTAGCCATTTTGAGTGAATTTTTGTGCGTAGTGTAAGCTAGGAGTCTAGCTTCACTTTTTGCCTGTGAGTGTCCGTTTCCCCAGCAGTGTTTACCTAGCAGGCTGTTTCTTCCTGTTAAGTATCTTGGCTCCTTTGCCAAGTACTAGCTGACGGAATTTGCACAGTTTCATTGTTGGGCTCTTGACTCTGCACCTTGGTCTCCGTGCTTGCTCCGTTGCCAGCACCACACTGTTTGGGTAACGGTAGCTTGCAGTCAGAAAGCGCGATCCCTCCAACTTGGCCCTTCTTCCTTGGTGCTGCTTTAACCATTTGGGGTCTTTGGTGATTCCATGAAAATTTTAGGATCATTGCTTCTACTTCTGTTAAAAATGTGGTTGCAATTTTGATGGCATTGGATAGTATGGACATTTTAACAATATTAATTCTTCCAGTCTGCGAGCATGGCCAGCTTTCCATTTCTGTGTATCTTCTTCAGCTTATGTTTGCATGTTGACAAAATACCCTTGATTATAAATCCATTTTCTTATCATAAGTTTATCCAAGGGCACTGAATGGAAAATATGAATTTACAGGTCACATCAGCCTTGAGTATACAGACATTCACTTTCATGAAAACATGGGGATCCTCCTGGATGTGGAAGGTTAGATCCCATCCTCACAAACTGATGAGCCTGACACATGGTCCCAGTGATGGACATGTGTCTGACACTGAGATCTTTTAGAAGGATGCGCCTTTTTCATGGTTAAAAGGTGGCCTTCTGTGATAGGGCTTCCCTGATAGCTTAGTTAAGAATCCGCCTGCAGTGCAGGAGACCCAAGTTCAATTCCTGGATCAGGAAGATCTGCTGGAGAAGGGATAGGCTACCCACCCCAGTATTCTTGGGCTTCCCTTGCGGCTCAGCTGGTAAAGAATCCACCTGCAATGTGGGAGACCTGGCTTTGATCCTTGGGTTGAAAAGATCCCCTGGAGAAGGGAAAGGCTACCCACTCCAGTGTTCTGGCCTAGAGAATTCCATGGTCTGTATAGTCCATGAGGTCACAAAGAGTTGGACACGACTGAGCGACTTTCACTTTCACTTTTAAAAGGTGGCCTTCTGTATAAAATTCTAAGTGAGGAAAACATCTTTAAAAAGTTAAGCATGGGCAGAATCCAGCCATTGAAAGTGTGTGCTCTGGATTTCTGAATTTTCTCGATACGCGAGCACAGCACGGGTCTGTGTTGTGTGGGTGAGCTCTGAGCTTTCTGATTACAGCAGACCCCTGCTCTCCTATTTCACTGAATCGGCCTCCTGCGCTGCTCTGAAAGGCGAGACGTGGAGGGAAACACTCCTAGGCTTTTTGACATCTCCGGCCATTGATTGAAACACAAATAGTTCTTCTAAGAGAAAAGAAGCATTGGTTTTTCTCCAACATTTTTTATTATGTGACGAGTGGACTGTCCTCTCGTCCACACGAGTGAGGCCCTGGCCTCCTGGAGGTGGCAGCTCCCAGAGCGGCTCAGACCGCGCTGGAGGAATGAGCGCAGAACCGGCGCCCTCCGGCTCTTCTGTGTTTGGCTCCGGCAACTGGAGGCTTGGTTGTCAGAGTGGCAGATGTTTCTCAAAGACTTAAAGGGGAAGAAGGTATCAGATTCCATGCCCGCGCCCATCACGAATCGCCTGCCAAGGAGGAGCGTCTGAACAGAGTGCCTGGGGCAGGAGTACACTGAGGCCTGCAGGGAGGCCCTCGGAGATGACTGTCTTCCAAACAAAATGAGTTCGTTCTCAGGGCTGGCTCACTCTGAGTTTAGCCCTCAGGTATGGTTTTATCATCAAAGAGGGAAGGAACCCCGACCCGTGGGCCCCTGAGCATGGTTGGGCTGGTCTGTCTCCTGGGCCCTCGCTTCACCTTGACCTTAGCCTGGAGTATCATGGACACTCGCTGTGTATCTGGGCTCTGCGTTTTCCCAGATCACCAGGTTGAAAGCCCCCAGGGTCCCCAGGGTCCTCGGATCTGAACTCCACTTTGATGAGTTATAGTTGCAGTGGCACCCCACTCCAGTACTCTTGCCTGGAAAGCCCCATGGACAGAGGAGCCTGCTGGGCTGCAGTCCATGGGGTCGCGAAGAGTCAGACGCGAATGAGCGACTTCACTTTCACTTTTCACTTTCATGCATTGGAGAAGGAAATGGCACCCCACTCCAGTGTTCTTGCCTAGAGAATCCCAGGGACTGGGGAGCCTGGTGGGTTGCCGTCTATGGGGTCGCACAGAGTCGGACACGACTGAAGCGACTTAGCAGCAGCAGCAGCAGCAGCAGTTTTCCAAAGAGGGACGCGAAAGACGGGTGTAAAGGGCAGCAGCGGCTGCAGGGCGGGCCTCAGGAAGCTGGTGAGCGAGGCCGTGCCCCGCGGGGAGGACCGGCCGCACTGGATTTCGCGGCCTCCTCTCCCGTCCCCACGTCCTGCCTTTGGCTGTCCTGAGTGCTGGGGGGCTGTGGGCTGCACGGGGACCAGGGTCCTAACTGCCAGCACCTCCGACGTGGGAACTCGGGAGGTGACTGATTTAAAATGAGGCTGCTGGTGTCACCGCGGCTCAGCCCAGGAAGAAAACCGCCAGATTTCAGAGACTGTGATGCAGGAAGACCAGCTGGTGCTGATTTCATTCAGAAGAACAGGCAAAAGCCAGCCTGCAACCGATCAGTTCGTACCATTTGTGTTTTCATTAAAGGCGATTGTGTTTAAGTGCCCGCCAACCCAGGGGCTCAGATGGTGAAGAATCTGCCTGCATTGCAGGAGACGCGGGTTGGACCCTGGGTCGGGAAGATCCTTGGAGAAGAGAATGGCAACCCACTCCAGTCTTCTCGCCTGGAGAATCCCGTGGACAGAGGAGCCTGGCAGGCTATTCATGGGGTCACAAAAGAGTTAGACACGACTGACAGACTAACATAACAACCCTACACGCCAGGCCAGAAAGACACAGGAGCTCAAAAGAGAACCAGTTCAGTTCAGTCTATTTTATTTTGAATTCTTTTGCTTGTCATTTGACCAAAAGGTACAAAAGCGGTCTTGGGTCTGCTCCTGTCCCTGCCGGTCTGGGGCTCAGCTGGGAGCGCTGGCTGAGGCCAGAGCTCCTGCAGGAGGACAGGAGCTTCTGCTCCGCCAGATGCTCCTGCCGTTTGCCCGCGGCCTCCCCTCTGAGTCCGGTTGGCCCTCCATCCAGCGAGAACGGGAAGAAGATGGGCTCCCTGAGTGACGGGGGTTCTCACGTCAGTTCTGACTCTGAGGTTGGTTTGTTGGCTGCCTAGGAGGGAGACTGGAGACCAGGGCTGTCGGGGGACCTGGAGTCTGTACCCACCAGGAGGGCGTGTCAGCCCGGTTCTGGTGGAGGGAGGGAGGTGTGGAGTATGGATGCCCGCCTGGGCCCCACCTGGGGTGGCTCCCCGACGCCGAGGCCTGCCCTGCCTCCTCCCCAGGGTGTGCACTTTCTGAAGGACGAGGCACGTGGGCAACCTGTGTGGCGAGTGTGGCTGATGGGCCCCGTGCCAGGCGCAATTACAGCTTTACTGCTGCAGAGCCCTCGTCTGTGCGGCATCTTTGCGTTTCCTGAGACAGGCGGGAAAGGAATCCGCCCAGACCTCCCGTCCCCCGTGGGAGGTCTGGCAGGGAGGGGCCGGGGGACTGCGGGAGTTCTCCGAGTCTAAGCAGTTCCTAGTGACCTGTATTTTTCTAAAAATTAAGAGTAAACTGTATGTACAGAAGAACACATTAGTGTACACACACACACACACTCACACACACACCGTCCACCACTCCCCTCAGCCCTGCCTGAACAGAAACATTTCCAGCGTTTGGGATCTGGTTTCTGCTTTCCTGTGAGCAGCTGCTGTGCTCCTTGATGGGAGGGTCGGCTGTAAGATGAGCAGACGCCCAGAGCGCTCTGGGCCGGCGCGAGCCTGACGCCGGGTAAGAGTGTAATCCCATAATGCAGAACAGAAAGGCTTTGCTCCTTTGAATTAAAGCCTTAATACTATGCTTGATTTTGTTGAGGGTTTTTTTTTTTTCTTTTGAGTAAAGAAAATTTAATCCGAAATCGTCATGCGAACTCAAACATCCCTCCTCTATTTTAAATGTGTTCCCTCTTGAAACCATCAAAGAAGAGAACAGGGAAGGTCTGGTCCTGGGCGGGTTAATGCCTTCCTAACCAGGACAGAGGCACTGAGTGCCAGGCTGAAGCCCTCTGTCCGTCAGTGACGAGACCAGCAGGACATCTGACGCTCTGTGTCTCGCATCCACTGAAATGATCTCCCAGCAGGAAGGGGAGGTCTGTGTGTGGACCCACCAGCAACACCACAGGTGTGGCCCCCAATCTGAGAACAGCCCCTCTCTCCTAGAAGGCTCCATCCACTGTGCAGCGTTCACAGCTGCGTCTGCAGATGAGACACACAAACCACGTCTGTCAGTCAGTCGACCCTCATTTCTGGAAGAGGAAGCCAGGTGCAGGGGTGGCGAGTGATGGGAGGAAACCACCTAGCGGGTGACCCCAGGGAGGGTGAGGCTGGGGCCTGTGGGACCCAGGGCCTGTGCTCTTCACAGAGAGGAAGCCGACTCAGGGCCTCTCAGCTTCTGCACCCTCAGCGCTTTGCAGGATGGAGTTAGAGTTAAGTCTACTTCCTGGGACAGAATCAGGAATCATTTTCTTTCCACTAGTGGTCTGACTCACCAGTCGAGCATCTCTCGAGCTGAGTTCCGAGACCACTGGAGTTTGCCCACTGGTGGTGGGAGCCGGCAGGAGAGTGCCGTTCCTCCCCACTCACTGAGGACACCAGCTGGTGGGCACCTGGGCGTCCGTGGACAGCGTGTGGCAGCCCCGCCCACCGCCCCGCTTGTCGAGTGGCGGGGTCTGGTCCTCCAGTCCCTTGGAAACAGAAATGCTGTAGTATATTTAGCACTGAAGACGGGAACGCCAAGATGTCGGTGGTCCCTGGAGTCAGACGTTCCTAAATCCTTCAGCTGCAGAAAAGCGGGGACAAAACAGGAAGCTTGCTCGTCGTCTGGGAAAACAAAGTCCGTTGTAGCTTTTTTTCTCACATTGAAAAAAAAGATGGTGTATTTGCACGAGTGAGAACACTCACACGATCCTTACAGGAGCGATGACGCCACTGCAGCAGAGGGCCCACATTCTGCTGAGGGCATCCCAGCCGCCCTCCATCCGCCGTGTCAACACGCGGCCAGATGTTTAACCTTGTCGCACCACTCCTGCAACTTCCCAACACTTCCTTCAGATGAGAATGAGAAATTAAATATTCTAATTTTGTAGCAAAGCTTAAGCCTCAGAATTCAGTATGCTGGGAGATCTGATAATGTTGACTATGAAATGTGCTGACGAGAAAGAACATCAGCTCAATGGGAAACCCACATCACTGCCATCCACCTATCCATCCACTCATCCACCCATCTACCCATTCATCCATCCCATCCACCCATCTACCCATCCATCCATCCCATCCACCCATCTACCCATCCATCCATCCACCCACCTACCCC
>SJYG01000081.1:81835-107553 GCA_006410535.1 Litocranius walleri
GATGGGCCTTTAGCTGTCGGGAGATGTGCTGTTTTCCAGACGTTTAACCACAGAGTCTGGGATGCTGTGTGTGATTTGCAGACTCATATCTGTGCCCTGTGCTCTGAAACACACTTGGGGGCTGTGGGGCAGCAGGGCCAGAGAGAAGGCCCCGGGAGGACAGCTGGCCTGTCCCAGAGCTGAGCACATCCTGACGCAGCCTGCGGCGCCACCCAGGAAGCGAGCCTCTGAGGCTTCGCATGCCCAGCAGAAGCCCTGAGCCGCCCCTGCGATGGCTCCTCCCGGCACGGCAGGGCTGTGCTCTGACTTGCAGGTTGATGGCAACGTTGGGGACAGTGAAGTGAGCCTTGTACCTTGTACCTCTGGGCCAGGCCCTGAGCCAGGGGTCCCACTGACCCAGGGGCCCCCGGCCGCCTGGGAGGCCCTCATCTGCTGGGATGGGGTCCTATTGACCCCGAGGCTCCCGGCTGCCTGAGGGTCCTCATCTGGCTGGATGGGGTCTGGCCCAGAGCCTTTCACACCCGGCAGGGCTCCCTGCTGGAGGCGTCGTGTCTAGCAAGGCCCAGAGTGGATGCCAGGCAGAGAGCCCTAGATGGCAGTCCTGGGCCCCCTGGGGCTAAGCCTGGCCCAGTACCCGGTGCCCGGGTCCTCGGCATGATGACCCTTCGTCCCTGTGAATTTGCCTGGAAAGGGCCCAAGCACAGCCAGGAAGGAATGGCAGGGCCCTGCTCCCGCTGCCCTGCCCCGGAGCCAGCAGGCCTCCCGGTCGTGTGGATGACTGCTTCAGATGACGTTTTGTAGGTAATTCAGTTTCCAAGGACTAATCTCTGTGGGGTTTCTCATGCTGACTGTGAGTGGAGTACACCCCTTCTGTGACTCCTTTATCTTACCCAAATAAAGACAACAGATACTGACTGGCTCCCTCACAAATTCACACCTTTCCTGAAAGAAAAATGGCGGCAATGTTGAATGGGCCCATTTACCAGCTCCTGTTTCAATACTGGCATTTGGAAGCATAAACAGTGATGTAAGCAGCTACCTAAGATAAGGGTTCACTGGTCAGAAGAAGCCCGAGGCCAGGGCGAGAGAGGAGACTGGGGAGAAAGAGCAGCCGAGAAAGCAGATGGAGTGGAGCCCAAGGGAAGAGAGCAGGCGCCATCCTCCCGCCTCGTCTCCCTTCTGCTACCAGCGGGGGCGGAGGTGTCCTTGGCTTGTCCTGGCAACGCCCACCCTTGGGCCAGATGCTCCCTCCATTGCAGACCCCAGGCAGCTGAGGGAGGCTGGGGCCTTTCAGCTGGAGGTTGTCAGTGTCAGGCTGAAATTACTGTAGTTTTTTTTCCCCAAAGAACCATCTATGTTGAAAACATCAAATATGGCAGATCTCTTCCCTAAAAAGGAATAAAGGGCAGGCTTACTTGTGCATGTGTGATTTTTTTTTTTTCCTCCTCTGGTGCCACAAATAAAGGTAAGTTGCCTGAAGGAAGTGTGATGAGGGTGGGAGGGAAAAGGTGAAAGTCTAAACTCAGAATTGACGTTACTTATCTCTAGAGACCACAGATAAATAGACCAGTTTGTACCAGCAAACCAGTCAATGGACTATCACTGTGCATTTAAGTTTAAGAAAAACAGAAGAAGTGCTGATAACCTTTGCAGCCGCCTCCTCACAGGGAGCAGGGTTAGAACCATAGACCCCAGAGTCCAGTGTGACCTTAGAGACGCTCTGTGTTCACTCCCCAGCATGCCCGCACAGCTCTCAGGAAGGGTTCTTGGTCACTATAATTTCAAAGTATGCGGCACACACAGAAAACAGATGATTTGCACACCTACCCATGTTAGGTGAACTTAACGTTTGCTGAGAGACAGAGCTTTCATGTGACCATCAGTTACAGCAAGCGTCCCCTGTGTGAGCAGTGCTCCCGTCCCAGCTACAGCCCGCCTCTGATGTCGATGAAGCCCCTGGCTCCACTGGACCCACAGGTTTGGAAGTCGAGCCCAGGTGTGATGGGTCAATAGTTGGTTGCATCTCGTGGACCTTGAACTCTGACTATTAAAGGAAATGACATTTTGCGGAAGAGAATCGAGTTTTAGGGTTGCAGTCTGTCTTGAAGATGGATGGGGTGGGTCTCTGGTTTCACATTTCCTCCCAAGTCAATGACATCAGCCAACCTTGACCTTAACCCTGAAACCATAGGCTCTTCATGGCCAGCTGTGACTTCAGGGCTGTTGGACCGAACTTCACTTCAACCAGGACTCTCCTGGGCTCTTCCCCCTTCTCCGGCCCACCTCCTTTGGACTCTCACTAAGGAGGAGCAGCCCTTCCTTATCTGAACCAACCCCACTTCCCACTTCTCCGTCCTCGCACTCTGCAGGGCTCGCACGTCTGGGGTCGTTGCCAGTTGACCTGGCATGCTCACATCGCACCGCTGGCCACCTGAGCTATTTGGCTGCTTGTGCCTCCCTAGATGGCAGTCCTGGGCCCGCTGGGGCTAAGCCTGGCCCAGCACCCACTGTCCTCAGACTCTTTTCCCAGGGGCTGGGGAGACTCTGAAGGGGGAGTCCTCTGGAGAAGTCTGACCCAGGAAGAGCAAAGCAGGGGCCCCACCCTGGGACTGAACTCTGCCGTCAGGACGTGCCCCCACAGGGGCTGAACTCTGCCGTCTGGCCATGGACTGGGGTGTGAGGGCAGAGACTCCAGGGGAGGCTGCCTGGCTGCCCTCTCCACCCTGCACCCTCTCACCTGTGACCCCGGCTGCCTGGATCCGGGGCAGAAGCTGTAGATTCCAGGCCCTCCGCTGGCCCTGAGGCCCCCACTTCAATAAATTCAATAGTAGGATCCTCAGGACTTGAGCCAGGAGACTGTTCTCCTTGGCTTTCCAGGGACGTCTGCTCTCCCCCGACCCCCTGCCTGCTTCCCACACCGCACACCCAGTAAGCAAGTGAGGGCAGTTCTGGGCTCTGAGTTTCAGAAGCATGGGCTTACGACAGGCCCCAGCCGACTCGCTGAGCTTGACCCATGACACACGGCTGATGGGGTGATGAGGGCAGGTGGCCCGCACGGACGGACCCTCCCCGGGGCCTCTGCTCAGCCCCTCACTTCCAGGCTGCTGGTGGTGTGGGTGGTTGTGGAGAAAGTCATGGGAAAGAGATTCCGTGCTCCCAGAGCTGGAGGAGGGGCAGGGAGAGTGCTCAGAAGTGTCTGGTCCGGAGCAAGGGGACGTGGGCTCCTGGAGGTGACGTGAGCGTGGCCCAGAGGACAGGTGTGGGGAGGTCATCTTCAGGGCCCGGGGTGACCCCGCCAGACCAGTGGCCAGAAGTCAGGACTGAGCTCCGGTGGGCCAGGCACTGGCATCCCACCGCCACCGCCCTGCCTCCGTGCGGCTCTGGGGTCACCTCGAGCCAGTCCAGTGGTCCCCATCACTCAGGAACAGGGCCCCCAACAATGTCAGCTCACGTTCAGCACGGGACAGTGGTTTCTTACAGCAGTTTGTGACTGGAGATGAACGCCAACACGCGTTTGGTGGCGAACCTCCTCTTGTTCTGAGTTCAAATGCCTAATGTGCGGAGAGGAAGCCGGGACAGATCATCACCAGGCCAGCGCGGGGCCCCGTCCCGCGTGTCGGGGTGGATGGAAGGTGCTGAGGGTTTGAGAAGGAATATGTGCGCTTTCTCCATTCATTCTCAATGCCAAGAAGTGCGGTGATAAACGAACAGCCAAGGCCACTCCCTGGAAGGCCACAGATGTCTCGTCTGCAGTGTGCCCACTGCCCGGGGGACGTCCACCTGGACCACGTGGCCGGCGGTGCCTGGGGGGCAGTCCTGGGTATTTCCGTGTTCCCCGTGGACTTTGCTGGGGCCGAGCCCTGCTCCTTGCTCCTGAAGAACGGGGCGAATGGCTGATCACACCTGAAACGCTAAATGCTCTACTGTGCGGCTGCTGGAGCTGTGTCTTATTCCCAGCTGAGTTCATAAAAGGTCAGCAGCCTCGTTTTCTCATGGGCAGGACTGAAGTACATACTGTCAGTGTTTTCCAGAGGCTGTGGGATAGGTGCAGGGGCAGGTTAAACTGCCTCACGTTAGGCGTGGCGGGCGAGCGTTTCCTTAACGACAGTTTCGTCGAAACGTAACTCACGGGCCCCACTCGGCGTCTATGGAGCGCGTACAACGGTGTTTTCAGCTCGGTTTGCCGGGCGCCTGGCAGCACACTGGGTTTCGGGACGCGGTCAGCGTGCCAAGCCCGTGGCCTCCACTCTCGTATCCTCCCGCCCACCTCCTGCCCTGGGCAACCACCATCCGCCTCCTGCCTCCACAGAGCTGCTGTTCTGGACACGTCATGTGGCTGGAGTCACACAAACCGTCTTTTGTGGCTCTTCTCAAGGTGTATCGGTACGTTACTCCTCCTCACGGCTGAATGCTCTCTCACTGTTGGGTGGGCCACGTCCTTGCCCACTCACCAGCTGATGGACCCTGGGCTGTATTCTCTCTGACTGTTGTGAACAATGCTGCCGTGAACGTTCATCTATGAGCTTTTGTGGACACGGATTTTCATTTCTCTCGGGTGTGGACCTGGGCCCCACGGTCTACCCGTCCTCCTCGTCGGACTTCCAGGCTGTTTTTCAAAGCAAATGCACATTTCACATTCCCACCAGCAAAGGGCAGTGTCCCCGCTTCTCCGTGTCCGCACCTCCCGGCACCTGCTCTCCTCCGTCTTTGTGGTCACAGCCGTCCGACAGGTGGCGGGGCTCACCTCTTCACGTGTTTGTGGGCATTTGTGTGCCTTTGGGGAAATATCCAGCCACATGTGTTGTCCATTTATAATTCAAGCTGTTTGCCATTTTACTACTGAGTTGCAAGTTTTCTTTATGTGTTCTAGATACAAAACCTTCATCAGACACATGCTTTGCAAATACTTTCTTCTATTCTGTGGCTGTGGAAAATTCTGAAAGAGAGAGGAACACCAGACCACCTGACCTGCCTCTTGAGAAGCCTATATGCAGGTCAGGAAGCAACAGTTAGAACTGGACATGGAACAATAGACTGGTTCCAAATAGGAAAAGGAGGTCGTCAAGGCTGTATATTGTCACCCTGCTTATTTAACTTCTGTGCAGAGTACATCATGAAAAACACTGGGCTGGAAGAAGCACAAGCTGGAATCAAGATTGCCAGGAGAAATATCAATAACCTCAGATATGCAGATGACACCACCCTTATGGCAGAAAGTGAAGCGGAACTAAAAAGCCTCTCGATGAAAGTGAAAGAGGAGACTGAAAAAGTTGGCTTAAAACTCAACATTCAGAAAATGAAGATCATGGCATCCGGTCCCATCACTTCATGGGAAATAGATGGGGAAACAGTGGAAGCAGTGTCAGACTTTAGTTTTTTGGGCTCCAAAATCACTGCAGATGGTGATTGCAGCCATGAAATTAAAAGACACTCCTTGGAAGGAAAGTTATGACCATCCTAGACAGCATATTCAAAAGCGGAGACATTACTTTGCCGACTAAGGTCCGTCTAGTCAAGGCTATGGTTTTTCCAGTGGTCATGTGTGGATGTGAGAGTTGGACTGTGAAGAAGGCTGAGCACCGAAGAATTGGTGCTTTTGAACTGTGGTGTTGGAGAAGACTCTTGAGACTCCCTTGGACTGCAAGGAGATCCAACCAGTCCATCCTAAAGGAGATCAGTCCTGGGTGTTCACTGGAAGGACTGATGCTGAAGCTGAAACTCCAATACTTTGGCCACCTCATGCGAAGAGCTGACTCACTGGAAAAGACTGGGAGGTATTAGGGACAAGAGGAGAAGGAGATGACAGAGGGTGAGATGGCTGGATGGCATCACCGACTCGATGGGCATGAGTCTGAGTGAACTCTGGGAGCTGGTGATGGACAGGGAGGCCTGGTGTGCTGCGATTCATGGGGCCAAATATTGTCACCCTGCTTATTTAACTTCTATGCAGAGTACATCATGAAAAACACTGGGCTGGAAGAAGCACAAGCTGGAATCAAGATTGCCAGGAGAAATATCAATAACCTCAGATATGCAGATGACACCACCCTTATGGCAGAAAGTGAAGCGGAACTAAAAAGCCTCTCGATGAAAGTGAAAGAGGAGACTGAAAAAGTTGGCTTAAAACTCAACATTCAGAAAATGAAGATCATGGCATCCGGTCCCATCACTTCATGGGAAATAGATGGGGAAACAGTGGAAGCAGTGTCAGACTTTAGTTTTTTGGGCTCCAAAATCACTGCAGATGGTGATTGCAGCCATGAAATTAAAAGACACTCCTTGGAAGGAAAGTTATGACCATCCTAGACAGCATATTCAAAAGCGGAGACATTACTTTGCCGACTAAGGTCCGTCTAGTCAAGGCTATGGTTTTTCCAGTGGTCATGTGTGGATGTGAGAGTTGGACTGTGAAGAAGGCTGAGCACCGAAGAATTGGTGCTTTTGAACTGTGGTGTTGGAGAAGACTCTTGAGACTCCCTTGGACTGCAAGGAGATCCAACCAGTCCATCCTAAAGGAGATCAGTCCTGGGTGTTCACTGGAAGGACTGATGCTGAAGCTGAAACTCCAATACTTTGGCCACCTCATGCGAAGAGCTGACTCACTGGAAAAGACTGGGAGGTATTAGGGACAAGAGGAGAAGGAGATGACAGAGGGTGAGATGGCTGGATGGCATCACCGACTCGATGGGCATGAGTCTGAGTGAACTCTGGGAGCTGGTGATGGACAGGGAGGCCTGGTGTGCTGCGATTCATGGGGCCACGAAGAGTCGGACACGACTGAGCGGCTGAACTGAACGGAACTGATTCTGTGGGTGTCTTTTGAGACACAAAAGATTTAAATTTTAATCAAGTCTAATTTACCCATTTTCTCTTTTGGTACTTCAGGTTGCAAATTCTTGATCTTAAACAAATAAACATTTTTGAATGCCAGTTTTCTTTAGAGAGATGATAGATGTTTTTAAATGTGATGCTGAATATAAAGCACTTTTTAAGTTTTTAGTTTAGAGGTGGAAGCTTCTGGTTATTTGGAAACAGGATGTTTACTGTATTGTGACACAATATGATAGCTCTGTTTCTATTAAATGCCAGACTCAGCTGGCAGCATCCTTTATAAAGACCCTCTCGGACCGCCTGTGAGTGTGTGTCACTGCTCTGGAGGCAGCGGCTTCGCTGCCCCTCGTTGGTGAAATTGGGGTTTCTCTCTGTTCACTTTGCTCCATGTCTGGCCCTGGACAGAGGCTGCCTCTGTGAGCCAGAGGAAAGCTTCCGGGGCTGTTTGGAGGCCGTTAGTAAGGAGTGCTCATGAAGTCAGCTTTGCTTTTCTGAACTGACTAATGGACAAGCTAAAGCAAAGCTTGGAGACTCTTCTCAGGGAGGAGGGTGGCCAGGCACTCACTGGCAGAGCCAGGGAAACAGGCCCACCCCTGCCCCCACCTTCCCAAGACTGGGGGCTCAGCCATGCCCAGAACTAGTGGGGGTGACCCTTCCTCCTGCTCGGCCAGACCAGAGGTTCTGAGACTCAGTGCCTGTGGACAGGGATCAAACCGTAGAACAAACTAGGCCAGGCCAGAGTCCCGAGATTCATTCGCATCCTTGGGTTTTCGATGCACTTGGCTGTTGGAAGCAGACAAATAAAGAGCAAGTTCAAATCCACAGGTGACGCTTCTGTCCCGCCCGCCTGTTTGGGCTGAACGGCGTCCCCTCTGAACTCACGTGTTGAAGCCGAACCCCTGCATTCTCAGAAGGCAGTCTGTTTGGAGATGAGGCTTTAAAGAGGTAATTAAGTTAAATGAGGTCACTGGGGCCCTAATTTAACCTGCCGGGGTCCTCACAGGAAGAGGAGCTGGGACACAGGCGGGCACGGAGAACGACCACATGAGGAGGGAGCACCCTGCCAACACCTCGACCTCAGCTTCCGGCCCCAGGACTGTGCCCGTTTCTGCGTGTAGCCTGCCCAACCCGCGGCATCTGCTGCAGCAGCCAGGGCCAACCAACAGGTCATCTATGCCCCCAGCTTCTCTAAAAGGTCTATTCTTTCCCCTTAGAAACTGGGCAAGTGTGACAGGAGAATACACTTTCTCTCCTGTGTCTCTTACTGGTGCTTCAGGCAGGTGAGTTTTTCCCAGCTGAGCTCCGCAAAGCATTCAGAAAGCACTTGTGTTCTGATCTTCATCGCTGATCGCTAAAGCAAGCCTGTGAGGCCCCGAGTGTTCCCAGCTACAGTCCACACTTAAGAAGCGGAGACTTGCCCTAAGAAATCCAGCTGGTGAGCAGCAGAGAAAGGGCAGCGCCCGTCTGGAGCCCTGAGCCCCTCGTCCACGGGCGAGGCCTGTGTTCCTGGCAGCAGGCGGGCTGCTTCTGGGAAAGGCGCTGAGAGTTGGAATGATGTCAGTCCAGCCCAGTTCATATTACTGCATAAAACCTTTACATGATTCACGTCATGATGGAGGTGAGAATGTGGACCCAGTGCTGAATTCTGAGATGATTACTCAAAGAACAAGAGTTAAGCCCTGCACAATACTTGCTCCAATAAAACCTCACTCCACTTTTAACGTCACCCAGGAGAGGGACTGCTCATGCAAGTGGGATGAGCCTGAAGGTTTTGTGGGGACAGGTGGTGTCCTGGCTTCCAGAGCTTTGCCCAAGGCCGCGGGCTGGAGGGACCGCAGAAGGGGCTCCGGGCGGCGGTCATCTGATGTCTGCCTGGGACTCTGCCTTCCCGGGGCCATGGGGAGCCGGGTGTGCTGGCTGGGGGACCCTGGGCACAGCTGGGGTGTGTGGGTTTCTGGCTGAAACCCGCTGGTTGAGGGAAGCCTCAAGCGTCCTTTGTTTTCAGGGCAGCTGGAGGGTCCGCAGCAGCAGCTGCTTTCTTGTCAAGACCTGCCCGCCGAGGGCCAGCACCAGCCTGGGGCAGCACCCGATACCTGGACAGAGCCCCGTGGCCAGGAGGACGGGGTCCAGCTGTGGGCAGTTTCCCCACAGCCCCGCCCCCAGCCCCAGTCTCCAGCAGTGAGAACCGTCGCCCTGGACGTGAGCTGAGAGTGTCCGCGGGGCATCCCTGGCCATTTGTGTCCAGGCTAGCGCAGCAGGAAGAGGCGGTTGTTTTCTTAAGCAAGTCCCTGTCCTGAGCCTGCAGCTGGAAGGAAGGCGCTGCTGTTGTTTTCGAGGGCCCTGAGAGCGCAGGCGGGTGGGGCGCTGGCCAGGCTGGGCTCTGTGTGGCCTCCGGTCACGGTCAGTGACGTCGCCGGGAGGCCCAGCGGCTCCCCGCATCCTCTGATGGGGAAGGCGACCGTGACGCCGTCGGGAAGATGGGACCAGACCGACGTGATCTGTCACGTCATTTTGTCTGCATCCTGATGGGGATCTCAGGTCAGCCCAGTGAGAAGAGAAGCTGGGGGCTTTTCACTCGCCCACAGACTCCACTCTTTTCTACTCCATTTTAAATAGAAACAAACAAAAAGCTCCAAAAAGCAAAATAGACAACTCTGAGGCTGTTGGTCCTGCTTCTCTTTCCCTTTCCTGCCTCTCTCGGAGGCTGCCTCTGTCTGTCTGTCTTTCTGTCTGTTCCTCTGTCTATATCTCCCATCTGTCACGCCTCTGTCTGTCCACCCATCACTCATCTAGCCACCACCTATCTGCCATCTCCATCTACCTATCCAGCTATCGCCAGTCTAGCCTCTCCATCTATCCATCTATTACCCTCTATCCCTCTATCATCTATAGGAATTTGAGTGGAAACCAGGGAAGCAGGGCTGTCTCTCGCCCCTGCAATCTAGTGGGACGACGTGCTGTGAGACGCTCCTGCCGTGACCCCAACAGGACTCAGAGCCCCCACGGGCCTAGTGCCTCCTGTCCTTGTGGACCTGAGATGGGAAAAAGAAAGAGGGACGCAGGCTCCCTGCGGGGCGTGAGAGCCGCTGCCCCGCCGTTTCCAGGAGCAAGGCGTCCCCGGCGCTGAGGGGGGGACCCGGTGCACCTGTCCTCAGCCTCCCGGCGGCCGCAAACTGGCCCAGGGCCTCCCTGGAGCGCACCCCGGGGCTCCCGTGTTTCCAGGCGCTCTGCTGGGTGCTCCGGACGAGTGTGCCAGCCCAGGTGTGTCCAGCCCAGGCATGCCCGGCCCCGGTGTGTCTGGCCCGCGTGTGCCCAGGGCTGGTGCTCGGCAATGCTGCTCACTGTGCATCGCCAGCACCACGCCCTTGGTGCCCTGCATGGCACCCTGGCTCCTGGAAGCTGTGGGGGACCCACAGTCTGATGCTGGATTCTCGTGAGAAAAGCGCAGGAGGGACAGGAAGTGGGACCGCGGAGCCAGTTCTCACGACTCGGCTCGGGGCAGACGACGGGAGGACCGCTCGCCCAGACCTTCAGCTGGTGTCTTTGATGTTCTTCCCTCCCCCCGACACTCCTGCTGTCCTCTCCATGGAAGCAGGGTCTTTACACAGAGCCTGTTCCTGCGAGGAGCTCCCACTCCTCCTCCTGCAGACTCGCGGCCTCGCTCCTCGGCGTCCGGGATGTCCTAGGGGCACGGGTCTGGACTGAGGCGCTCCTGCCTGCGCCTCATCCCACGGGGTGGAAGGAGATGTCCTTCAACTGACAGAGTTCTGTTTACTGAAAATGCTCACAGCACAGAAGATGGAGCACCAGTTGGAACATCAGTCGTCCTTTCGATGCTGGCGAGGATGCCCAGTCCAGGAAGGAGGGGCCCTGGCACAGGAGCCTGGTCTCCAGAGAAAGTCCTCTCTGTGAAGACCTCGCTTTGCTCACACAGATGGCATCCTAAGAAACGGAAGATCTGCCTGCTGCTAAGCAGGACTCTTCTCCAGCTCGAAGGCTCTGCGGCCATGGGGAGACCGGGGGAGGGCTGTGTGGCCTGAAGTGCAGGCCTCCGCGGCCCGCCGCCCCTGCCCGCCTGCAGGAGCCTGGCCTCCGACGGTCATGGCACTGCTGAGCCACATGTTCGAGGCAAAGTTTGCTCAAGCAGATTACCTGGTTGGCCACAGGCCAGGAGGCCTGATTCTTCTAACTTGTTTTTGGTTTAAACTGAATTTACAGCTCCTGGGTCACTGGGTAGAAAATTACTGAGGGTCGTGAGCAGCTTCATCACTTGTGGAACCGATGGTGCAGCGGGCGCAGTCAGCTGCCGCCGGGGTGGCGGGCAGGGACGGGCCCAGCAGAGGTTCCTGCTGGAAGGGTGTCTCTGAGTAAACCCCTGCAATACACAGACAGACTGTGATGAGCACAGGGGGAGCGCTGTGGTGGGGATGAGTCAGGCACTCGGGATCGGCATGCACACACTTCAATTCAGTTCAGTTCAGTCACTCAGTCGTGTCCGACTCTTTCCGACCCCATGAACCACAGCATGTGTACACTACTTTACATAAAACAGATAATCGTGGAGAATCTACCACACAGCAGAGGAAACTCTGTTCAGGACTCTGTAAAAATCTGAAAGGGAAGAGAAGCTGACAAAGAATGAATATTTGCATATGCATGACTGTGTCATTTTGCTGTGCAGCTGAAATTAACGCAGCATTGAAATCAACTCCAACAAAATAACAAAGAGGAGCATCTACGTGAGTGCAAATCGGGGCAGGGTGGCTAGCTGGGGCGATGGGGTGCATCACAGTTGGATGAGCCCAGGAGAGGCGTGGGCACCCCAGATGCCCACCTCCAGCCCCAGAGTGCGCTACGTGTGGCAGATGGCCTGTGTTGCTGAGAGGCAACCTGAGCTAGCCAGGATCCTGCCGTGAGTCTGCTGTGGGTGATCACAGGGTCTTGGACACAGACACGCCCTGGCCTGGGTTCTTGAAGTATTGTCTCCTGCCACAGACATCCCCAGACACACAGGGTGACCAACGGCCCCACTGCCCAGGCCTGAGGATTTGCGGGAGTGAGGGGCCCCTGGTACTAAGTCAGGGACTGTCCTGGGTGGGCCGGGATGAGCTGGTCACCCTAAGGGGTCATTACTCTTCTTCCTAAGGTCTTAGATCGAGAAAGGAAGGTACTGGGTTAAAACCCCTGTAGAAAATCTGCAGAAGGCAGGAGCATCTCTGAGAAGCCTGGGGCCAGAACACGGGCATGTCTACCAGTTTTAGGCCAATGTACTTACCTTTAGGGGCCTCTTTCACAGAGGAGCCTAGTAGGCTAAAGTCCATGGGGTCGCTAAGAGTCGGACACGACTGAGCGACTTCATTTTCCCTTTTCACTTTCCTGCATTGGAGAGGGAAATGGCAGCCCACTCCAGTGCTCCTGCCCGGAGAATCCCAGGGATGGGGAGCCTGGTGGGCTGCCGTCTGTGGGGTCACACAGAGTCGGACGCGACTGAAGCGACTCAGCAGTAGTGGTAGCTCCTTTTCCTCCGTGCCCCCTCCTTCCCGCCCCTCCTTCCCGCCCTGGACATTGCGCTTGATGCCAGATTCCCTGGCCAGTGGAACACTCAGGTCCAAGCCCAGCCCCGGGGAAAGGGTCGTCTCCCCAGGCTTGTTGCTTTTGTCACACACGACCTCCTTAAACAAGTGGCCTCAGCAAACACACCTACTCATTGTTGCTTGTTCGTTTGCTTTTGAACTGTCTGTATACAGAGGAGAGGGATTTATTTTGCCAAATAAAATCAAGGACAGCATCATCTACCCAGCCTGACAAGGGATCAAAGCTCAGAGATGTGGTTCTGGCTCCTGTGATATCACGTCTCTGACCCACTGTCCTGTCAGTAAGGCGGGCAATAACCTTGTCCTCGTCCTCCTCCTGTGAGTATAGAGGTGCTTCTGGAATTCTAGCAGGGACGTGGCTGCTAAGGCTTCATGGAGAGGCTCACTACAAGATGGATGTTACAGAACAGGCGAGATTCTGTTAGGATGCAGGTGAGAGAGGAGAGTGAGAAAGCTGGCTTAAAGCTCAACATTCAAAAAACCAAGATCATGGCATCCGGTCCCATCACTTCATGGGAAATAGATGGGGAAACAGTAGAAACAGTGTCAGACTTTATTTTGGGGGGCTCCAAAATCACTGCAGATGGTGGTTGCAGCCATGGAATTAAAAGACGCTTACTCCTTGGAAGGAAAGTTATGACCAATCCAAATAGCATATTCAAAAGCAGAGACATTACTTTGCCAACAGAGGTCTGTTGAGTCAAGGCTATGGTTTTTCCTGTGGTCATGTATGGATGTGAGAGTTGGACTGTGAAGAAAGCTGAGCACCGAAGAATTGATGCTTTTGAACTGTGGTTGGAGAAGACTCTTGAGAGTCCCTTGGACTGCAAGGAGATCCAACCTGTCCATCCTAGAGGAAATCAGTCCTGGGTGTTCATTAGAAAGACTGATGCTGAAGCTAAAACTCCAGTACTTTGGTCACCTGATTCAAAGAGCTGACTCATTGGAAAAGACTCTGATGCTGGGAGGGACTGAGGGCAGGAGGAGAAGGGGATGCCAGAAGATGAGATGGCCGGACGGCATGACTGACTCGATGGACATGAGTCTGAGTAAACTCTGGGAGTTGGTGTTGGACAGGGAGGCCTGGCTTTCTGTAGTCCATGGGGTCGCGAAGAATCAGACACGGCTAACCTTCTTATGAGGATTTTGGAGTGCTTATTTTAGAAATCGCAGAGATATGAGAGTAGAATAACCTTGCCACCAGAAGCAATCAGTGTGAGAGGAAGGTTCCTGCCTCACTCTCAGTCAGACCAAGAGCCGGGCCCAGGACAAACGATCAGCGCCATCCAGAGTGCACACACATGGGCTGTGACTCTGACCCGCCCAGCGGCCCAGCTCGCTTCCTCCAGGGGCCTTCATGGCTGTTCAGTCACTTGACCAGGTCTGGGCTGTTGAGGACAGAGCAGAGACTCAGGACACTCAAGCAGCAGGCAGGCGGCTGTACGGGGAGCCGAGCCTCAGGGGCCTGGTGGGCTGGTGAAGGGAGGGCCAGTCGGCTCCGGCCCTTCTGCTTCAGAGTCTCAGGTTCAAAGCCCCGAGGCTGGGGACTGTCCCCCAACCTGGAGGCGGCTCGAGGGAATCTTCAGCAGCTCCTCAGTGGAGGACCCCCCAGCACCATCCCCATGGGCTCGGTGGACGTGGGTCCTGCTGGGACAGGAGCAGCGGGAGCAGGAGGCAGATGGGGAGGGTCTGGCCAGAGCCCCACCAAGTCCAGGCTGGGAGAGCGCGCTGCCTTCGTCCTCCGTGGGGCAGTCCTCATGCTACACCTCCCACGCCCTGGACAGGTGGGAACGGGCGCCATCGCAGGGCCAGGCCCTGTTCTGTCCTGAACGGGTGGACGAACGGACAGACAGGTTTCCTGCTGGGGAGTCAGAGCCTCTCATTCCCAGGTGGGGTGGGGAGGAGGGTAGAATTACTTCGACTCTGTCTCCCCCACCCCCCAGGAGGAGGCTGCCTTGACCTTGCCCTGTCTCCACCCTGCACCGGCAGGTTCTGTCCCACTTGGTGACATCTGTGTATGTGCACATGCGGTGACTGTGAACGCAGCGCTCTCTCTCATACACGCACACACACGCACACCTGGGCCACCTCCGGGTTGGGGTACAGGCAGCAGTGATCCACTTGTAGCAGCTCCAGGAGTCTTTGCAAGCCCCCGAGCCCAGGGCGTCCCTGCTGGTCATCTTTTTTTTGGCCTTAGACAGTGTGTGGCTGGCTACACCAGGGAACGGGAGCTTGCGTGCTGACAGGGGCAGCAGGGTGGGAACGGGCAGCATCTCCTCCACAAGTTCGGGGACGGTCACGATCGTCACTTGACCCCTGCAGCCCCCCCGCGCCTGCTGGTGATTCCTCAGGCCAGGGCCTGGAGGCAAGGGGCTGCGAGGTGCGGAGGGCGAGGTTGCTCGTCCTGGACGTGCACTGGGTTGCCCTGTGACCCGTCCTGTGACTCACAGGACGTCCATCTGAGAAACGGGCTCCAGGCAGTTCGTGCCCTGTAGTCCCTGGTCCAGGCAGGGCCCCTTGATGCCCCTGAAAGAACCTCCAGAAGAAACTTCAGTGCGGACTGCCTTAGGGAAAGTTTGCCAGAAATGTGTATTTTTAAATATACACTTCATGGACCAGGAACTTGGGTGAAATTTCCTGCCAGTTCAACTCACAGGACTCTTCCCAGATTGGAAGGAACTTGAACTCAGGTCTGAAAGCCTGTGATCGCCACTCCATGGACACTCATGGGGAAGTGAGTTTCCCATGTCGGAGGAGAAAACACCCTTGGCTGGGAAGGGGAACTGAAAGCAAACTGAATTTATTATGAAATTACTTGAAGGAAATGTCTTCAGCATCATGTAGATACATCAAAATTCCTCCCCCCTTTTTTGGTTTGAAAACCAAAATCAGTTTTAACGCAAGTAATCTGGAGTGAACGGTCTCTGTAAACTAATGCGGTCTTAGCATCAGCTAGACCCTTTATCCCAAGAAAGACTGATGCTGAAGCTAAAACTCCAGTACTTTGGTCACCTGATTCAAAGAGCTGACTCATTGGAAAAGACTCTGATGCTGGGAGGGACTGAGGGCAGGAGGAGAAGGGGATGCCAGAAGATGAGATGGCCGGACGGCATGACTGACTCGATGGACATGAGTCTGAGTAAACTCTGGGAGTTGGTGTTGGACAGGGAGGCCTGGCTTTCTGTAGTCCATGGGGTCGCGAAGAATCAGACACGGCTAACCTTCTTATGAGGATTTTGGAGTGCTTATTTTAGAAATCGCAGAGATATGAGAGTAGAATAACCTTGCCACCAGAAGCAATCAGTGTGAGAGGAAGGTTCCTGCCTCACTCTCAGTCAGACCAAGAGCCGGGCCCAGGACAAACGATCAGCGCCATCCAGAGTGCACACACATGGGCTGTGACTCTGACCCGCCCAGCGGCCCAGCTCGCTTCCTCCAGGGGCCTTCATGGCTGTTCAGTCACTTGACCAGGTCTGGGCTGTTGAGGACAGAGCAGAGACTCAGGACACTCAAGCAGCAGGCAGGCGGCTGTACGGGGAGCCGAGCCTCAGGGGCCTGGTGGGCTGGTGAAGGGAGGGCCAGTCGGCTCCGGCCCTTCTGCTTCAGAGTCTCAGGTTCAAAGCCCCGAGGCTGGGGACTGTCCCCCAACCTGGAGGCGGCTCGAGGGAATCTTCAGCAGCTCCTCAGTGGAGGACCCCCCAGCACCATCCCCATGGGCTCGGTGGACGTGGGTCCTGCTGGGACAGGAGCAGCGGGAGCAGGAGGCAGATGGGGAGGGTCTGGCCAGAGCCCCACCAAGTCCAGGCTGGGAGAGCGCGCTGCCTTCGTCCTCCGTGGGGCAGTCCTCATGCTACACCTCCCACGCCCTGGACAGGTGGGAACGGGCGCCATCGCAGGGCCAGGCCCTGTTCTGTCCTGAACGGGTGGACGAACGGACAGACAGGTTTCCTGCTGGGGAGTCAGAGCCTCTCATTCCCAGGTGGGGTGGGGAGGAGGGTAGAATTACTTCGACTCTGTCTCCCCCACCCCCCAGGAGGAGGCTGCCTTGACCTTGCCCTGTCTCCACCCTGCACCGGCAGGTTCTGTCCCACTTGGTGACATCTGTGTATGTGCACATGCGGTGACTGTGAACGCAGCGCTCTCTCTCATACACGCACACACACGCACACCTGGGCCACCTCCGGGTTGGGGTACAGGCAGCAGTGATCCACTTGTAGCAGCTCCAGGAGTCTTTGCAAGCCCCCGAGCCCAGGGCGTCCCTGCTGGTCATCTTTTTTTTGGCCTTAGACAGTGTGTGGCTGGCTACACCAGGGAACGGGAGCTTGCGTGCTGACAGGGGCAGCAGGGTGGGAACGGGCAGCATCTCCTCCACAAGTTCGGGGACGGTCACGATCGTCACTTGACCCCTGCAGCCCCCCCGCGCCTGCTGGTGATTCCTCAGGCCAGGGCCTGGAGGCAAGGGGCTGCGAGGTGCGGAGGGCGAGGTTGCTCGTCCTGGACGTGCACTGGGTTGCCCTGTGACCCGTCCTGTGACTCACAGGACGTCCATCTGAGAAACGGGCTCCAGGCAGTTCGTGCCCTGTAGTCCCTGGTCCAGGCAGGGCCCCTTGATGCCCCTGAAAGAACCTCCAGAAGAAACTTCAGTGCGGACTGCCTTAGGGAAAGTTTGCCAGAAATGTGTATTTTTAAATATACACTTCATGGACCAGGAACTTGGGTGAAATTTCCTGCCAGTTCAACTCACAGGACTCTTCCCAGATTGGAAGGAACTTGAACTCAGGTCTGAAAGCCTGTGATCGCCACTCCATGGACACTCATGGGGAAGTGAGTTTCCCATGTCGGAGGAGAAAACACCCTTGGCTGGGAAGGGGAACTGAAAGCAAACTGAATTTATTATGAAATTACTTGAAGGAAATGTCTTCAGCATCATGTAGATACATCAAAATTCCTCCCCCCTTTTTTGGTTTGAAAACCAAAATCAGTTTTAACGCAAGTAATCTGGAGTGAACGGTCTCTGTAAACTAATGCGGTCTTAGCATCAGCTAGACCCTTTATCCCGCAGTTTAAACAGATGGCGCCACTGGTTCTGACGCCCCTCCCTGCGCGTGCACGGCCTCCCGCTCATGGCCCTGGGCTCCGGTCAGCAGGGGCTACGCCTTCTGCCTGCACCTCCTCCCCTTCCTGGGCCCCCGCCAGGCAGCATTGGGATGGCCCATCAGAACAGCGAACACCTGAGGTCAGGGTGGACTCCAGTTGTCCTTGCAGACTGTGGGCCCTCTAGAGCCCCCTGGAGGTTCGTGGCTGAAGTGCTGGACTTGAGGGAGGGTCTCCCTCTCCTGAGTGTGTGTTGATGGGCCGTGAGTGACGTCACACCTGGTCCCCGGGGTCTGAGGCCGCAAGGTGGGAGGGCGAGGATGCCCTGGCGGCAGATCCTGGTGTGTGAGCACAGAAGCCCCCGTGTGGGGCTGGGTGTGGGGGCCGCTGGCGGGGGCGTTGCCGCAGCCAGAATGCTGTGGGTCAGCATCTTGTCTCGTGGACCTGGGGGTTCTGAGGGGCATTTTCAGCCTCCACCCAAATGGCTCCCCAGCCTGCGGGGCTCCCCACCCCTGGTGCCCAGGAGCCCTTTGGGGCTGGGTCTGAGGGTCAGGACCTGGGGAAGGACACCTGTCTCTTCCCCTTGGTAGAAGTGACTGGTGACAGCAAGTCCAGCCTTGCCTGGGGCTGGTGTGACCGAGACACGTGCTGTTTCTCGGGGTCCCTGCGGCAACTCCCTTTATTGCCTCAAGTCTCATTTTCGTAATAGAAACTGCAGCAGCTGCTCCGAGGGTCGCACACACTGTTTGAAGGGTTAAGGCTGGTTGAGACGTAGGCTGGTATGATTGATATTTTTACTTATGTTAGAATTTAATTGAAATACTTAGTTTATTGCCACCAGTTAATCCAAGTTATTTTTTCCCTCGTTAAGGAACATGCCAACAGCTGTAATTTGATCATTTTTATATGAACCAAAATAGACTTTGGCTTCAGGATGGGAGGAGGGACAAAGGTGTTATTCCCTTTCAAAACTGGCCTGACAGTTTAACTAGCAAAGTTAACAGAAATGAGAAGAAAGAAATTTCATAGGAAAGAAAAGCTATGAAAAGCCTGCGATGTTTTCACAGGAACCTGCCTCAGGCAGCGGCTCCTCCCTGCCTCAGCTCCCGGCGTGGACAGGGCTCTCAGGCCGTCTGGCCGTCCCCTCGCTGGATGGGGTGGCCGCCGAGCCGCGGGAGCCAGTTGCAGGGAGGGCGAGGCACGTTCCAAATGGGCCGGGGTTCCACGCCTGCAGCACAGCACAGCCCCCTGCACCCCGAGTGGCCCCGAGGCCCCGGCCCAAGCCTGCCTCTTAGCCGCAGGTGTGGACGGGCCCCTCCAGCCAGCATGAAGCCAGCGTCCGCGACCACACGCCCACAGGTATGCGCTGGGCAGGGAGCAGTCAGCCGTGGAGAAGAGACCCAACCCCCGCGCCGACGCGCTTCCTGCTCCCTTGGGCGTGCAGTGCACGCAGGGGATGAGCTTCAGAGACAAGACTGTCCGACCAAACGTGTCCGGTGGCCGCTGCCATCCTACCCGGCACTGCTTAGCTGGCTCAGGAGGATGTCAGACGCACACGATGAGACTGGAAAGATGGGAGGTACGAGGTCCTTGGTACCAGACAAGCCTCGGACACGTCCCTGAGGGCGTTTCAGGCTCGTGGAGTCTGTCCGTCACCCCCACCAGCACCGCCTCCATCAAGGTCGACCCCCTAGTGCAATCTCGCCCCCGCCAGTGCCCGCTGCCAGGCCCCTCAACAGGCCCGGGCGGCGGGAGCAGCCTCAGCCTCAGCAGAGGGCGGGTGCGCGCAGGCCTGGGGTCGGAGGAGACGCGGACGTGTGAGGTGCTGCCTCCTGGGTCCAGGTCGCAGCCGGTTCCCTGTTCATCCCACGTGGTCCCTGCACTTGGCAGTGATCAACCATAAAGACTGTAACGTTTCCTTCTTCCTGCTCCCAGGGACGTGGCTGATATTGTTTATTAATAAAGCAAAGGTGGTGAGGAGCTTGGAAAGCACTTCATAAACACGGAGCATCGGGACCCTTGTGGATCCGGGGACTTTATCCTTGTGGATACCGAGACTTCATGATTTTTTTTTTACATGAGATACAGCAAATGCTTTAATCAAAATGCCTTCTTACTCTAATGAAAACCACTCAAAAGCGGTCAATTTACTCAACAAAAAAGAGCGCTCCACTTTCCAGCAGCCATGCCTGCGGAGCGGGGCTGGGGCGGGGGTGCGGTGGGTGGTCCGCCAGCTGCTCCCCGCGCTGGCTTGTGGAGGCGTGGAGTAGGCTCTGGTTCCCGACCTGCCCTTTCACGTGGGGAGTCGGGGGTGCAGGTGGACAGCTGTGGAGCCATGACTATGGGTGAAGCGCTAGCCTTCTGCTCAGCGCTGGGTCGCCTGGCAGGTAGCGCTGAGCCCGCGGGGGCCTGCGGGGTCCCTGGGGGGCCAGGAGCATCTTGGCTGTTCCCACTTCACTCCTCATACAGCCACTTTGGGGGTCAGGAGTCTGCAGAAAATGTTTCTGTGAGACCAGATTTCTGAATTTTCTGCAAAGATGTTTAGAGGTGTTTATGCTGAATTGTCTGAATAAAGCACTTGGACGCCCGGCGTTGCCGAATCTGGTATCATTTTGCTCTAATGTAGGTCCTGGCAGAGAGTGCAGTGATGTGATCTGGCCTGGTCCGCGGTCCTCTCCCTGCTCTGAGGATTATCAGCAGCCCCGCCCCCCCTCTCCCCGCCCCGGCCCCCAATCTGAGCGCCAGGGCCTCACGGCTCAGGAAGAACGCGGCCTCTGCCTCGAGCTTTGCTCAGGCCCCTGCCTGCCCGGGCCCTGCGGGGGCTGCTCTCCAGGCTGGGGGTCCTCGGGCTCCCAGAGCACACGGGAGAAGGGTGGGCAGGAGCAGGGGCATCCAGGGTTTCTTCCTACCCACGCCCCTCTGCGTCTCCCTCTGCTCGCTCGGGGGCGTGCTGAAGGCTGAGCTGGCACCCGCGATCTGCGGGGTCCAGGTTCTGGGAGAGCCGCCTCCGTCGCCTCCCGCTCACTCCCGCTCACTCCCGCTCCTGCTCTGTCACTCCAGCCTGGCTCCCGCAAGCCGTCACCCGGAATCCGTAGCCTGCTCTTTGCTGCCCATCTGCCTTCTCTGCCGCAGCGTCGTGCAGGTGGGAGACCAGCCTGCCTGTCGCTGGTCCACCACGCCCCCCTCCCCGACCGTCACACCCGGGAAGCCGGGCCGCTCCAGCCACATGCTGCTCGGCCGCGGGTTCGGTGGGTGATGGCCTCGCTGAGGTCATGGGTGCCTCATGGGCCTTGCCGGTGGGACGTTTGTGCATGGAGACACCCAACGACTGTTTGGAGCACGAGTTTGTGCTGGAATGAATGAGAGAAGAGACGGGAGCTGGCCTGAGCGTTCCCCTCCAAGCACCCACCACTGACTCATCAACCAACCTAGCCTCTTCACTAGGTCGCCAGCGGAGAAACCTGGCAGGTGCCGTGCTCACTGGGAGTAAAGTACTGCCCCCAGCAAAGTCGGGGCCCCCGGACACGGGACAGCACTGCCTGAACACACGGAGGACAGGCACCAGCCAAGCCCAAGTCAAGGAGTGCTTTTTCCAAGTAAAGACCTGGACTTTTCAAGCGTGTCGAGATCGCGAAAGACGAAGAGACGGTGGTGGCTGAAGTACCGGCACTCTGAATCCACAGGCAGCCTTGCGCCTGTGAGGAGGGATCTTGCACCCCAGTCAGGCAGGGGGTGCAATTGGCGAAGCTCAAGGGGGACTTGAGGGTTGTTGGCACCGTTGGGTCAGTGGGATTCCTTGATGTTGATGGTTGTATTGTGTTTACATGGAAAAATGACACTGTTTGTAGAAAAAACAGTCAAGTCATGAGCATTGGAGCATCCTATGTGAGGCTCGCCGTGGCATGGTCCAGGAGCACATACGCACACACACATGCACACAGGTGAGCGCACACATACGAGCATGCACGTGAGTGCACACACACGCACACACGCAAGTGCACACAGACACACGTGCACATGCACACACGTGCACATGCACACACGTGAGCGTGCACACACATGCACACACGAGTGCACACAGAAATGCATGCACATGCACACACGTGCACACACACATGCAATCGTGCACACACGAGCATGCACGTGAGTGCACACACACATGCACACACATGATCGTGCACACACAAGCATGCACGTGAGTGCACACACACAAGTGCACACAGACACGCACACACATGCACATGCACACACACACGCACATGTACACACAGTGCACCTGCACACAGGAGGTGCAGGTGGTGAGATGAGGTGCAACCCCTAGGGAGTCTGGGTGCAAAACATTAGGAAGCTCTCTGGCCCTCAGTCTTCCTCCCAGGAAGAAGGCCAAGAGAGATGCCACAGGGTTCGGGCCAGACCCAGGACCCTGCACCAGAGTCTGACCACCTAGCACCCAGGGGGGCACGGCCCCAGGGTGAGGGCAGCGGGTCAGGCTGCCTACCCCCAGGCAAAGCCAACCTGTAAAGAGGTGACGATTGTTGAGTTGCTGGTGTCCCTCGTTTCATCCCCCGAAAGCAATTTCAGCCACTTCACAGTGAATGCCTGGTCTGTAAGCGCTTTCAACGGGCTGCGGGCGGGTCTGGGCCCCCAGCTGCTGAGGGCCCCGGGGCAGGCACAGCTGCTTGGCTGACAGATTTGGACATGTGCGGGGCAGTAAACAGGAATGAATTTTCCCTAACCTTTATGAGTCAAATATTTATTTTTGGAATATTAACAAAATCAAAAGAATTACGGGGTTCTTTTAATTTTGAGTCAAAACACAGTGACGCTCAGCTTTTAAGAAATTTTATTTAATGGGTCGTATTAAATTGGAGCAGAAACAAATTCAGAAATTCTGGGATTCCTTGCCCAGTGTATACCGCACTGAGGCAAGGTTTTTAAAAAATCTTCAATGCTCTATAAAGAGGCAATGAGACCCTGCTTTTTATAAACTGCCCATCAGACACTGATGACACCATGAAACCTCCCGAGTATTCTGCGGATAGAAAGCTCTAGGTGTGTGTGTGGGGGGCAGGGGGCTCTCTGCTTCCCTCCTGGAAGCACACGCCCTCAGGTAGAGGGATGGAGGGGTCGCTGTTTTCTGGGAACAGCGCATGTTTTTAGTAACAGACAAAAGGAAATTCATGCTTTCTCTGGGGGTGGAGATGGATGAAGTACAATCTTCCCAAATGCAAAGAATTGTTTCTACTTGTAGACTGCAATTTCAGAGAGTCCCTAGATATCAGTCACATTGTCTGAGAAATGTTTCACCTCTGGGTCCTCTCGTGATCATGCATTGCTGAAGAACTTGGGATAAAGGCGACTTGACACCCCAAGCACCCAGCACCAGCTACAACATGTCCTGGCCCAGAGCAGAATGAAAATTCAGGCCCTCGTTCAAAAGGATTAAGGATTTCAGAGCCGAAACATCAGCTTTCACACACACCGGGCCCTCTGCTGCCGCCTGGGTCTCCCGCCCGTGAGCCTGTGTTTCCATAGTCAATAACGGTCAGTGACTGAGCCCCTGCTGAGATCAAGTTTTAATTTGAGTCTGTAGCCAAGTTCAAGGAAAAATTATTATCATTATTTTCAAACCAGTAGTTGGGAGTAAGACTTCACAGTTTGAATCAAAGGACTTTGTGGTAAGAAGTTTTCAGAACCTTAATAAGTTTCACAGCTTGTCAAAAATAAACCTCTCTCCTCCTTTGTAAAATAGAGCTATGACATTTAAACATTCAAAGCTGGAAGGGGGCTCTATTAGGAGCCCTCCAAGTTAATGAAATAAGACCCCTGAAAATACAGTGACGGGGAATCTGGATCTGCCCCTTGCACCCAATTTTTGACCCCTTCTTCTGTCTTAAATTCATTTCTGTGTTTTCTCTCTCATGAGGTGGGTACCTGACTCCATAGGAAAAAATAAATCAGTTGAGTGGATTGACAGACTGGGTTACAGGTGGCCGTCTAGAAGCACGGGGGCAAGCCTCAGCTCCCAGCCCCCACAGGCTGCCCACAGAGAGGCTGAAGAATTGGTGAGCTGTGGACAACGGAAAGTCTAACACACTTACACACCGCTGGTCAGAGTGTAAACGGTCTTCCGGAGCCCAGCTGCAACTTTGCAACTTAGCCGTTCTGTTTCTAAATATTTATCTCAGATAAAACTGTGTATGTGAGCTCCAGGAGACGATTTAAAAAACAGTCATGGTAATATTCTTTGTAAAGATCCCAAACTGGAAACAACAACCAAACCTGTACAGAAAATGGCCAAATACACTTTTGGATATTTATGGCCTTAGATGCCAATCAGCAGTGAGAGAGAATAAAGCACAGCTGCCTGTGTGGATGGCGGAGGCAGAGAAACAGAGTTGCAGAGAAATGCAGGCAGGCTGCCGCCGCCTGTGTCAAGTCACACAGACCTGAAGAGCACTGCTGGGGGGCGCACACGCAGAAGAAACGTCAGCGGTAAAGGTGAAACCACGGCGACAATGACTTCAGGAGGAGACTGGGTGTCACAGGGCTGGGAGCGCTCGAGGACGAGCAGGGGAGCAGAACTGAAGCCGCTGCGGTGAGATTTAGCTGCTGACTTGGTCCCTCTCGGTGCCTTGCAGTCAGGCTGCGTGTGCCCTCTGTGCGCCTATCATCTCTCCATCCATATATTCCTTTCTCAGTGGGGTACAGTTCATAAAAAGTGCATAGAGAGAAAACGTGGAGGACACTGACTCAAGACACCACGTCCATACCTGTCTTTTTCAGGACATTTAATAATTGTGAAAGAGAAATTTATAGTAAGAGCACAATGTCGATATTCTTTGCATCTTATCAGTTTATTCCTTACCTTACATCATCAATTTGAACTTCTGTTTGGCTGTATTTAACTGAAAATTCCACGCTAAGTGGTTTGTATGAGAAAGACATTCACGTGTGTTTCACCTAAAAAGGAGGTAGGTCACTAGAGACTTGAACCCTTTCTAAATCTCTGCTCCATCATCCACAGGGTGTGAACCTTTTCCTCATGCTCACAAAATGGCCGTTGTCACTCATGCCATCACATCTGCGTTCCTGGTTCAAAGAAAGGATAGGGCAAAGGGCCCAGAGGCAAGCCAGCCAAATCTGTTCACTGTAAAGAACTTCCCAGAGGTCTCTCCCAGTGGCTTTCGCTTGCATCTCATTGTCCACTATGAGCTGCAAGGAAATGCCCTCAACAAAACTGGTCTTGCTAGCAAGAAAGAGGAGAATGCGTGATGGGCAGACAACCAGCAGTCCCTACGTACAGATATTGGATTTTACTATGCGGAAGTATATTTGAATTTTATCAGTGTGACTGCATTTATTAATTTCTATGTGACTGATACATTAAACTCCTATTTATCCAGAGTCAGAACAATCAGAAAAGTTAAACACTCGCTCAAGAAACGTTACATCCCTGTCATTTCTAGCTTTTCCCAGTTGCTGTGTATATTTTACTGCACTCAACTTTAAAGTCTCATTAACTTATATACAGTTGGTACATAATTTTGGTAAATCAGAACAATTATTCAACTAATATTGATATAAATTAAAGTACCACTTTTCACAGGGTGCTCACCTTTTATGTAATACTTTCAATATGAGTAACAACACATTTCTTTCAAGCCACTTAAGCCCTCTATTTCATATATATCTGAAATAGTAAAGAAAATATTTGGAAACCAAGCTATTTTTTCTGTGAATTAAAAGAAACAACTTTCTGTATCAGAAATTAAGAGGAGATTTCTTTAGTCCTCTAGATTATTTTTTAAAGTTTGGCAATGCAGAATTCTGTGAACTTGCGGAGACTTCAACGGCCAGATAAACAAAGATCTAAAGTGGACCCCCGCCGCTGAGAACAAATTCCTCCAGACAGGAGCCAACCCACGCCGTCACAGCGGCCTCAGCCTATTGTACATGCTCCGCGGGGTAGACAAAACACCCCGCGGCCCTCAGATCTGCCTGGAGTCACCGCCCTTGCCTGCGACTTCCTCTGAGAAGAAGTAAGAGAGGCTGCCTTTGAAGAGACCCCCGCGCGGCGGCTGGGTGCTGGGCGGGTGGTGCAGGAGCCCCGGGGGCCCCACCCCGAGCCCCCATGCTGCCCACCTCGCGCCCCCACCTCGCGGCCCCCACGCTGCCCACGCCCCCATGCTGCCCTCC
>SJYG01000081.1:120785-141828 GCA_006410535.1 Litocranius walleri
GGTTGAAGGCCGAGGAACGTGACGCCCGCCAGCTGTGTCTCTCTCTGCCCCGTGGCTGTGGTTGGGGCCTCCAGCTTCTGTGGCACCACCTGCCACGGGGCCACCCTCCTGCCATCTGTCCATAACCTGCCCAGTCTTCCTGACCAGAGCCTTGGGACTGCCCCAGGCACCCGCGCTCCCCCGTCCCCTGACAGTGGACCCCCACTCTCTGGCCACCTCCTGCTTCTCTGGCCTCGGCCTTTTTGACTTGGTTTTCCATCATCTTCTAACCCTCCCTTCTTGGAATCCTCAGCGCGTCTTTGAAACGTAGATGCAGCTGCGAGATTCTCCCACATGCGCGGTTCTTGCCCACTTACCGTGAAGTCCCCCGCCTCCAGCGGACGGGTTCCTGTCTCTCCGCCTGGCCCCCCACGTGGTCCTTCCTCTGCCTCGGATGGGATTCCCACCCCTTCCCTCCCTGGGGTGCTCGGCTCACAAGTCATGTCTTCCCCGGCTGACCTGGCTCCTTCCACCAGGGCGCATAACGGAGCTTCCCGTTCGCGGCGGTGCCGCCCACGCTGTCCGCCCACGCGTGAGGCGCCGTCTCCCCCTCTGAGCCCTGGGAGGCCAGCACGTGCCCCTTGTGCCAGCCACGGGGAGCGGCCCTGCCCGCGGCCGGGGTGCTGCGCTCCGCACACGCCTGAGTTGCTTCGTGTCTGCGTAGCGTCGCCTTCCGACCGTGTGCTGGGCTTCACGCGCACTCACTGACCATGGTTCTAAACCATCTGACAGGTCGGTGAAAGGTCGCGCATGTCGAGACATGCCCCGGACAAGTCCCGACAGTTGGCCGACGCCCAAACAGGAAGCGGGGGCGGGCCAAACCTCCAGGGACCAACCCCCTGTAGCCTGGCCCAATCAGGTGCTGGCACGAAGCCTCCCGAACACCAATCACTGCTACAGCCCGCGCTTTTTACCTTATATGGAAGAACCTGGTTTGGAAGCCAGCCCTGGCTATAAAAACCCCTTCCTCGCCCCTCATACCTTGCAGACTCCATTCCCTTCCTCGCTTGCCCACGGGAGTTCTGCCCGAGAGCGACCGCCCAATAAAGGCGTCCATCAACGGTCCCTAGGGGTGACTCTTTCTTCCCGCGGCGTTTTCTTACACCATCCACAAGATGTGATTTAATCTGTAGCTTATTTTTAGATTGTCTAAAAAATCATATTGGTTCCGTTTATAATCCACTGCTAAGAAGCAAATATTTTAAAACCAGTAACATCAGAAGCTTGCAAGTGCTCTGTCCAGAGGAGCCCAGATTGGAAATACCCAGGGTTGCTTATAATTCATGGTCAACTGATTAGATATTTTGTCTTGTCCTTAAAAATGTTCAACACTTAACAATAAGCAATTAAGCCAATAGAAACTGGAAGGACCTAGAGGCTGCGAAAGACAATAGCTTCTAATAAATTAGGATAATAATAAATTATACATTGATCCAGTGAGCAGTTCCCATTATCTGTAGGATATTATGTGGTCTTTGGAGGAGGGTCATTCTGTGGTCAATTCAGCTGTTTTCCATACATTGGGTGGTTGTGGCTTTCCTCTTGAACTTGAGCTTGATTTGCAAATGCCAGCAACAGCAGCTTCTCTTTTCCTCCCCTTTGATCACAGTCCTAAGAGTTCTGGGCTAGATGTGCTACTGTGAAAGGTTTAATGGTTCTACAACAGGAAAACCAGCCTGAATATCTTCCTTTGGCCAGAACTTCTCCTTCTCTCATCACCGGTTGCACCAAGGTTTCAGATTTCCGTGTGTGGTTTATTGCGAGGAGCTGGGAGGGTTTCCATCGACTTCAGTTCTGGTGAGCAGACCAATGGCTTCCTGGATACTAATACCGTTTCTTAGATTAGCACTCGAAACACATGAACCTGTCTTATCAGGTAACTTAAGCAAGCAATCTCTGTGCATTAATTGCGATTGAAGTTAATGTTATTTATAAAATGAAATCAATATAATCTCTACTGCTCATTAACTGAGATGTTCTGGGCTCAATTCTATTTTATTTTCCAATTAAGTTCTATTAGTTTTTCTTATTGGCCCTTGAAAAAATAGCTGTGGAAACAATGGTTCAGAGTCAACAAAATGTCCTAAACCCTATATATTTGAATCTAAAAAGGATCTAATGTTCAATTATTAGAGATTACAAGATACTCTAATATATGCGTGCTCAGCTGCTCAGTCTTGTCCAGCTCTTTGTGACCCCATGGACTGTAGCCCACCAGGCTCCTCTGTCTATGAGATTTTTCAGGCAAAAATACTGGAGTGGATTGCCATTTCCTTCTCAAGGGCATCTTCCTGACCCAGGGGTCGAATCTACATCTCCTGCTTGACAGACTGATTCTTTTCCACTGCAACACCTGGGAAGGCTGGCGGCCAGGGAGTAACATCCTCAAAGCTCAACGTTCACTACATAAAGCGCAGGCCAGGGGCCTCGTGCATAGACACTGCTCCTTAGACTGTTCCGTTCACGTGTTATTTGTGCTCGTTACAGCACGTAACTTTCCCAGGTCGCCCGAGGGAGTCCAGCTCTGTCCGATGCTGTGTCTGAAGGCCAGGATCAGAAACACTTCAGTCATGTTTACACATTTAGAAATCATTTCCCACTAAGTTGTAGCTAACTTAATAATTGCTCGAAAAAATATTGCTCACGAAGCACTCTGATCAGATGCTCCCTGTATACACTGTCCACCTATTTTTGTATGAAAGGCAAGTGGCAACAAGCATTGTCTCCGACAAACTATTTCTGCTGTTAGAACTTTAACAGTTTGTTGCCTTCTAAATACAGCCGTATTCTAACGTAGTGATAAAAGATTTGGATTATGTTGAATCTTATCAACCTCCCTCAATCTACTTTTCTTGCTTTCTTGGAATAAATTTCTTTAAAAATGAATCAACAGTGTTAGAATGGATATGATTTGTATTTTTTGTCTATTTTTGAGAGCAGGTTGATTGGCCTCTAGCTGATTTGTCTGACATAGAGCCACCCAACCACGTGGAGCTGCCAACATCTTAAGATGGCTGAGCTGGAGAAGAGCCCTGAGTGTGAGGCCCAGAAAGCTTCTGAATGTGAAACACATCAATGATCTTAAAACTGATTGTATGCGAAATGGTAGTTTCCCGGATATGTTGGGTTAAGCACTCTACAGTCCTTGGGGCTACAAAGAGTCGGACAAGATTGAGTGACTAACACTTTCACTTTCATTATTTAAAATAATTTAATTTTTTTCTTTTAAAATGCAACAACTAGAAAAAGTACAGATGATTTGAATTTTTGTTTTTGTTTTCTATTAAACAGAGCTAACCTAGAGTCAAATGGCACTGCTGGTAGTGTCTGTCTGCCAGTGCGGGAGACTCAAGACTTGCAGGTTCGATCCCTGAGTCAGGAAGATCCCCTGGAGGAGGAAATAGCAACCATGCTTCCCTGGGGGCTCAGCGGTTAGAGCGGCTGCCTGCAATGCGGGAGACCTGGGTTCGATCCCTGGGTCAGGAAAATCCCTTGGAGAAGGAAATGGCAACCCACTCCAGTATTCTTGCCTGGAGAATCCCATGGACAGAGGAGCCTGGTGGGCTACAGTCCACGAGGTCGCAAAGAGTCGGACACGACTGAGCGACTTCACTCACTAGTATTCTTGCCTGGAAAAATCCCAGGGACAGTGGAGCCTGGCAGGCTACAGTCCGTGGGGTCACAAAGTCGCACGTGACTGAGCAACTGAACATACAGTCTAGAGTGACCTAGAATGTAGAAGCCCCTTTCTGGTTTTTCAGCCACGCGGAAAAGTCAGAGTCATCCTTTTAACCCAGGGCAACTCTCAAGAAGTCAGTGGAACCGCCACTTACCAAGGTGCACCATTTGATTGTAAACCGTAGTCTAGCAGCAAAAAGCACATATTCCCCCTCCAAACAGGCTCCCGTTCGAGCAGGGAGGGAGTTTCTCCAGGTAAGTGTGGCTTCATAAACTCTAATTGATAGTGACACCAATAAACTAGGGGAGGTTAATTTGCAGTTGCGGTTTATTGGGAACAAGCAGCAGAAGCCCCGTGAATGTGCCGCGATATATCCTGCATATGAAGTGGCTGTGCGGTGCTACAGCAGCGAGCCGCACGCTCGTATATCTGTCTTCACACTCGCCTTCCTGGCTTCTGGTAAATTGGCAGCGGTTTAAAATACGAAATTAGCTTCTTAACAACCAAGCATAATTAGCTGTAACATTCTCCGATCAAATCATTAAACACACACACATGCGATGACTTGTAAGAATAATTCACTCTTGTTTCTCTGCAGGTCAGACCTCCTCGTCTCTCCGTTTCCAGTGTAGCCCAGAAGAGCAGGTGCCCTTGGAGATGGCATGATGTTCTCACAGGCCGAATGCTTTGGGAGCTCCCTCATCTGCCAGGTGACCCCTGTTTCTCCTCCCGCCCTTCTGGCTGCTGGCCCTGCAGCCCTCATTCATGGAGCCCCACCCCAGGGCTGGTCGGCACGCAGGATACAGACCCTGAGGGGCCGAGGTCTCCTCAGGTGGAGCCCCGCCTGCCCCCCCACCCCGCCACACTGCTCTGCCCACCCGGCCCGGGGCATCCGGGCTTCTGTCTCAGGCTGGCAGCGGTCCTTCTGGAGGAAGGCCCCTGTGCTCGTCGAGGGGCCAGGCTGGGAGGCACAGCTGTCCTGGGCTCTGGCATGGTTTCTGGGGTCTCCCAGACTTTCCTTCCCCGGTTTCAGACTCTGAGCAGCGCACGTGTGTTTGCTGGACAAGCCAGCACCTCACTCGGCAGCCCCTGCCCAGCTTGCTCCCCGGCTGCCCTCTTGCTCCTCTCCGGGGTGACCTGTGGCCCCCTCACTGTTACCACCCCGACCCCCGCAGCTCAGCGTTCAAGGGCAGGCTTTCTGGACTGCCCCGTTTCTCTTCCAGTTTTTCCTGCTTCCTCGGCCATGACTCCCTTAGATGGAGGCCCTTCCTTCCGAGGGCCCTGGGCACTGACCTTCCGAGGCGCCACGGTCATGCTGACCCCTCCTCCCTGCCACCGCCCAGGGACTGTTCCTGGAAGCTTGAGGGCTGGCTTCTCTCATCACTATTTTAAAAGCTATTTTCATCAAATTAACATTTTATAAGCAGTTATGACATCATCACTATTATGACTATTTTAAAAATTCAGTTCCACTCTATTGATCCATAGACGGTCCTTTTTCCCATGTAAGTTGCCTCCATATAGCTGGTGTTTCCTTGGCCTCAGGAGCTCTTCTGACTCACATGCTGGTGATCTCCAACCCTAGTTTCCAGCTGTACCTTCCACACTTTTCTCCAGATGGTTTAATTTTTTTGGCCTAATCACTGCAGTTAATTTCCTATATTTAGGAAAGCTATATTTTTAAAGATAATGCCAGTTATTTTAAAAAATCCAAATTATTATTTCTCTTCTATTTTTCTTTAACTGTACAGAGAGAATCAGGAAATAGACACCATTTTAGGCTCTATCAGTGATTAACATAAATATGCTTTAAAACTAATATTTGCTACTTGTAGTAGGAAAATTTTGTAAGAGCCCAAATGTCCAATTTCTAGAGAAACTGTTTAAAAATTATCAACATTCATATTGTGAAAGTTTCCAAACAGACAATGTGCTATAGTGGGTAATTTGGCAACATTTGTGCTCTTTATCCCAGAAATGCCAGTTCTCAGAGTCTGTTCTATGGAACCCATCAGAAATATGGTGAAGGACTTACATGCAAGGATGCCTCCTGAGTGGGCTTTGTGAAAAGATAAAACACTGGAAACCGTTCAAAGAATAATTGTGTAATTAAGTACTGTTGAGCCATAAAATCATGTGTTTGAAGATTAGCTATAATAAAGTGTTCATGAGACCATGTTGAATGTAAAACACTCACAAGATGAAAATATACGGACAGGCTGGTCCTCAGCTTCCTGTATGCTCGCTGATGCAACAAAGTCTTGTTTATGTACTGTGCTATTTTCTTCCAGGTTTTGTTGCTAATACAATGAGATAAATGAGTGAATAGTGTCTGTTCACACACAGAACGTCTGTAGCGGAGAAGCACTGGTCTTCTGAAATACCCCCTCTCCCACCTGAGCACACACTGGGATGATGCTCAGAGGGGGGACGGGAGTCAGGCCAGCCCCCCAGCGCATCACCGACTAGTATTTCACTGTGTGAGCAGGCCCGTGAGGTGCGAACAGACAAGGAAGGTTTGGCCAAGATGAGGTGTCAGAAGAGAGCGGGTTCTGCCCCCGGCCCTTTGCTCTGAAGCACTGGGGAGGAGGGCGTGGATGCCGGGCCGGGACTTGAAATCTTATGCGTTTAGTCACCAGCAGAGTTCCGAGCAGCGAAGCCAGGGAAGCAGAAACAGATGGCTCCGATTTTCTTAGAAATGTGGACAGATTGGGGAGGAAGAAGCTTGGCACAAAGACGCTGGGGTTTGGCCAAACGGAGAGCCTCTGAGAGGCGGCGTGAAGCACTGGAGGGCCTGGAAGCGCCGGAACGCCCCCGGAAAGTGTGATGTGAGGGGGGCTCGGGAGGCGGAGCCGGGCGGACCGCTGGAGGCCGGGCGAGGAGAGGGTCTCGGCTCCAAGGGCCCAGCTTCCGATACCCGCTTCTGCCTGCCTCCCTGGGACCCGGACGCATGTAAGCCAGCTTTTGTAGAAAGTAAGGAACAAAAAATGTCCTCAACCCCGACTGCCAGCAATGAGCAGGACAACCAGATGGAAGATGAAGGAGGAAATGGAGGCCTCGGCACCGGGGTAAACCCATGGGGTTCAGGTGATGCCAAGACCCCCACCAGCAGCAGACGCGTGTGCTCCCCAAGCGCACACGGCGGTGTCCGGATTAGACCTCAGCTAGGCTGCGAAGTAAGCCTCCACAGATTCTAAAGACAGACACCACACGAAGACTCTCCTACAGTCATGGTGAGGTGAGTGAGCAACTAATAATAGAAAGAAAACTGGGGGATCACAGACATGTGGACATTAATACCCTCAATCAATGCATCAAAGCAAAGTGTCGAAGGAAATTAGGAAATACTTAGAGATGACTCACAATGAAAACAAAATACAGCATATGAAAATCTTCTAAAGATACTTGTTTTTTTTTGCATATTAGGGTTTTAACAGCTTGAATGCTTTGTTCTGTTCTAATAACAAAAAACTCAACTTCAGTATCTTTAACAATAGATAAAAAAATTACTTTGAAAAATCTAGAGGTAGTTCTTCAGGTGAGATTTGATCTAGCAGCTCAACTGACAGGATCAGGATTCGGGACCCAGTTTCGCGCTATTCAGTCAGCTCCATCCAGGCGCATACGCTGGACCTCATGGTCACGAGACAGCTGCAGAAGTTTCTTGGGCTCCAGGCTTCCAGGCTCAAATCTAGTAGAAAATACAAACTCTTGAAAACTAAACACACACACACACGGGCGCGCGCGACCTGGAAGATGAGAATGACATTTTGCTTCCTGACCTTACTGAGGACCATAGCCTGGCACACAACTTCTCATACTGCTCCAAGGGACTCTTCAAAAGGCGTAAGGAGGAGCTAGATTATGAGTTTTTGCTGAAAAAAAAAAAGTAGCAGAACATCAAAATATAACTGCTAATCACACACAAAAAAACAGACCTCAAATTAATGACTTTAGTGCTTTTCTGTATCTGGGGATATTCAGGAGTCTGGGCTCATTAAAATCACTCCTTACAGTTCAGTCAGTCAGCTCAGTAGCACAGTCGTGTCTGACTTTTTGCAACCCCATGGACTGCAGCACACCAGGCCTCCCTGTCCATCACCAATTCCTGGAGCTCGCTCAAACTCATGTCCATTGAGTTGGTGATGCCATCCAACCATCTTATCCTCTGTCGTCCCCTTTTCTTCCCATCTTCAATCTTTCCCAGCATCAGGGTCTTTTCTAATGAGTCAGTTCTTTGAATCAGGTGGCTAAAGTATTGGAGTTTCAGCTTCAGCATCAGTCCTTCCGATGAATATTCAGGACTGATTTCCTTTAGTATGGACTGGTTGGATCTCCTTGCAGTTCAGAGACTCTCAAGAGTCTTCTCCAGCACCACAGTTCAAAAGCATCAATTCTTCAGCACTCAGCTTTCTTTATAGTCCACCTCTCACATCCACACATGACTATTGGAAAAGCCATAGGTTTGACTAGACGGACCTTTGTTGGCAAAGTAATGTCTCTCTTTTTAAAAATAACTGTCTAGGTTGGTCATAACTTTTCTTCCAAGGAGCCAGCGTCTTTTAATTTCATGGCTGCAGAAACCATCTGCAGTAATTTTGGAGCCCAAGAATATAAAATCTGTCACTATTTCCATTGTTTCCCCATCTATTTGCCATGAAGTGATGGGACCGGATGCCATGATCTTCGCTTTTTGAATGTTGAGTTTTAAGCCAGCTTTTTCACTCCTCTTTCACCTTCATCAAGAGACTCTTCAGTTCCTCTTCACTTTCTGCCATAAGGGTGGTGTCATCTGCATATCTGAGGTTATTGATATTTCTTTCTCCCAGCAATCCTGATTCTAGCTCGTGCCTCATCCAGCCTGGCATTTTGCATAATGTACTCTGCATAGACATTAAATAAGCAAGGTGACAATATATAGCCGTGATGTACTCCTTTCCTGTTTTGGAACCAGTCTATTGTTCCATGTCCAGTTCTAACTGTTGCTTCTTGACCTGCATACAGGTTCCTCAGGAGGCAGGTAAGGTGGTCTGGTATTCTCATCTCTTTAAGAATTTTCCACACTTTGTTGTGGAAAGTCAAAGGCTTTGGCATAATCAACAAAGCAGAAATAGATATTTTTCTGGAACTCTCTTTTTCGATGATCCAACAGATTTTGGCAATTTGATCTCTGGTTCTTCCACCTTTTCTAAATCCAGCTTGAATATCTGGAAGTTCACAGTTCACATACTGTTGCAGCCTGGCTTGGAGAATTTTGAGCATTCCTCTGCTGACGTGTGAGATGAGTGCGACTGGGCGGCAGCATGCATATTCTCTGGCACTGCCTTCCTTTGGGGTTGGGATGAAAGCGGCCCTTTTCCAGTTTCCCTTACATGTGCACCCTGACCATCCAGGGCCAGCGGCCTGTCTGCTCTACCCTGATCCTTGCAGGTGCACCGTCAGGGTGGCAGCGGCTGCTGGCTGCAGAGAGACAATGTCCTTTGTGTAGGAAATGGCAGGGGACAGACCTTTGGTCCACACTTCTTCCCAGGAAACTCAGAAAACAGTCCTGAGTCATGTGTACACCCCTGAACCAAGGCCTGTGGTCAGGACACTGACTGGCAAATTGCTGATGGTCCTGCCTCTGAGGGGAGCCTGGGGTTTCCCACATGACCTGGGAAAGCCAGACAATGGCCAGGAACCTGAAGAAGGGGTGCGTGTGGGCAAAAAGACCCCTGCCCCCAGCAATTCCACAGGTATTTATGTTTTTAGATTTTTTCCATATATATACAATATATCATACTCCAAAACAGATTAAAATAAATATCCTTTCTTTCGTGATCTTCTTTCCTAGCTCAAGAAGATGAAGAAAGAATATTTGTTTCTTCTTTCCTAATTCAAGTGCTTCCCTAGTAGCTCAACTGGTAAAGAATCTGCCTACAATGCAGGAGATCCTGGTTTGATGCCTGGGTTGGGAAGATTCATGCAAGAAGGGATAGGCTACCTACTCCAGTATTCTTGGACGTCCCTGGTGGCCCAGCTGGTAGAGAATCCAACTACAATGCGAGAGACCTGGGTTCAGTCCCTGGATTGGGAAAATCCCCTGGAGAGGGGAATGGGTACCCACTCCAGTGTTCTGGCTTGGAGAATTTCACGTACTGTATAGTTAGTCCATGGGGTCGCAAAGAGTCAGACATTACTGACGACTTTCACTTCACTTCCTAGTTTAAAGTCATATGACAAACTTACTGGGAAATATCTTCAACCTTTTAATAAGAAGATGTGATTTCCATTAGGAAATTTGTAACACATTCTAGGATAACCTCATACAGTGAAAACTCCTAAAGGTAACTGAATACTTGTTTTTTCCCCAGTTAGAAGCCTAGTGGACAAAATAGTCAAGTACATCAGAAGCAAATGAGTGACAGGTAATAAAGTAACGTGCAAGCAGTCACACGGCGTCCAAGAGGCGAATGTGACCCTGGCTAAGTCTGAACGGTTTCATGTGAGGACAGGAATTTTCAGTAATTTAAAGAAAGCTTGTTCTCTCATTTCTAAGGGACATGGATGGAAGTGAAGAATTTGAATATTGAAAATGCAATAATACATATGGTGCAAGTTCTGGAAAAGAAAAACAAAGTGAAGCATCTCGTTTCTCTCTAGGAAAACATGTTCCAGAATAAAACATGTTCCAGAATCACGTCCCCAGAAAACAAGAAGCTGTGTGCTCGTCAGAAGAAGCTGCTGTTTCATTAGGTGCCAGGTGAATGTCTGTTTACAGGAGAAAAGTTTCAGAGGCGCATGTACTCGTCTCCTGGGACGAGTACCGCAGGCGGGGGTGGGGGTGGCACATGGCAGGAGCGTGTGTCCGGCGGAGCTCGGGCAGGTCCCCGCCCCTCACTGTCTCCTTCTCCATCTTCACACACGTGGGCTTTGCTTCCTTCTGTGTCTGTCGTGGTCCAAATGTCCTCTTCTCCTAAGGAGGCCGAGGGTCTGTGTTAGCGTCCACCCCGCGGCCTCATTTAAACGCAGTTCCTCCTTAGAGACATTGATTCCAGATACAGTCACACTGCGATTCGGGCGGCTTCAGCATATGAATGGGGGCACAGAGCAGATACGTGATACACTGCAGGAAGAGAGGCCGGGTCCCCAGGAGGGTGCTGGGCGTGTGGGTGGGCTGCCCTCCCTGGTACAGAGGCTGTGCCCCCTGCTCTGGCGGGAAGGGGCCAGACATGCTCCGGGGGTGGGCGGGCTGACCTTTGAACTCTCCGCCTCCTCCTCCGGGCACCAGCCGTTGTCTCTTCACAAACCGTATGGCCTCGACCAGGACCCAGGGAGCCGGGGTCTCCGTGTGAGGGGTCTGGGTACAGCCATCACGTGGGGGCTGGGGTTACGCTGGCTGTGTGCAGGCGGTGGGGTCCGGCCCGAGGCTCTGGTGGTGGGTCTGACGCCTTTGACCAAACCTTCACACTGGGTCTTGACTCTTAGAAAACTTCAGACGCTTAAAGTCGGGGAGGGAAGCAACATTAAATGGGGGGACTTGTAGATCCTTGGATATCTGGTGAGAACCTCGCTCTTTCCAGACCGAGACCTCAGCCCCACGAGTGTTTTCTGGAAGGACTCAGAGCTGTGGCCAAGCCCTGCAGAAACTAGATCTTCCCCACTGGATTCTCACCCAGGTTCCTTCACAGAATAAACTCATTTAAAAAATATTTTCTCCTTAAAAACCTGTCTTCACCATTTTGAAGATGAAGTATAATTATATCCCTGTCAATGAGTATTTTCATTTACCCTATGTCTTGGATATCATGATCAGCAACAGGGGAAAAACTGCCATAAAGAACTTTTAAAAAGAGACTGGCCTGACCTGTGGGCTCTGGGCGATGACCTGTCAGCCCAGGGTTCTGGGGAGGGACCCTGATACTGGGGAACCTGTGGAAGAGGTTTATGCGAGCTCGCTGTGTTTTTTGCTTCTCTTTGCTTTGAAGCCTAAAACTGCTTAGAAAACAGTCTATTTGTTTTTTAACACACAGAAAACCTGAGAAGAAGGGTTTTTTAGAAGCCCGTGGTGTCTTGCACAGACCACAGAGCCTCCGCTCCCTCCTGCGGGGTCGGGGCAGAGCGTGTGGCCCACGTGGAGAGCCCGCAGACGCCTGCCGGCTGGCCGCACCCACCACCGTGCATGCTTTCCCCCCATCGCTCCCCACATGGCTCAGTCTCCCTGTGTCTGTGAGAGCTTATCTGGCCCTTACCCGGCTACAGTCACCCTAGTAACTCTGCTTAATTCAATATTTTGATGTTTTTTAAACACACAAAACATGTTTGAACACTGAAGAATCATGATTCAGTAGTGACTGCCAGGAAGCCCGAGGCAGCTTCTGCAGGTAGCTCGCGCTCTGAAGGCAGCTCGGAGCTGGGTGTGGCCGGCAGGTGAAATCTAATTAGATGTGCTGCGTGACAGCTTCATTTTAACGAGAGCACGCCGGGCCAGATGCTGACGCCCGCGATCGGCCGGTTTGTGGAGGAGGGCGTTTAACCCCGCAGCATCGCTCAGCCTTGTGTCTGGAGTCCGGTGGAGACAGTCCGCGGTGGGCACCTCGGGCGATGCCCCTCCTCCCGCCTGGGTGGACAGCACGGCCGCCCAGGGCTGCAGAGGCCCTCGGCGCGGCGGAGCCCTGTGGCTGTCTACACGCCAGGCGGCGAGGCTGTGGGTGTTTCCTCGGTGGTTGATTGTCTGTCTGGCTCTCTGGAAAGCAGCCTCATCAGGTGTGGACTTGAGCGCTGCGTGACATGCCGCGGGTCACGTTTCCACACGTCCGCGGGCAGCACCCATGCTGTGTGGGGGTCTGGGGACCAGAGTTCTGGGTTTGCTGGTGAGAACGTGAGGCGCGCCCACCTTCCCGCCTGGAGACGCGGACAGGGTTCACACAAGCGGCGACCTCCAGTCTCCCTGCCCCATCTGAGGTCCCCCATGTGGAGGGCCAGGGCCTCCTGCAGCCCAGGCAGCCAGGCGGCTGGGCCTCACCCCTGCGGGTCAGCTCGCCCGCGTCCCGGCGGCTCCCACGAGCCCTGGCCGCAGCTTGGCACTGTTTAGGAAAGAGAGAGCTCTTCCTCCCCAGAGTCACCACCCTCCGCCTGCTCTGAGGCTCCGTTGCCACCGCTCTGCAGCATCCTTTCGTTCCAAAGCCTCTTCTACCAGGACAGCTTTGGGTTTTACTGTCTCTCCTAACACGCTGCCCTCCCGCCCCCAGCCTCCCACGGTCAAGCTTCCAGCAGGAGTAACACACACTGTCTCAAGTGGCAGTCTTCCTCTTTTTGTTGGTAGACAGCTTTTCTGATATGTAATTCACACGCCCTGAGATCCATCTCGTTTCAGGGTGTGATTTCAGCGCTTTTAAGGCACCCACAGACACACAGTCAGTTTTAGAGCAGCCTTGCCGCCTCAGAAAGGAGCCACACGCCTGCCGCTTCTTTCGCTATCATGCCTCCCCTCCAGCCCTTTTTGCGCTTTGTTTTGTTTGCTTTTTTAAAAAAACTTGTCTATTTATTTTAATTGGAGACTGATTACAATATTGTGGTGGTTTTGCCATACACTGACATGAATCAGCCACGGGTGGACATGTGTCCCCCATCCTGAGCCCCTCCCACCCCCGTCCCCACCCACAGCCCTCGGGGTCACCCCAGTGCCCTGGCCCTGCGCGCCCTGTCTCACGCATCAACCCTGGACTGGCGATCTATTTCACATATGGTAATATACATGTTTCAATGCTATTCTCTCAAATCACCCCACCCTCGCCTTCTCTCACAGAGTCCAAAAGTCTGCTGTTTATCTCTGTGTCCCTTTTGCTGTCTCACATACAAGGTCATTGTTACCATCTTTCTAAATTCCATATATATGTGTTAATATACTGTATTGGTGTTTTTCTTTCGGGCTTACTTCACTCTGTATAATAGGCTCCATTTTCATCCACCTCATTAGAATGGATTCAAATGCGTTCTTAACGGCTGAGTTAAAAAGAGTTCCACCGTGTATATGTACCACCGCTTTCTCATCCATTCTTCTGCCGATGGACATCTAGGTTGCTTCCATGTCCTAGTATTGTAAACAGTGCTGTGATGAATATTGGGGTACACGTGTTTCTTTCAGTTCTGGTTTTTTTGGTGTGTATGCCCAGCAGTGGGATTGCTGGGTCGTATGGCAGTGCTAGTTCCAGTTTTTTAGGAAACCTCCACAATTGCCTAAGCAACACTGTCACTCTGTTGACTTCTGAGTCTGTAAACTTCCCTGTCCCGGACGTTCTTGTGAATGATTCACACACTGTGTGGTTCAGGGGCTCATTTCTTCCTCAGCCCAGTGTTGTTGAGGTTAATCCACGATGTAGAATGTCTCGGTGCTTTACTCTCCTGTGTGGTAAAGCAACATCTCATTTGTGAGCACACCACAGTTTTCTCCATTAGTCGTCAGTGCTGGACGTTGTGGGTTATTTTCACCTCTTGGCTATCATGACTAATGCTATTATAAACATTCAAATAATTTTAAAAGGATGCACCCTCCCACTCCTTCTTAATTTTCCCCCTTTTCCCCTTTTGAGAGCCAGACTTAAAGACTAGAACATTGAAAAGGCAAGAGCAGGACATCCCCTGTGGCCCACTGGTTAAGAATCTACCTGTCAACGCAGGGGACACAGGTTCGATCCCTGGTCTGGGAAGATCCCTAAGGCCGTGGAGGAGTGAGCCGCAGCTGTTGGAGTCCATGCTCTGCTGCAAGAGGGGCTGCCACAGTGAGCAGCCTGCACGGCAGGGGAGGGCAGTCCCTGCTTGCCGCAGCCAGAGAAAGCCCACACACATCAGCAGAGACCCAGTGCAGCCGAAAATAAGAGTAAGTGAATAATTCAGTCTTAAAAGTACCAAGAGCATATGTGGGGAAACTGTGAAGTGACCACACGTGCCTGGGGAGCCTCAGAAGAGACCTGAGAAGAACTACCTCAGCCTGACCCTCAGCATGAAAGCAGCTCACACGCGCACGCACATACCCCCATACAATAGTCAGTAGGTAACGACACAGCACAGCAATCCCCCAGGAAGGGCGAGGACCCAGTGTCCAGTTACCAAGTTATCCAGTTCAGATGTCCAGTCTTTAACCAAAAAGTCACAAGGCATACAGTGAGGTAGGAAAATATGGCTGAGATAAAAGAAAAAAGAAATTAACACGATCTCCGAGGAAGAAAATTGATAGATATATAGACAAAGGCTTTAAAACAACTGCCATAAACATGCTCAGAAAACTAATGGAAGATGTGAAAAAAATCAAGGAAATAACATCTGCACAAAACAAAATATTACTAAGGAAACAGAAATCCTAAAAAGAGACAAAAAAAGTTTCTGAAAAGGTGAAGCACAATAGCTGATCAAAAGCTCACCACAGTCTCAGAAGCAGATTTGTGGCTCAGAAGAAAGACTCGGCAATCCTGAAGAAAAGACAGTGGAAATTACTGAGTCCGAAAATCAGGAACAAAGAGTGAGGAACAGCGAGCAGAGCCTCAGACGAGGGGAACCTGCAGGAGGCTGTGGGACTCCAGGAAGGAGCGCGAGGAGGCCTCAGGGAGGTTGCACCTGGTTTTTCTACAGAGGCCATGCAGGCAAGAAGAGAGTGAGTGAGAAGTTTAGTCTCCAGAGAAGCCGAAAGGGCAGACTCCACAGAAAGTAAGCGCTTTGTATCAGAGAACATTATCAGTAAAACAAAAGGACAACCTACAGGAACAGAAAAAAGTCAAAGCCTGTAAGACTGCACGTGTGCATGTGCACGTTTATACAACTGTACTCACGTGGGGTCTCGTAGAGTCGGACACGACTGAGCGACCGAACTGAGCTGACACCTGTCTGTTTACCTGTCGTCGACCTACGCATCTATCTGCCCGACTTTCTGTCAGGAGTGGAAGAAAGCGATCATCAGAATATTTAGGACAGCAGTTTGCTGGGCTGGAGGGTGATATGCTCAGCCGCTCAGTCATGTCCAACTCCACAGCCCTGTGGACTACAGCCCGCCAGGCTCCTCTGTCCACGGGATTTCCCAGGCAAGAACACTCGAGTTGCCGTGGGTTGCCTTGCCCCTTTCAGGGGACCTTCCTGGCCCAGTTATGGACTCTGCATCTCCTCCGTCTTCTGCACTGGCAGGTGCATGTTTTGTTTTGCTTTGCTTTGCTTTTTAACTACTAAGCTATCAGGGAAGCTGAGGAAGGTGACAGAAAGAGAGAGACTGCAAAGAAGCTTCACCGTCATCACTTGGGACCTTCCGTTCCTTAAGTTCTTTGGAAGATGTACGAGTATTTGTTTGATTATTTAAAGAGAACATGGATATTATATTTACTCTCTCATGTGAAAAACTCACAAAGATAATTGGTTCAAATTTTGAGTTTTCTTAGCAGTTTTTTTCTCTCCCTTTTTGGGGCTTATACCACTATTTATCTTAGAAGGAGAGACTGAAATTAAGCATTCACATTTCCACAAATTTAGATAGACTGAAACGCTGAAACGAACAGACAAACTGATCTCTAGCATGTATAAGTGCCCGCTGCATCCACCTGGAGTCAGCTCTGGGTGCAGCTGGGTGAGGGAGAGGGCGCGTGTAAACGCACACTGGCTGCCTCGTGTGATCTCCAGGGCTCACAGCCCCTCACAGGCTTGTCCTGTTGGCTCAGAATCCGGTCACAAATTAGCAGGAGCCTCTGGGTTGCAGGCGGGGACAGGTGGAGTGTGCCCTCTGGGACAGGCAGACGTGCTGTGTGGACAGCAGGCCTGTCCCTGCGTCTAGCCACCACTCAAGAGCATAGAGGATGTCGGGAGGAGGCGGAACGAGTCACCCCTTGAGGCTCCCTGTGGCGCGCTGTGATCGTTCCCACTCTGAGACCTCAGTTTCTCATGGTTCATGCGTTTCTTGGAGTGAAGACGCAGGAGAGCTCCTGATGTGCCCTTGGGTGAAGCCCTGGAACCCGAGCCGGGCCAGTCCTGAGCCCAGAAGCCCCAGAGCTGGTGCCCAGCCGGGCCAGCCCTGTGCCCTGGGAGCCCCAAGCTGGTGCCCAGCCGGCAGGAAGCGCTTGTTCGCGGGGCCTTGGCGTCTGTTTGGGGATAACTGGACCAGGTTCCCCTTGTGCTGCCCTTGCTGGCCTGGTTCATGTCATCTTCTGGGAAGCCATCCACCGACAAGGGGGTGGCTTTAGAGAAACGATCAAAGAAAGTTTCTCTGATCGTATGGTCTTCATTTCTGAGCAGCAGCAACAGGCCTGCCAGCCCTGCCATTGTAGGGAACTATAAATAATGCCGTGTCCCTTTGATCACCAGCTCTCACGCTCATCTTATTTACGTTCCAGAAACAAGAACTTGGCAACAATGGTAAGAACTCTAAGCTGCCTCCTTGGTAGACCGCACGGGTCTACACGTCTGCCCTGAACTGGACTGTTAAATTTTTCGAAAACACGTGAATGTGTTCAGAGCTGCACCCACAGGGTTCCAGAGGGGAGGGGGCCATGCCCAGCCCGTCAGCACTTGGAGGGCCCACGGGGGCACCCAGACCGCCCGTCTCCCTGGTGGGTCCCCACGTTTGTCACCATGTTTCCGTTTGACAGGAATTTATTTCTGAAATTACTAAAGTGCCCATCTGTTGCTGCTCCCAAAGACACCTTTGTGACACTGGGCTGGTTTGCATGTTGGACACGGGGAGAAGGCAGATGGGCCATCATCTGCCCTCTGAGCCCCGGGGAATCCTGCTCCCACCCTTTTGTAAAACAAACAGGCAAACCCCAACCCCCTTCGGACTCTCTGGAGAGGATCTTTAACCGACTCCTCCCTTTCCTGCGTCTCATCCACAAAGCCTGCGTTTCTATCGCCTTTTGGGAGTGTGGTCTCTGAGGTTCTGAGGGAGAGGCGGTTGGTCCCTCTGGGCGGGACATGGTCAGGGCACAAGTGGCTGCGCCAAACTGACAGCAGGCCCCCTTCAGGGGGTTCCCAGGCCCCCTGGACAGTCAGGCCCCTGGACAGGCCTCCTGTGAAGGGCAGAGGCTGAGCCTCCATTCCTCGGCCTCCCATCTGCCTGGTGTCTGCTCCTGGCTCCTGGTCTCCGAGACCCCCTCGTCCAACAATCCCAGGTTCTCTCCCTGCTTTCTTTCTGGCTCCCGCCCAGTTTATCAATGGTTTTATCAGGGAACGAATTCCAAACAATTCTTAACAACAAAACCACCAGCAGCCTTCTCAGCAAAGCGACTCTGTACCAAAAGACTAGGGTTGGGAATGCAGACAGTGGAATTCGCGTGGGGGTCCAGGCCCTGAGGTAAGGTCAGTGCAGAGCTGGGGGTGCAGGCTCCTAGGTAAAGGCCATGTAGAGCTGGAGACCGTCTCTCACATGGATGGTGTCCATGTACTCCTCCCAGGGCTGTTCAGATTCTTTGCTGACCTGGCATTTGCTTGTACAAAACTGATGAAATTCCAAGGCTTCCGGAGGTGGGAAGAGACCTTTTGTCCAAAGAAGACGTGGTTCCCTTCACTGCACTGGACCTGATCACAGGGCCCTGCTCTGCAGCGGGGGTTGGGGGAGACACTCTGACAAGGACCACCGGGGATCCCTGAGGTTTCTGGTGCTCAGGGGTCACGACGCTTTGAAAACACAGACTTCTTCTGGGGTCACCACCCTCTGAGGCGGTGCCGACTGCTGGAAACCTTGTGGAAAGATTGGGAAGGAGAGATTCTGTCTTCATGTGAGGTTTCCAGCTAGTTTGGTTCCAGACCAATGGCGTCACATGAGCAGCTGGCTAGCAGGGCTGGTCCCGCCTCCCTCAGAGTCCTCTGATGTTCCCCGCACGCTCCCCCCACCCCCCCCCCCCAGCATGCCCTGGAATGTTCTAGTGTAAACTCCACGCTGAGACCTAAGCAAACAGTGACTGGGTCTTGAGAACAGAACACTAGGCCAAGAATTCCAAGGGCAAGCTGTGTTTTCAAGAATCTGCCGGTCACTGAGGGAGCGTCTCCTGTAAGAGGACAGGGGACTCTGAGCCCAGCGGGTTCCCGCACGCGTGTCTCCCTGGCAGCCGAGCTCACACCAGCTGGAGAAGGTGCAGGGTCTCCTCTGAGAGGATGGAATTTTGAACTCAGCTCCTGAGCACCCCGTGACACAGTGGTTCTACAGCCACGAATACGCGTCATGCTGAGTTCACCCCAGACTTTGCCTCACATAACCCGCATTAGAGAAGTTTCTCTGCAATGAGGGGGCATGTGGTAAACAGCTCACTCAGCTCCGGGCAGAGTTTCCAGCCGTGGAAGTAAACACAAGCTGAGTCAGAATCAGATCACGCTCAGGGGCCGAGACGAGCCTGGCTGCCCCACTTGCTCTCTGCGCCCCAGTTCTGTCGAGTGTGCACATCTGAAGCGACACGCAGCACATCGCCTTAAACTGCAAGTTCGCTGCGATCCGGGACGTGATAGGCAGGTCGCAGCTGGCCAGGAAGGACAGGGCTTTTGAACAAAACCAAGACTACGAACAGGACAAGAGGCTCCACCTTGGAAAATGTCACTGAAGGAGAGGAAGCCTTGAGCTTTGTCTATCAAATGAGGAGGGAGACCCAGTGTTGGGGAAGGATGAACCAAGAAGAGTCCCGACTGAAGAGCTGCCGGCCGCTTGTGGCCGACCCCCTGAGCCAGCAGGTCACCTCTGCTGCCTGAAAGCCAAAGTTCCCTTTATAACAGGACCTGCAGGCCAGAGGGAGCGACTAGAGCATTAGAACCACCGTGTCTAAGCCACTCAGTCGTGTCCGGCCCTGTGCGGCCCCAGGGACTGCAGCCCGCCAGGCTCCTCTGTCCATGAGATTCTCCAGGCAAGGACACTAGAGTGGGTGGTCGAGCCCGCCTCCAGGCTGTTTCAATCTACACTTTTCTTTAAAAATCTCCCTTGTCTCCGGGAGTGGTTTTTCCTCCCCTGGGACCTCAGAGCCGTCTTTCCAAGTCTGCGGTCTCCGAGGAGAGGGCGTGGGGTCCCTGGGCCCAGCACCAGCGGCTGTTGCTGCTGAGGCAGACAGAGCACAGTTGCTCTCCAAGGACGTTCGCGTCCGGAGGCAAGGAAGGGGCTGTCTGCCTCTGGGAGGCGGTGCCCTGCTGTGTCGCGGTAGAGGCACAGATCTGCTTGACCTACGGGAAGTGCGTTTTAACTAAACGTTGCAGAGTTTAGGCTCAGATTGTGGAACGCTGCAGCCAGAATCGGTTCCCAGCTTATTCAGAGTCAGAGTCTCTGGCGACAGCCCGTGGGCACCAGAGTGCACCTTCTGCTCTCTGGACAAGCGGGAGAGGGTCCCTCTGAGGTGCAACCCTTCCATCCAAAACTCAGAAACTCCCCGGAGGGGCGCTGAGGCAGACCCCACCTCCCACAGACGCCTCAGTACCCGGGAGAGTCCCGGAGAACCCTACCTCTCCCAAAGGTCGTCTGGCTTTGCTTTGTGGGTAAAACCTCAAGGCCCTTTGTCCCTTGGTGAGCATCTCATCCCTCCTCCGGGGTGTGTGTGTGACGGGGCTCAGGTTCCCTCTAAGTGCTTCCACCTGCGTGTACAGAGCTGAACCAATCCTGTTTCATGGCCGCAAATAACACACACAAACACTCGATACATCAGCGTGATTTATGTGGTCTGCCTGCCTGGGTTTCCCCAAGAAATTCCACTTGAAATTCTCCCACATTCAGAATGGGAAGAACAAATCTGTCCTTTGTGCTATTCGTCTGAAAGATTCATATTCTCTGGGAGCACAGAGATTCACATCTGAATGTCCATCACACTAACAGCCACCTTCACGAGGAGAGCCAGAACGTTCCTGAGTGACCTCTGCATCAGCACCTCCGACGCCAGAGGCCTCTGTGTGACGATGCTTCTCAGACTTTGCAGAACGCGGAGGGCCTCTCTGTAATTAGCATACCTGAATTTCCACAAAACATTTCCATTTTCCAGTTTATAACTAATGTAGTTCCTATAATGACATTTATATTCGCAACGTTTAACTTAGTAGCATCAGCTATGACCCTGAATTCTGAATCAGAAGGTTAATTAGTGTCTCATTCGTCTTTACTGTGCACAGAAGCACATGATCTTAAGCTTCTGCAGCATGCATGTTTATTTAGCATTACAGATCTTCAGACCTAGAAAGGAACCCAAAGCTCAGTTACTTGGATCAATCAGTGTTCACTCTACGAATGAAGAGACGGAACCTAGCTTCGAAAGCCTTCAGTGATCCCCCCAAGATGACCTGGAGTCTCCTTATAAATGGAGCCAGTCTTCACTCTCCCCCATCAGTCACTGACCAGCATTGTCCGTGTGTCAA
>SJYG01000081.1:146892-159671 GCA_006410535.1 Litocranius walleri
ATCTGCATATCTGAGGTGATTGATATTTCTCCTGGCAATCTTGATTCCAGCTTGTGCTTCTTCCAGTCCAGCGTTTCTCATGATGTACTCTGTACAGAAGTTAAATAAGCAGGGTGACAATATAGAGCTTTGACGTACTCCTTTTCCTATTTGGAACCAGTCTGTTGTTCCATGTCCAGTTCTAACTGTTGCTTCCTGACCTGCATACAGATTTCTCAAGAGGCAGGTCAGGTGGTCTGGTATTCCCATCTCTTTCAGAATTTTCCACAGTTTATTGTGATCCACACAGTCAAAGGCTTTGGCATAGTCAATAAAGCAGAAATAGATGTTTTTCTGGAACTCTCTTGCTTTTCCCATGATCCAGCGGATGTTGGCAATTTGATCTCTGGTTTCTTTGCCTTTTCTAAAACCAGCTTGAACATCAGGGAGTTCACAGTTCACGTACTGCTGAAGCCTGGCTTGGAGGAAGTGAAAACACTCTGGGATTCCGAAGGGAGAGTGTGGCCCGAGTGCAGCTGGCAATTTCTACCCAGTTAAATTTCAGTTCGTCATATAAAAACGTAGGCATTTAACAGCATGGAACATTTTGGGGAACTTAGTTGGCGACTGCATTTGCTGAGAGAGGAGTTAAAGAACGCAGGGTTTCAGAAGAGCTGAATGAAAGAACACGTGTGGACATTGTATACAGTCGCAAGGAGAAGGGACGATCTCATAGGGCCACAGCAGCTGCCAGCTTTCAAAGGCTCTACTTTGAAGCCCTCCCCCTGCCTGTGGACGCTGCCTCCTCGCATGGCCCAGAATCCTCATCGCTGCTCATCACCCTTCACGCGTGTCACGCTGCCGCGCCTTTGTTTTCCCACCAGACCAGCAAGCGTCCGAAGGCCTGCGAGTGCCCCTGAGCGGCGTGTGTGATGAGCAACATCTGCTGACCCACAGGAGGGTGTGCACCCCAGGACCTCCTGGACGGTGGGTGCCTGCCCACCCCCACCTGCGCTCTGACCCAGAAGCTCCAATCCTGGGATCCACCCCTCAGAAATCCTTGTCCCTGTCTTCCATGAAGTTTGTCAAGCTTGTTACTCTTTGCATCATCATCTGGCAGCAAGAACGTGGAGACAGTCTGCATAGTCGAGGTGAAGTTGGTTAAATAAATGGGGTGCTCACCGGGGACACAGCCCATGAAACAGACAATCCTAGCATGATCAGACGTGGAGCGGTGCCCCGAAACCTCCCAGAAAGGTTCCTGAAGGAGCGTGGTGTGCAAGTGCGGCATCCCTGAAAGGATAAGCCCTTCAAACAGGAATCAGGGAGAGGCTCGGCACCCAGTGCATTTTTATTTACTCTTCTGAACAGTTTTTATTTCATATTTCAAAGTCACTTTTAAAACATTTGAAACAAAGCAAGACAAAAAACGTTCCCCTGTCAGATTGGACCTGTGGGTCCTCAGCCTCTGGAGAGGCTCGGGTCTGCCGACAGTGTGACGACATTTGCGTCTCTGAGTCACCGACTCAGCTGTCAGGCCACAGGCTGTAAACGTGCTTGATTTATTCGCTGTCCTGTTAGAAATGACTTCATACGTTGAAAATTCTCCCCATTCTATTTTCTTTTTATAAAGTAATGAAAATTCCTTCTATTCACTATATGAGTATCCTACAATCAAATTAAATCTTCATTGCCCGAGTCTTCACTATTTCGAAGAATAATTGAAAGTTTTGCCAAACATGTCATCTGAAGCAGCTGAGCTATAAAGATTTTATATAATCCCATCATCCAAATAAAGCAAAAATGGTGAACATTCTTTCTACAATCAGTTGCAAAGTTTGTTGGGTCAAAAGCAGCTTTTTGAGAAAATGAACTACGATGGAATGTAATAGGATGGAAAGTGCCCTTGAAAGTGAAAGTCGCTCAGTCGTGTCCGGCTCTCTGTGACCCACGGACTGTATAGGCCACAGAACTCCCCAGGCCAGAACACTGGCGTGGGTGGCCGTTCCCTTCTCCAGGGGATCTTCCCAACCCAGGGGTCAAACCCAGGTCTCCCGCATTGTAGGTGGATTCTTTACCAGCTGAGCCACCAGGGAAGCCCAGAAAATATACTTAAATCACACGTAATGAAAATATATGTTCTGGGCTGTGATGAAATTTCGATTTCTGATGTGGGAGATGCTGAGGGTCCTGGGGAGGCAGTGACAGATGGGACTGGCCCTTTTCCTGCCATAACGGTGTGGCCGTCCACCATGCCTGTAACGGTGTGGCCGTCCACCATGCCTGTAACGGTGTGGCCGTCCACCGTGGAGGGGGGGCAATGCAGAACTGAGCAAATGGACAAGCCAGAGCAGGTTGTGAAGACCGCCTAGAAGAGGCCTAGGATGGTGGAGGCACCAGGGGTGGGAGCCCTTCCTTATGGGTAGGACCCTGGACGGCCTCTCTGGGAGGCGATGCGGAGCTCCGGGCGGAGGGCCTGGGGAAGAAGCTCCAGGTGCAGTGCAGACCGAGCCGAGGAGGAAGAGCAGGGCGTCCTAGGGCTGGAGCCCCGGGAACACAGCAGGACACGGGAGGAGCTAGACCAGGCCATGCGGCAGAAGTTTGTTCTAGGTTCAGCCTGAGGCCATGGAGGGACTCGCAGTTTTAAAATGTCCTCTTGACTTCTCAGCCTAGCATGAGCTGGAAGTAGGCCAAGGTGGTGGCTTCTCCAGGGGCTTCAGAGGGATGGGGCGGCGGGGGCACTGCCTTGACCCGGAGGCAGGCCGGTGCGGCACCGATGCAGGGTGAGCAGCGGGGAGCGTGCAGAAGACGACCGGCCTCGAGGCTGTGACTGCCAGGGCCACCAGCACCACTCGCTGCCTGTCGGGGGTCGTCTGCTGGGCCACAGACTTGATGGCACGCCGGCGGCGTGACGTGCAGTCAGCCTTGGCCTCACGCACCGTGCTTCATAGACGGTGTGCTAACTTCCCCGAACGACACTCTAAGCGTACGTGCACCGTCACATTCAGAAACACTGCTGACCCTCAAACAGCACGGGTTTCAACTGTCTGCTGAAATGTGGATTTTTTTCAGTAAATGTGTGTGTGCTTAGCAGCTCAGTTGTGTCCGACTCTGCCATCCCGTGGACTGTATCCCACCAGGCTCCTTTGCCCTTGAGATTTCCCAGGCACGAATACTGTGAAGGTCCCCCCTCCTCCAGGGGACCTTCCCGACCCAGGAATGGAACCCATGTCTCCTACACTGGTAGGCAGAATCTTCACCACTAACACCATATGTGAGAGTTGGACCATAAAGAAGGCTGAGCGCCAAAGAATTGAAGCTTTTGAACCGTGGTGTTGGAGAAGACTTTTGAGAGTCCCTGGGACTGCAAGGAGATTAAGTCAGTCAATCCTAAAGAAAATCAGTCCTGAATATTCACTGGAAGGACTGATAGGACAAGCCAGAGCAGGTTGTGAAGACCGCCTAGAAGAGGCCTAGGATGGTGGAGGCACCAGGGGTGGGAGCCCTTCCTTATGGGTAGGACCCTGGACGGCCTCTCTGGGAGGCGATGCGGAGCTCCGGGCGGAGGGCCTGGGGAAGAAGCTCCAGGTGCAGTGCAGACCGAGCCGAGGAGGAAGAGCAGGGCGTCCTAGGGCTGGAGCCCCGGGAACACAGCAGGACACGGGAGGAGCTAGACCAGGCCATGCGGCAGAAGTTTGTTCTAGGTTCAGCCTGAGGCCATGGAGGGACTCGCAGTTTTAAAATGTCCTCTTGACTTCTCAGCCTAGCATGAGCTGGAAGTAGGCCAAGGTGGTGGCTTCTCCAGGGGCTTCAGAGGGATGGGGCGGCGGGGGCACTGCCTTGACCCGGAGGCAGGCCGGTGCGGCACCGATGCAGGGTGAGCAGCGGGGAGCGTGCAGAAGACGACCGGCCTCGAGGCTGTGACTGCCAGGGCCACCAGCACCACTCGCTGCCTGTCGGGGGTCGTCTGCTGGGCCACAGACTTGATGGCACGCCGGCGGCGTGACGTGCAGTCAGCCTTGGCCTCACGCACCGTGCTTCATAGACGGTGTGCTAACTTCCCCGAACGACACTCTAAGCGTACGTGCACCGTCACATTCAGAAACACTGCTGACCCTCAAACAGCACGGGTTTCAACTGTCTGCTGAAATGTGGATTTTTTTCAGTAAATGTGTGTGTGCTTAGCAGCTCAGTTGTGTCCGACTCTGCCATCCCGTGGACTGTATCCCACCAGGCTCCTTTGCCCTTGAGATTTCCCAGGCACGAATACTGTGAAGGTCCCCCCTCCTCCAGGGGACCTTCCCGACCCAGGAATGGAACCCATGTCTCCTACACTGGTAGGCAGAATCTTCACCACTAACACCATATGTGAGAGTTGGACCATAAAGAAGGCTGAGCGCCAAAGAATTGAAGCTTTTGAACCGTGGTGTTGGAGAAGACTTTTGAGAGTCCCTGGGACTGCAAGGAGATTAAGTCAGTCAATCCTAAAGAAAATCAGTCCTGAATATTCACTGGAAGGACTGATGCTGAAGCAGAAGCTCCAATACTTTGGCCACCTGATGTGGAGAGCCCACTTATAAGAAAAGACCCTGATGCTGGGAAAGACTGAAGTCAAAAGAAGAGGGTGACAGAGGATGAGACGGTTAGACAGCATCACTGACTCAAAGGACGCAAGCCTGAGCAGACTCCAGGAGACAGTGAAGGGCAGGGAATCATGACCCGCTGCAGTCCATGGGGTCACAAACAGTCAGACACGACTTGGCAACCAAAGAAGGGGGACAGCAAGGTCTAGCACATGTATCCATAGGAGTGTGTGCCTAAATGCATGTGCATGCACGCACATGTACGCACGTGTGTATGGGTCTCTGTGCGCATACGCTCACGTGTGTCTATGTGTGTGCACGTGTATATGCACGTGTGCAGGCATGTGCGTGTACGTGCAGGTGTGTGCATGTGTACACGTGTGTGTGTGTGTGTGCGCATATAAAGCATTCTCCCCCCGGGAGACACCGGCCAACCCCTTGTACTCCTGTGAGAACCCCCAGGCCTGGACTCTGGGCCCGCTCTTTTCCCACTGCCTTCCTGGGAGGCTTGGCATTTGTGGAAGAAGCTAACATGCTTTCACGTGTATGGAAACAGGTAAAGCAGATGGAGTCTTGAGTTCTTCCCATTGAGAACAGAAGTTAAACACCAATGTCCCGGCCCCAGCGTGCAGGCCCGCCTGGGACTGGGGGTGGCTGGCCCCTTGCCGTCCACACGGGGGTCAGAGGGGGAGCCTGCAGTTGGCAGCGGCTTGCTGGCATCTGACGTGCTAGGTGCCCGTGTGCATAACCCAAACTCCAGGAAGAAAAGAAGTCCTGGGAAAACTCAGCCAGAGGGTGGGGATGAGGAACAAAGGATGGGGCTGGACCCTGCAGCTGAGCTCGGGGTGCCCACGGGCTGCTGCCCACGCGCTGCGCTGCTGCTGCTCACTCAGCTCCACCTGCACGGGCTGCGGGCCCCTCCCGGCCCGAGAGTCACCCCATCCCCTGGGGGGCTGGCCCGCCCACCTCCTCTCACTGCCGGGAGCCAGGGCTCCGTGGGCCCCTCCCTGTCCCCTCTGCCCCCCACCTCTGCCCGCAGGCATTGGCCCTCTTGCCCCTGACAGCCGCTGTTCCTGGCGTCATCCTTTCTCTCTCAAGCCCTAGGGGCTCTGAGGGGTGTGTCTCCTGGGAAAGCCTGCGATGAAAAGACCGAGACATTAAAACGAGAGAGAGATGTGTGGAATTCAGCTCTGAACGGCCATCTCTTCACCATGTTTAAGGGTGCAGGTTAGCAGATGGAGGGTGTTCCACTGGTATGAACAGACCCTCAACTCCCTGAAAATATGATGTCCTCAGGAGGGACGGCAAATTGACCTCAGTGCCCGGGGAGGATGAGTTTTCTGAGGTTACAGGCTCACGTGGCTTCTGTAGCCGGAGAGGCAGGGCAGATGCAGCCTGGGTACTAGGGAGGCTCAGGGGCAAGGCAGAGAGCTGGGCGCAGGACCAAGCCCACCTCCAGCTGCCCTGAACTTGGGCCATAGTGGCCCCTCCAGCCAGACAAGGGAGATGCCAGAAGGAAAATAAAACGAAGCTTTCACAGATTTAAGATGCTAATAGTTGCAATGCTGCTGCTAAGTCACTTCAGTCGTGTCCGACTCTGCGCAACCCCATAGACGGCAGCCCACCGGGCTCCCCCATCCCTGGGATTCTCCAGGCAAGAACACTGGAGTGGGTCACCACTTCCTTCTCCAATGCATGAAAGTGAAAAGTGAAAGTGAAGTTGCTTCGCTCAGTCGTGTCCGATTCTTAGCGACCCCATGGACTGCAGCCCACCAGGCTCCTCCGTCCACTGGATTTTCCAGGCAAGAGTAGTGGGGTGGGGTGCCAAAAACTATTAGGCACAAGATTTTTAAAAATAAGCTGAGAAACAATGGTCTTCTTTTGATTTTTAACCTCAAGATTTATCAGACTGAAGAACTTTATAAAATTCTTGGCAATCCTCAAGAATAGAAGTCTCTCATTAAGCAAGTCCAAGATATAAAGCTGTCAGCAGAGTCTAGGAATAAAGCTCCAGGAAACTTCCTCTGCCTGCACCCCAGGCTTATGGCTGGGGTCCTCCTTCAGGGAGGACCCGAGAAGCACTTCTTGCTGTTTAAAAGACTGTGGTAAAATGCACGTAGCGAAACTTGACCTCCCCGCTGGAGCCATGGCTCAGTGGCCTCAGGCCCGTTGCCACCAGCACGGTCACCAGGACTCCCCTCACCTTGTGGGGCGGGAACCCTGTCCCCATGGGACCGCCCCGTCCCCTCGCCCTGCTGTGGACACCACCCTCCTGCTTTCTGTCACTCTCTGAGGACTCTCGGGACCTCGCACAGGTGGAATCAGGAGATGCCGGCCCTTTCGTGACTGGCCGCCTCACTGAGCGCCCTGTCCTCAGTGCCCACCATGCTGCAGGCTGGTCAGAATCTCTTTTTGAGGCTGAATGATATCGCATTCCCTTGTGTGGATGGAGCACATTTTGGGTATCCATCCACCATGAATGGACACATCCCACACTCTGGATGTTGTAAGTGATGCTGCTGTGGGCACAGGCGTGGAAACATCTTGCTTTTATAAACCCCACCATCGCGGGACGACTCGTTGGACGATTCAGCTGCCTCATCAAGGTCCTCAGAGCCTCGGTGGGGTGTCTGCTGTTTCCTCGCACAAAGACCACGATTGGCGATCCTTGCTAAAGATGATTTTGATTATTCCTCCCAACTTCCGGAAGTTAGGACAGCTCGTTAACCAGGGCTTTCTTGACAGCTGTCTTTCCAGCTCCTTTAAGGTTTACATCAAAGTTCTGACTCGTGTCAGGTATGAAAACCTTGATTGAAAATGAGCTAAAATGATGTGTCTAAATGAAAAACAAACAATGAGAGTTTGAATATGGTATAAGATGATGATGTATTCTTGGGGTAGCTAGTCTGAAATCAGTCTGAAAGCCCAATTCATCAAAGAGCTAGGAAAAACCCACGATGATTTCTGAGTTGGTGTCATCTTTCTCCTGATGATGAACAGAAGCTTGACGGGTGACAATGACCTGATAAGAGAAACCTGGTAGTTGTGAGTCCTGGGCAAAGCGTGGCTGGATCTGGATGCCAGAGGTTACAGCTTAAGTCCCAATTTGCTACCGGGTCAACTACTTCCACTTCCAGAGTCCATTTCCATTTCTGTAAAATGGAGACAATGATTTTTAGGAAAGCTCACAAGAATATTATGGGCATTGAGCAGCGTGAATGGTGATGGGTCTGGCCCAGGGTCTTTCCTGCCCACCCCTGAGAGACCGGCTTCATCGGTCAGGAAATGATGCCTGCGATGTCATCACTGGAGAAAAGTCCTTACAACTGAGCTAAACTAGTTCAGTTGCTAAGAAAGAAAAGAGATCCTTTCAAACAAATGCTTTAGGAAGGAGGTGCGGCAGCAGAGGGCTGGCGCCCTAGGGCAGCCCCCGAGCTCGTCTGCCCTCTCCTCCATCACACTGGCTGCCGTGCTGCCCCGGCCACGTGGCAGAGGAGGCGTCACATCTGTGAGGGGGCGTGGCTGCAGTGGACGCACCCCCGGCTCTCCATCAAAGGGCTCCTTCGGGAAGGTCAGCACGTGGAGGCCGACCGTGCAAGGAAACCATGTGATGCCCTGTTTTCTTCTCTGGCTTCCTTGGTATTTGGTCTTTTACCAAAGCCCTTGAGTCTCTGGGGTGTCTTTTGGTCCCAGCTGCATCCAAATGAACCCCTGACCCACTGTGTGGTTCTCTTGGTGGCACAGCTGCCCCAGGACACTTACAGCTGCATCAGCTCCGTGCTTTCTTGGGCTGCAGGAGCTCTGCATGTCATGTACACAGTCAGGAAATGGAGCACACCATTAGAAGCACTCTGGAGGATCCATTTCTTTGCATAATCATCTGGTTACCAGCATCTGATTGCCATGATGGACCAGGCACCTCATCTGGAGAGAACTGCTGGGTGTAGGGATTGGGAGGATTAGCTCAGAAAACCAGGACAGGAATCCTGACAGCCAGGCCCTAAACGCATCTCTTATCCTGGCTGCGTGCTGAACAACAAAAGCAGCTGTGAGCATGTGGTCCTGAGCACGAAACATCTTTCTAACGTCACATAGTGCAGACTGATGCCAAAGATGGAGGAGGGCGAGGCCTCCCTCCCCTGAGTCAGCGGATAGTAAGGGTGGGTCCGACCAGGCCATCCTAGAGGAAATCAGTCCTCAGTATTCACTGGAAGGACTGGTGTTGAAGCTCCAATATTCTGGCCACCTGATGTGAAGAACCGACTCATTGAAAAAGACCCTGATGCTGGGAACGATTGAAGGCGGGCAGAGAAGGGGACAACAGAGGATGAGATGGTTGGATGGCATCACCAACTTGATGGACATGAGTTTGAGTAAACTCTGGGAGATGGTGATGGACAGGGAAGCCTGGCGTGCTGCAGTCCATGGGGTCACAAAGTGTTGGACACGACTGAGTGAATGAACTGAACTGAACTGAACTGAAAGATGGATAGGAAACTGTGGGTTGCAGGAGCACCAGGGTTCCAGACCAGAGCTGAGATGCTGCAGGACCCCAGCCTCAGCCTCACCGATGGGGAGCCGGCCTGAGTGGACCAGTCTCGGGGAGGACCGCTGCTCTGAGCAGATCTTGTCCAAACAGACAAAGCCCACTGGAGGCCATTGCAGAAAAGTCCAGTCTGCACACCTCCTGCTTGGGGAGACTGTGGGTCTCGGGACAGGGCGATGGGGCCTCCAGGTGCTCCTTGGGTAGGCCATGTCCTCCCCGCTGCCCCGCGAGGTTCCCAGGTGAGACCAGAGGCCCCTGTGGGCTTCCCGCTCCCTCCCAGAGGTGGGCCCACAGGTTCCGTATTAGCATATTTTCAGAACTGGCTTTGATCCACTGGGCTCCCTTGTCTCAGAGAGCCTGCAGTCCCTCAGGAAGTCAGCAGCCTGTTGACTTTACCGGCAGGATAAACAAGCCTTCCTTGACCCACAGAACATGGCAGAAACTGACTTCCTTCCCACCGCCCGTGGAGTGAGGCAGTCTGAGATGGAGGAAGCGGAGGCGTGAGCAAAGCCAGGATTTGGGGCAAAAGTCACTGCTAAACATCTAGCAAAACGCTCCCCATAGAAGCAGGAAGACCCTGGGGCATCAGAGTCACCGCTCAGCTCCCCAGGAAAGGCGGGGGACAGTCCAAGACAGAGAGGGACAGACCCACCGCCCTGGACGCGTGGCCTGCGGACGCTGACCCCTGAGTGGGCCGGCTCCGTGGTGGGCGTGCAGTCTGAAGCTGCTCTGTCTTATTTAGTGGAATGATTGCAAGTGAAGCTGAAAGACACACCTTCGGTAACAGAGCAGCTACTACTCTGAAAACTCAGACTCGAGCCAATCGTTAAGTGCAGCCGTCGTTTCTGTTCTTCTCCCCACTTACGGCTGCTCCTCCAAGTGTCAGGGTAACGCACCTCTCCCCTGGGTGAAGAATCTGGTGTCTCCACGGCTTTCTGTTCACTGTTCAATTAAGAATCCAACCAGTGCTGTGAGATACAGACACTTAGTTAGGCACTCAGGACACTCAGTCCACATGGTCAACAGAACAGCTCTGGGCTTGGCGCCACGTGGAACCCTGGCAGGTGGGCCAGGCCGGCGGGCGGGCTCCTCACTCTCTCTTCTGTGTTGCTCACCCGGTTTCTGACCCGGCCACGGGCAAGGGGCTCCGGGGAGGGCACAGCGTTGCAGAAGGGTGAGGAGGCCTGTGTCAGATTGCTGCTGCCACACAGAGCATCAGGGCCACAGAACCTGGCTTGCCTCGCAAGTTGTTTCCCTGACAAGCATTTACAGGGGTCCAACGCAAAAGGCAATGGCACCCCACTCCAGTACTCTTGCCTGGAAAATCCCATGGACGGAGAAGCCTGGGCTGCAGTCCATGGGGTCGCTAAGGTCAGACACGCCTGAGTCACTGACACCTTCACTCCACTTTTCACGTGGGAGGAACAGGCCAACTTTCCAATGGGAAAGTTGCCCATTCTTCTCAAAATGAAGATGATATATTTTCTCTGAAGAATCCCAGGAAGATGCTCAAATGATTAGGGTGATTCTATTTGGCAACGACCCTGCGGCCATGTCAGCAGAGAGCGTGGGGAGGTTGTTTCCGTGTGCGCTACGGGCGGGAAAGACCGAGGCGGTTCGCCTTCTACGTCCTGGGGACACGCCAGCCGGCCTGTCGCTCTCCTGTCTCCTGGGCGTCCCCTGGAGGCGATGAGGCCCAGGCCGGTGTCCAGGGCACTGAGGAGGGGATGACCTCGGGCCTGCCATGAGGGCGTTCACGGCGTGACCTGGAAGAAGGTGCTGGGCTGCCGTGGACGCCCTGTCCCCCCGAGACCCCGAGGCTCCCCCAGGTGCCCCCGCCCACCTGCACGCAGCACCACGGGGGCCTGGCTCCTCTGAGAGTCTGTGCTGTCACCTCCAGACACCAAAATAGCAAGATCCCCCCTGCCCTCCTGCCCTCGCACAAAAGAAAGAAAACATCCTTGCCCCTGGACCTCTGCCAGCTTTCCAAAATAGTTAAACTTCCCTCATGTTCAAAGAGACCGTCCCGGGAGCCTGCGGGTAGCCGCGGCCGTGACCGACCTGCCCTCCAGACCCTGCGATGACATGGCCGGTGACCTGCAGGCTGAGGAGCACGTCTCCTGCACTGCTTCCTGTTATCCAGCAGCGGAGGCTGGGGCCTGTGGGTCCAGGCACCGGGAGGGGCTGCAGCTGAGGCCAGAGGGGCTTGCAGGGTCAGCGGCTCCCGGGGGGCTCAGTGCGTCCCCTGGGCAGCCTCTCGGAGCTGCCCTGCCTGCCGCCCTCTCACAACTGGGGCTTCAGCCGCGTCTCCCTGCTTCCTCGTCCTGGGCCTCGGGCAGGTTGATGAACACCACGAAGCAGAAGCCTCAAGAGACGTGGGAGCGTCCAAGATATAGAAAGACGAAGGCCTCGGGAGGCTGCTGTTCCCTGTAGTGGGTGTGGACCGAGGGAGTCTGCAGGGTGCTGGCAGCGTCCTGGTGAGAAGGTGCGGTGTGGTGGGCTCGGGCAGAGGGCAACGCGGTCTGACCCACATTCAGACCCACGTGCTCTCGAGACAGCAGCCCTTGCCTGGAGGTGAGGTCACTCCCGGGTGAGCCCCAGCCCGGCCTGGCACAGACCCCTGTGCACTTCGATGTTTTACATTTGCCCCAGTTTAAACAGTTCTTCACAGCCTCTCCCCTCTTTCCTCTCAAGGAGTCAAGCCTCAGTTTCGGCGGACACCCGTCTGCCCTGGGTGGCTGCCCACAGAAGCTGACTTGATTCCTGACTTAGAAGCAGCTGTAAAAGTACAATGCCTCCTATTGCAGTCAGACACCACCAAAGTGCCAAAAATTAATGCTTTCGTACGACGGTGCTGGAGAAGGCTTGAGAATCTTGGACAGCAAGATCCAGCCAGTCCACCCTAAAGGAAATCAGTCCTGAATATTCACTGGAAGGACAGATGCTGACGCTGCAATACTTCGGCCACCTGATGCGAAGAGCTGACTCATTGCAAAGACCCTGATGCTGGGAAGACTGAGGGCGGGAGGAGAGGGGACGACAGAGGATGATGGCTGGATGGCATCACTGACTCGATGGCTGTGAGTTTGAGGAAACTGTGGGAGATGGTCGAGGACGGAGGAGCCTGGCGTGCTGCAGTCCATGGGGTCGCAAAGAGTCGGACACGGCTGAGCGACTGAATGAGAACCCCAGCCGCACTCCAGCCGGAACCATCCTCTCTACTCTGGCTCAGGAGCTCACAGTGTTTTGTTGAGTTTGGTTTTGATTTCTGATCATAAAGAGCAGAAGAAAGACGGAAAATAAGTGATGGAATGTGTGTGTGGGGGGTGAGATCAGACGGAAGAGAAAAGCAAAGATTATGAAGATAATAGGGGAGGAATAATGGCAGGAGGCGGAGCCCCACAAGAAGGCTTACAGGAGAGTCGGGAGCTGTTTCAGAGGACCCGGGAGGCTCAGCGTAGGGTGCAGGATGAGGATGCGGCGGGGAAACGTAGCCATGGCAGAACCCCCGAAGCCGCACCGGGCGTGAACGCTGCTCCCCCGGGTCCATCCTCAGCGCTGCTCAGACTCGGCATTTGGGCCCCTGGCCCGGCCGTGATTCTCCCAGGTGGGGACCGCTGAGCGGAACCCGCCCTCCTCCCACTGAGCGACCCTGGCGGTCAGTCGACCGC
>SJYG01000081.1:164507-191607 GCA_006410535.1 Litocranius walleri
GGGGAGTAAGGGGTGTGGACGCCGTGGGGTGTAGGGGGTGTGGACGCCGTGGGGAGTAGGGGGTGTGGACGCCGAGGGGAGTAGGGGGTGTGGACAGCTTGGGGAATAGCGGGTGTGGTCGCTGTGGGGAGTGAGGCCAGGTTGATTCACAACACAGATGGATGGAGACCACCCAAGACCCCAGCAGCAGATTGTGGACAGACAGAAGGTGGTCCATCCACACAACAGGACATCATCCAGCCTCACAGAGGAAGGGGTCTTGACGGAAGCTACAGGAGGATGAGCCTGGAGGACACGATGCCCAGTGAACTAAGCTGTCACCCAAGGACAAAGACTTGGTGACTTCACTTATGAGGTTCCTGGCAGAGTCAGACTCAGAGACAGAGCAAGGGGCTGGGGGCCAGCGGCCAGGATGAGGGGCCATCAGTGTTTCCCGGGGACCGCGTTCGGTTTTGCAAGATGAAGAATTCCGGGGCTGGATGCTGGGGATGGCCGCATGGCGTGCTCAACGTCATGTTCATTGTGTATATTTCACCACAACTGAAAAAATAAAAACGAACACCTCCTTTTGTGACTCATCATGGAAAATGCGGTCTCCTCACTTCCGCACAGAACTGCTTCCATTGATGTGAGGGCTCAAAGGAGCAGAAGCCGGCAGAACAGAGGAGAGGGCAGAGCAGAGGAGAGGGCAGAGCAGAGGAGAGGGCAGAGCAGAGGAGAGGGCAGAGCAGAGGAGAGGGCAGAGCTGAGAGTCCAGACCGACCGTAAGAGGAAGAAAGACGTTTTCCTTCTAGTGCCTTGGTTGGGGGCAGGGTACACTGGTTTCTCTCCGTTTCCTGTTCAGTCTTCCCATTTCACTACTCAGGAGAGGCACACTTTCTTCTTTTCTTCATCCCTTGAGACGCAGAAAGGGCTAAAGAGAAAGAGGCTCCATGTTGCCTCTGGAAGGTGGTGAGGCTGCAGAGCTGAGAAGGACTACTGCTTACTCGGCCCTGTGAACCCCGAGCCGCCTCCCACACGCTGCTGTCCCACGCATCACTCAGATGACTTAAATGTGGGTGGAAATAGGACTTGGAATTAAGGAAAGAAGTTATAAATTTTCCTTTCCATTGGAAATTTAGCAAACTGTGTCTTATTTTTAAGCTTGAGAACTTGAAAGCCTCTCTGCTCGTTGTTTTATTTTCTTCAGCCTGCGTCTGGCTTTGGGGCTGATGGGGTGGCACTCAGAGGCCCCTAGTACTTCCTCGAGGCCCTCGGGTGCCCTGGTGACGGGGCTGCCTTCTCTCCACCAAGGCCTCCCACCTGCAGGAGTCCCAGCTCTGCGGCGCCGTCTCCAGACCACACATGTCCTTGTCCCATGCGCTGTTCAGAATGCCTCCTGCTGAAGTAGGCGGAGGATGCCCCGATTCTAATGGGTCTGACTTCGGAAGCGAGCGCAGGGATTTGGCTAGGAACCAGATGAGGCTGCACCCGCAGAATCAGCAGAGGGTGGCCCCGCGGGCCCTGCGGAGGCTCTGAGTCGCCCGCCCTCGGGAGCCTGACCTCCCCCTGCACCTTCTCAGGCCTGAGCCGCCACCCGGCAGCTCCCAGGGAACTCCATGCAGACACAGAGAGCAGACAGCACGCTTTCTGTGCTGGTGAGCCGGTGTCAGTCGTAGTTCAGGGCAAGCCAGCCCTGCGGGAACAGTGTGAAGTCACACAGGGTGTGAACCAGGTTCAGAACAATAGAGAGAGGCCGTGTGTTTTCATATCGGTGATTAATACGGAAAGCGCACCCTCTGTTTACGCTGGGGCTGTGCCAGCCGAGGAGGCGTGTGGGTGTGTGAGGCCCTTTGTAGTGGGAGCAGGCAGGGAGGGCGAGCGTGCCGGGCCCCATGAGAACTCCGAGACCCGTGAGCACAGTTGCGCCACGCGGGGGTTGGCGGCCTGGGATCACAGGGGAGGCAGACCACCCTGGGGACCCTGGGGTCACAAAGCCCCGCTGGGCACCATCCTCCAGCCCCTTCCTCTCGGGAGCCCCTAAAGGAAGACGGTCACGGCTGGGGGCCAGCATGCGGTCAGGAGCCACTGCGGGCCGGCCCCCATGTTCCGCATCCAGCCTGTGCGTCTCCATCTCCAAGCACAGATTTTCTTGCTCCATCACAAAACCAGTGCCGCCAGGGCCCATGGAAAGAGGCCCATGTGGGTGGAGGTAATCAGAAAGCAGGCCCTCCCAGAACCACCCCTTGCCCCCTCCATCCATGCCCTCCATGTGGACCCCTGCAGCCTGGGCCCCTGGGACAGCCAGGAGCCCCCATCCCAGAAGCTGTCCTGTGTCGGCAACGTGCACACTTTGTCCTGTATGACTCACGCCGTGAGCTGACTGTGGTTTCCAGCTGTGGCCACTGCCCTGGAGAGTGCCTGGGCAGAGTCAGATCAAGGATGGGCAGGAGGAGGTGGGGGGCAGAGGAAGTGAAGGAGCACAGAGGTCTCCCGGGAAAGGAGAAGACCTGAAAACAGGCTCACAGCACGGCTGGGATCAACACGGGAGCGACTCCCGCAGAGGGGGGCCCGGAGGCTGTGGGCGGGGCCCGAGAGGAGCTGGAGACTCAGGCAGATAGAGAGAGGAGCATCGCTGGGCACGACTGAGGAGACAGCCTTGAGAACCGCACGTGTTCAAGGTGTCTGTGAAGAGGAAACAGACAGAGAGGCAGGACGACAGTCCTAATCTCCCAGCCCCCGTCCCAGGCTTGCTGCTGCGCTGGGCCTGGGCGGGGCGGCGCCGCGGTTACACCGTCAGGGCAAGGAGGTGGGGCCCGCCTCAGGCCCCTGCTTGGGGGAACCCGCTAGAGCCTGGCTCCACGTGTGTCCTGTTAGGCCCTTCGCTGTCACCACGCTGGTCTCGGGGAGAAGACCACCTCCAAGTCGAGGAGTGGCCAGAAGCCCCGGGCCGGGCAGCCGGGGAATCCCAGCGTCCAGGGGTGATGCTCACATCTGCCCTGAGTGGACAGTGTTGGCCAGAAACACAGAGTCTGGTCACACAGTGTGTGCTCACCTGTTGATTCACCAGAGAGCATCCCCGGAGGTCCGCTCAACAGCCCACGAGTGTCGGTCACCATTCTTATCCTCAAGGAAATGGGGAGATGAGACGGAGGCTGAAGACACAGGAGCAGACGATGGCTCCATGGGCTCAGGCCATGCAGGGGGTGGCCGGGAACCCCCAGCCCCTTTCACACACGAGGCTGAGGGAGCTACCCGTCCACCTTCGAGAGGAGAGAGCGGATTCCAAGTCAGAGGAGTCACATTCTTACACCACCAACCCCCTACCCCGGGCGGAGCCAGGAGCCAGGGCAAGCGGCAGACCCTCAGTCCCGTCCCGGCTCCGTCCTGGAGGACGTGACGCCAGAGCATCCCGGGCCTCACCTCAGCGGGAGGAGAGCAACTGCAGGGCAACGGGGAGTCTGGAGCAAACATAGCGCTCCCAGGGCGGCTCTTAGGCCTCCCGTCTGCCGTGTCCCCGCCGGGCAGGCAGTTCCGAGGGGACAAGGGGCCTAGATCTGCCAGCCCAACAGAGACCCGGCTCCTTCCAGGGCTGCTTAGCGACGCTGCAGGGAGGGATCCCGCTAACTTACACAGCTGCCCGAGAACAGTGAGTACGAGCTAGCCTGTGACCGCAAAACCGGACGCACCGGTGCAAGTGCAGGGAGAAGCTTTCAGCATTCAGCTAGCAGAGCCCTTCCTCCCGGTGCCCAGAGAAAGCCCACAGCCCTGAGCCCCGAGTCCCGTCCTGGCCGGGGCCCAGCCCGCACCGTGTGCACGTGGATCGGGCGGCTCTGGGCCGCCGCTCCCGGGAGGCAGATTCACCAGGACGCACCCAGGCCTCCCTCTGCACGTTGTCCTTCTCGGGGTCCCCACCTTTGTGCCTGCGCAACCTGATGAAACAGGTGCCCGGGGCCCACCCCACTCGGGTTTATCCGGATGCCGGCAGACTCAGGGGTGCTCAGGGTGGCCCCCCAGGACCTCACCAGTTGTGCACTGGGCAGCCCACACCCTGGTAACACTGAGTTGGTGACACTGAGAAATCAATTCTCCAACATCCAGAGGGCAGTGGGCAGCAGCCTGGGCTCCAGAGGGCACAAGGCTCTGGGCAAAATAGCCAGACCTGAGCCAGGAAACATCCGCTGCCCCATCCCTGCCAAGGGCGCAGGGCCCTGGGCTCTGCAGGAACAGCTTCCCGGCTCCCGAGGACGTCCCTCCCCAGGCGCTTGCCCTCCAGACCCCAGGGGCCGAGAAGCCCCTTCCCAGTAACATTTCTGCTTCTTCCTCTAACAGGGCGAAGGCAGCCCAGGCAGACAGATGTGCCAGAAACACAGAGGCTGAAGGAGCTACCCGTCCACCTTCGAGAGGAGAGAGCGGATTCCAAGTCAGAGGAGTCACGTTCTTACACCGCCAACCCCCCCACCCCCGGTGGAGCCCAGGGCAGGAGGCAGACCCTCAGTCCAGTCCGGGCTCCGTCCTGGAAGACATGATGCCAGAGCATCCCGGGCCTCACGTCAGGTGTTTTCCCAAGCCAGTCCCTGGGGGCTCAGAGGTTGAAACGTCTGCCTGCAATGCAAGAGACCTGGGTTTGATCCCTGGGTTGAGAAGATGCTCTGGAGAAGGAAATGGCAATCCACTCCAGCACTCTTGCCTGGAGAATCCCAGGGACAGAGGAGCCTGGTGGGCTATAGTCCATGGGGTCACAAAGAGTCGGACACGACTGAGCGGCTTCACTTTCACTTTCTCCAGGTGTCTTCCCAACCCAGGAATCAAACTGGTGTCTCCAACAATGCAGGTGGATTCTTTACCCCTGAGCCACCTGGGGAGATGCCCACTTCCAAAAAAAGACAAGTCATGTGTCTCCATCCCAATCACAGGGATTCCGTGGAGAAGTAAGGACGTTTTTATATAAAACCAGGTCCCAGGTGGTGCCCGCTGCATTTGGTGACATCAGCGGTAGAGGCTGTGACTCCACATCCCCTCCAGGCCTGGAGTTGCCTTCAGGGCAGGTGGGCGAGCTGTTTAGGGCAGCCCCTGAGTTCTAAAACCCAGGATGGGGGTCCTGTGAGCTCCCGTCCCCTGCCAGGTGGGCAGACCTCAGGCCTGGTCCCTGGAATCCAAGTCCTCGCAGGCCTGGCCTCTGGGAAGCAGAGAAGGAGCTGCTATCACTGGGCGGAGGCCGGGGGGGCGGCGGCGGGGGAGACACTCACAGCCACACTCATGAGGCTCAAGCTGGAAACAGCTAGGGTGACCCACCATTCTGACTTGGCCCTGACGTGGGGCTTTTGGTGCCAAGACTGGGATGGTCCCAGGCACACAGGACAGAGGGTCACCTCGGGCAGGGCGAGGCCACTCGGATGGAGTACTCCTTTCTGGTGGAGACGTGATTATGGTAATGTTTAAACTTGCACGATAGGAAGAGGCAAATTATCCTCAATCAATCAAAGCCCCACCCTGCAGCTCTGTGACTCAGTGACAGAGCAGGGGGACCGGAATGAGCTGGACCTAGAGGCACCACACTCCACACACCAGGCGGGACGGCACCCAGCACATGGGCCCAAGGGGCCCGCCCCTGTGAACGGAGCTGGGGACCCAGTGTTGCCCGGGCTCAGTGCTCGTTACCTGGACACCCGCATCTGAGAATGCTCAGGGTCTCAGCACGGCCCCTGCCATCCTCACCGCTGCTGAAAGCTGGTGGGCGCTGGCTCAAGACTGGAGGATTCATCCCCCAGTGGCGTGTGGCCACAGACAACGCTTCTTGGTTCTGTGCAGGTGCTGGTTAGTCAAGACTCGTTAGCGGCTCCCTGGGTGCAGGGAGGTGAGATGAGATGCTTTTCCTGGGATGGTGGGCACCGGGAACCACCACATCAACAAGCAAGCAGATGAAGCTGATCTGCAGGGTACAGGGAAACCGTGATCACCGCCTGCCTGATGGGAGACAGGAGTCCGGGGCAGGAGGGAGGGCGAGACGGGGTCTCAGAGGCCCCCTCACCCCCATGCCTGCCCTGCACACACATGCAGGGGTTTCACCCAGACAAACTCTGATGAGGGAACGCCCACTCCACAGAGGAGGAACTTGGATGTCAGTCGATATGTCCCCAGAGCTTTGTGGAGCGTCTCTCGTCGATCGCTCTTGCAAGGCCGCGAAATCACGGCGGAGGCGGCTCCTTGGCTGCCCCATTCGGAGGACGGCGGCTCAGTCTCCACGCCTCTCCACCTCCCTGCCTCCCAGAACCCTGCACAAGGTGGTGTGAATACTGGTGGTTTAGGTGCTAAGTCATGTCCGACTCTTCGCAACTCCATGGACTGTAGCCCGCCAGGCTCCTCTATCCTTGGGGTTCTTCAGGCAGGAATACCGGAGTGGGTTGCCATTTCCTTTTCCAGGGTGTGAACACTACGTCAACTTCCAAGCACATCACCTACGAAACTAACAGCAGGTACGCAGACCATCATCTGGGGCTGAACTTCAGAATCATGTGGGCACTGTTTCTTATTCCTGTACACCCTTGCTTCACATCACTGCATGAGCACATTTGTGTAAGAGGCAGATATGTCCCTGTGAGTTTGAGAGATTCTCCAGGGCAGGACCACCCAGCCCTTCCTGCTTGTCTGTGTCTGGGAGACTTGGCCTCTGATGCTCGTGGTCCAGAAGGTCATCACGTGGCATTCAGGCTTGGAGGAGAACAGGGCATTTCGGCAACTAGTTCAGCAGGTCGGTCACCAGGAAGACTGGGCCTTCTGCTAGACGTGGCATCCGGTCCAGCCACCCGCCCGCACAAGCTCTGAGAGCCCCAGGGAAAGAGCAGCGCTGGGCTCCGTGCTGAGGCAGGCGCTGGATGAAGGCTGGACCTCCACACCCTCTCCCGTCCTGGCCCCAGCGCCTCCCGGAGGCCCAGAGACCTGGCTGGGGGGGTATAGCCCACAGGAAGAGGAAGACACCCCTGAACTTTCACTCTCCTGGACCAGGAGTTAGCCAGACCCAGCTCCGCAATGCCTGCTCTGTAGAGTTTCCATGGGAACGGCCTCGCCGTCTGTCTGTCTTGTCTGTGGAGGCTTCACAGTGTGAGAGGGGTGAGCAGCCTGGACAGAGAAAAGTCGTAATGTTGGATGGTTCAGGACCTGCAACCTGTGCTGGGTCAGAGTACCAGGAAGCCTGCAAGGGTTCTGGAACTTTCTTCATGACCAAGGCTGCTTCAGGCTGGACGTTGGTGGGAGTGGCCAGAGGGAAGTTAAGAAAATGTTATCAGAGCCATTCCCTTGATCAACACTGACGGCTTCATAGATAAGCTGCGAGTTTGCTCCCAGTCTCCTCGGCATCACGTGCCTTCCTGAGGCAGGTGTGGCCTCTGCTCAACTCTGCCACAGTGGCCGAGGCCGCGGAGGGGCGGCCGCCCCAGGGACCAGCTCCCCACCGACTCACGGCCCCCTTCTCTGCTCTGCTCCAGATGTTAAGACCAAAGTGCCACGGGAGTCACCCTCCTCCAAGGAGTTCTCAGTCATGCTAACGCTCCTGGAAGCTCTGCAAAGGTGGTTACAGTTCCCCTTCCGAAGGGCAGGCTCTGAGCAGGAAGTCAGGTTGTAAGCAAATCTGAATCAGGGACGATAGTGGAGCAGCGAGAGCACAGCAAGGAGAAAGGCTCTTGCTTTCAGCCTTGGGAGGACGCTTCTTCAAGTGTTTGGGACGTACTTCACCCAAACTAAAAATGTTCCAACAAGACAACAGTGCAACCGCGAGGACCGCTTGTTAACACGTCTGGGGAGGGAATGAGGACCTGCTGACAGCTGAAGAGGGGCTGGCAGACACACCAGGGACTTCCCTGAGGTCTGCCTCTCCTGTGTCTCTGGGGGCTGCAGCCGCAGCTCCCACCGGCAGGCGCACAGGACAGAGGCTGTGGAGAGCGACGGCCCCGTGGAAAGAGAAACTGGGTTCTGGCAACCTTCAGGGGAGTGAGTGCGGTGGAGGCAGTGAGGTGGCCCCAAGGGTGGGGGCCGTGTCACTCAGTGTGAAGGAGTTTTGGAGGCAGGAGGACCCAGGGTCTGGGCTCAAAGCTGCTCCGGGGCAGCCACCAGCAGCCCGCTGGCGCCCAGGCCTGGCGCTGTGACCTCTCCTGGGGAGCTGCCCAGCCTGGTTGCTGGGCCGAGAAGGGGCCTACCTTCAGTTTCCGTTTCAGACTTCACACTGTGAAACTCTCCCAGGTACTGCGATCTTGAGGACCAGGGGAAAGGGAACTGAGCAAAAGGGGACAAGGGACAATATTTGCCTCCACTATCACAGAGATTACCTGGCCGAGCCTCGGACAGCTGATTGCTCAAGTGCTTCCTCCCTTTTTTGTTGTTGTTGTTAAACAGCAGATACCAGTGTAAACCGGTTTAGAGAAAGAGTTTGCACAAGAACAGCTCTGCCATTTGCACACTCTGAGCAAGAGACTCCCCGCTCCCCGGCCCTGAGCTCAGGGGGTCAGGAGGGTAAGGCCAAGGGAGCCCCCGGCACCTGGCACCACCCAGCACACGCCCGCCCTCCAGGGGTGCAGGTGGCTGCAAGCCTCACTCCTCGGTTGGAATGCAGACGATGCCGCGGGTGGGCTGCCCTGCACCCGAGGAGACGCTCTGAAGGCAGAACCGAGAGCTCCGGGCACCTGCCCTCTGTTGCTCGCACTGTGCCCTTCTGGACTTGACCTGAAACATGTCACATCCAGACCTGGAGAGAGTTCAAGTCTTTTCCGAAATGTGACTGTTTCTGACGCAGATACTTTGAAACCAAGGGGGTCCAAGCTGATTAAAGTCAGAACAAGTTGGGCCTTTGGACAGTCTGCGCCGTCAGCCAGGGAGGGGCTGATCTGACTGAACAGCGGCTCGCGTCTGGGTTTGCTTCACCATCTGGCACAGATGTCTTCCAAACCGTGCAGGCGAGCGCGGGTCTCCGTGGAGGAGCATCAGCTATTCCAACAGAAGTGGCATGTTCTCCTCCTTCCAGAAAAGGTGAGCGCGTGGAGGCACGACAGAGCCAGACTCAGAGCCAGTGCCTCCGGGCAGCCAGTGCCCCACATCAGCCGACACTCGTTTAGTGAGCATCTGGTCTCTGAAACTATCGACACACAACTTCCGGTAGAGAGTGTTAGACCAGGGAGCGAACCTGGAGATCGCTGGCTTCCGCCCACCAAGGTGGCAGGTCAGAGAAACACAGTGGCGGGAGCCAGGGTCCCGGCTCCTGCCCACGGGGCCCGTCATGGCGCAGGCAGCACCCGAGGCCAGGAGGGAAGCGGAGGCCCCAGCCCCAGCTCCAGGTTCCTCCTGGGTCACGCGTGGCTCTGCAGTCCCTCTCTCTCTGTTTTGGCTTCCCAGGCGGCGCTAGCGGTAATGAACCTGCCTGCCAACACAGGAGATACCAGAGGCGTGGGTTCAGTCAGTTGGGAAGGTCCCCTGGAGGAGGGCCTGGCAATCCCCTCCAGTGCTCTTGCCTGGAGAATCCCATGGACAGAGGAGCCTAGCGGGCTGCAGTCCATGGCATTGCAGAGTCAGGCACACCTGAAGTGGCTTAGCACACACACTGTTCTGCTGCACTTTGGTTTATTTGTTGGTTTCGTGCATTTTTCATCCCTTTTCGTGTTTAGCTTCAGTGCATGCCCCGAAACAGCATCATAGTAAATCTTCTCAAGGTGGATAGTATTCTCTCACGGGAACAATGGTGAATCGAGGGTAGTGTTTCCAATCAGGAGTGTAGCATCAAGCAATCGTATACGTGAGCAACAGCACCCATAAAGCAAAGACTAAATGACCGCAACCTGCAAAACAACTTTCTCCTCTGCAAGCCCCAGTGACCTCACCTGTAAAGCAGGTTGGCGGTCAGGTCGTCTGCTAACACTGACGGGTCAGTGGAGATGGTGTTAACACAGCTCCGGGCAGCACCCTCGAGGGGTGAGGACACTCCTGATGACCTGCAGTTGTCTGCAGGGGCACGGCACACTGTGGGTCGTGCTCCTCACAGCACTGTTGGAAGCGGGCGCCATCAGTACTCCTGTTTTAAAAGGGAGAAAGTACGGGCCCAGGGACACAATCAGGTTGTCCACGGCACGGGGCCAGCCAGCGTCCCCACTGGTATTTCAGCCCAGACATGTGACTTTAGAGTCTAAAGGCTTCACTCCTGTTCCACAGGCACAGGTGACGTGAAGAATAATGTGACTATTATCATTCCATCTAAACAGAGTTGTCATCCATATCACCTAGAGTGCCTACTTGGGCTGTGAATGTCGTTCCGAAAAGATCCCGCTACTGTAAAGTGAGTGAGGCAAAACAGAAACCTGCGGACCAGGGTGCTGGCCTCTAGTGAACAAGAGATGCACGCCCACTCACCCAGGAGCACTCTTTACAAAGCGTGACCCTTATTGTCGTAAGTGTGGTCCAACAAGTATGAGCCCGTGTTTCCTTTTTCCTGAATAGATTTCTGACTTTACGTAAATCGTCTGAAATTATTGTGAGGGGTTGGTGTCCCACACCTGCCGCTCTTGTGAAGTCACCTGAGCAGGTTTGCTGTGAAAAGCATGTTTTCTTTTTAATTAGGGAAGACGTGAGGGGTCCTGAAGAGGATGGAGAATAAGCAAGGTCCTCACTTCCCCACCCAGCCTCTCAGACCCCAGGGCTGGATGAATGTCAACAATGCGTCTTTAAACTTTTAGAAAACTAGGAGTAGAGGGGAAGTTCCCTACCCTGAACATGGTAGCCCCAGCCATTAACAGCACACCCGGCATGCTGTCCCCCTGAAGCTGGAAGCACACAGACGCGCACGCCCTCTTCACCTCTGTGTCCTGCAGCACGCGGCCCAGGGGCCCAGCCACGCTGGCCCAGGGGGCCCAGACTGCGCTTTCCCACCTGGTGGCGGACGTGGCTTCGCCACAGTCGGCTCCTCGTGGGCAGGGTGTTTGCAGAAGCACGTGGTTTGTGCAACCACAGACCGTCCGCTGTCGGGGCTGTGGCCGCGTGGTCTCTGTTGGGCCGTGTCCCAGGGTGCTGGGCTGGATTGGGTTCTCCACCTGGGGATGCAAAGTCCCCAGGAACAGTGGGCACCATCAGCGTCTGCTCTAGGTGCTGACACCGCCTAGGGACTGTGTTTCCCTGCTGCTTAGCGCCTTTTCCCTGATGTCAAGCTCCGTGTTTGGGAACCTGCCTGGGCCACCTGCCTGGGGTACGGGCTCTCCCCCGGGATTCCCAGGGGAGATGCAGGATGAGCTCTGCCCCTCTCTGGGGTAGGGGAACACAGCTCCTCTGTTGCTCCTACCCTTTGGGATCCATCCTTTCCAGACCCAAGAAGGGAGCTTGCAGTTCAAGCCCCTCAGTCACTCCAGGAACCCAAGCGCCCGCCCGGGACCCTGGATGCCCCATCCCTGCCCCCCAGCCCAACCCTCTGACCCCTGGAAGCACCCCAGCCTTTCTCGCAAGCTCAGCTCCACGTTTAAGAGAATGTTTGCTCACATTTCCCCAGCACTTGAGATATCTGCGGTTGGACGGGTTTCAGGTTTTTCATCCACCACATTTCTGAAACTAGGCACTCACTCCCGAGGGCCAGGAATGACTCAGTTCTCTTCACCTTCAGCCACCTTCTCTCTAAGATACACCCAAAGGTCGGTTCAACCCGTCTAAATGCCCATCGTGGCTGCCGTCGGAGCACATCCACGTGTGTGGTGGGAAAGCCCCGCAGGGCCGCTGGCCGGGAGGGCCACAAGACCCTGCAGGGGCTCAGGAGCAGGGCCTGGGTCTCCGAGGACAGGCAGAGCACAGGCCTGGGCACTGCTGCTAAGCCTGTAACCCTGGCTCCACTGCCTGCAGACTTACGGCCTTTTAGACCAGAGCCAACCCAGCCCCTCCTGACAGGCCTTTTCTTCTCTCTCCTCCCAAAGTAAGTATTTTGGCATCAAAAAAGTGATTTTACGGATGGTTTCCCCCAAATCCCAGAGCACAGTGAAGGCAGGACAAGCTTTTCACACACCTTTCAACAAAACCTTTCATCAGCAGGCCCACCCTTGCTTCTCTCCCCACGTGAGTGTGGTATGAGTGTGTACACACACAGCACACAAATGCACACTGCACACCCACTACACACACATGCACGCACACAGACGCTGTCCACAAACCATAGCAGACACACACAGGTACACATTGTCCCTGGGATGACCCTGGTGTCCATCTTTCCCTGGGTGTCAGTTTATCTGTGGAGCAAATTTTCCCTGAAGCATGTCCAGGTCAAAAGATAAGTGTTTTATGATGTTCTTATATTGATAAAACCCCTCTAAGTCAACTGACCGATTTGCACACTTGCTTGCAATTTGAGTAAATGCAGGAAAACAAGTAATTTTCTTCTAGCCTTGTCAGCAGAAGGTGCTGTCTGGTGAGCTCGAGTCTTCGCCCGTTTCCCCGGTGAGGCCACGTTCCTCTCGTTTCCATGAGGGTGGGCAGCTCTCCTCGCTTCTTAGGCTTTCTTTCTCATGAGCCCTGTGATCTGAGTCTCCTGCCCATTTTTCAGTTGGCTTGTTGGTCTATTTTTGATGAAATCTAGGACTTTTTAAACCATTTTTTTGTAGTAACACCTAAGAGGAAGTTTACTCCTTGGAAGGAAAGTTATGACCAACCTAGACAGCATATTCAAAAGCAGAGATATTACTTTGCTGACTAAGGTCCATCTAGTCAAGGCTATGGTTTTTCTGTGGTCATGTATGGATGTGAGAGTTGGACTGTGAAGAAGGCTGAGTGCCAAAGAATTGATGCTTTTGAACTGTGGTGTTGGAGAAGACTCTTGAGCGTCCCTTGGACTGCAAGGAGATCCAACCAGTCCATTCTGAGGGAGATCAGCCCTGGGATTTCTTTGGAAGGAATGATGCTAAAGCTGAAACTCCAGTACTTTGGCCACCTCATGCGAAGAGCTGACTCACTGGAAAAGACTCTGATGCTGGGAGGGATTGGGGGCAGGAGGAGAAGGGGACGACAGAGGATGAGATGGCTGGATGGCATCACGGACTCGATGGACGTGAGTCTGAGTGGACTCCGGGAGTTGGTGGTGGACAGGGAGGCCTGGCGTGCTGCGGTTCAGCTGAAAAACGGGGAGAAAAGAATGACACGGGGAAGCCCAGCATCGGTGCAAGGCTCTAAAGACTTTATTTTCAGAAGCAGCTTATATACCCCAACTTGCACGTAAAGAAATAGTGGAATATGCAGAGTTATGCAGGGGCAGCAGTCCTGACCCTCACTGAGACCAGGCTTTCTTTCTGCATACCCTCCCGTATACAAAAGGTCTCAGGTGGTTTACATTATCTTCTGGCCAAGAGGCCTGTTAACATTTTTATGGCTCTCTTCCTGGATAATTGTCTATCAACCAGAAAACTCCTTTTCACTAGAAGTGTTTTCTCTTTACTCTGCATCACCCTCAAAGTACCAAATAAAGTTACATTCCTGTAGAACGAAGGTGCAGTGGGTTATAACAAAGAAAGCACGCAGCTCAAAGATCTGATGTTCCTAATACCAGGTCCACTACTTGTTTTTCTATATACCAACTATATCTAAAAATAAAAGATGTGAAAATTTGGCAGCAAGTATTGGCTCAACAAATGGAACCTTTAATCAGTCCTATTCTAATGATTTTGACTCCTCGGAAGCCCCTATATTCCTAGGGTGTTTTAAGCTTCCTGTGCCTCCCGAAGTCGGGAGGCCTCAAACAATCACCTGCGCAGCTGTACGAGTCCTGCAGGCAGGCTAGAGAGCCATCAGAGGGGTTTTTGGATTGAAACACCCTTTCAAATGCAGAAGACTAAAGCCCCGAGTTGACTTTTTCCAGAGTGTGTCAGGAGAGTGGAAAAGTACAATACAATAAGGCAGGCATATTCTTATTTTGGGGGGTACATGCTCAGGAAATACCAGGGGGAAATCCTGAGATCTAACTCGACCTTGCCCATCAGATTTCTGCTGCATGACCTTGTCACGGGTGGGATTCCTCACGCTGGCTCCCAGCAATTTCCTTTAGGACTGACCTCTAGGTTTGATCTCCTTGCAGTCCAAGAGTCTTCTCCAACACCACAGTTGGAAAGCATCAATTCTTTGGCTCTCAGCTTTCTTTATAGTCCAGTTCTCACATCTATACATGACTACTGGAAAAACCAGAGCTTTGACTGTACAGATCTTTGTCAGCAGACTAATGTCCCTCCTTTTTAATATGCTGTCTAGATTTGTCATCGATTTCAAGGAGCAAATGTCTTTTAATTTCATGGCTGCAATCACCGTCTGCAGTGATTTTGGAGCCCAAGAAAATAAAATCTCTCACTACTTCCACTTTTTCCCCTTCTATTTGCCATGAAATGATGGGACCAGATGCCATAATCTCAGGTTTTTTTAATGTTGAGTTTTAAGGCAGTTTTTCACTCTCCTTTCTCACCCTCATCAAGAGGCTCTTTAGTTTTTCTTCACTTTCTGCTGTTAAATGCTCCACGAATTCTAGTCTGTGGGTTATTCATCAATGTAATAAGAAAAACTTTTAGGAACAATGTAAAAATATAACAGTGATTAAGATTCACACCTGAGAATTTCACAAATAACAGGAGATTAATTTGGAGAAGGAGATGGCAGCCCACTCCAGTGTTCTTGGCTGGAGAATCCCAGGGACAGGGGAGCCTGGTGGGCTGCTGTCTGTGGGGTCGCACAGAGTCGGACGCAACTGAAGCGACTCAGCAACTTAGCAATTTGTTTCAAGACACTGTCCTCAGTACTCTGCCCGTCCATGACATTTTCAGTGACAAGAAAATCAAGGAAAGTTGAAAGCTTTTCTCTTCTGTCACTTTTCTGAGGCACGTGTCAGTTATATTTAGTGTCTGAATTTCTCCGGATTTCTGAAATGTATCTCTCAAACTCATCACCCATACAGACCATCTCCTTAGAGATAAAGGCGTGTCGGAGTGATCGCCTGTCGTAACCATCCTAGCCCCCCAACTTTATATCTGCAGCCCTCAGATTTCAGGCAGTGGCTCGTCTCAGATCATAGACATGCAAAGCTGTGGGAAAGCTTTTCAACTCCGACCCCCTGCCCCTCAGTGTGTCATCGATCCAGAGTGAATGCTCTGCTCTCCCCAGCCTGGGGGAACGGGGGTGAGGGCAGGGTCTGGGGCACCAGCTTGACCAAAGCCAGGGTCCTCCCAGCAGCCTAAGCCTCGGAGGCTGGCCAGGGCCACGGCCAGGCCAGGGCAGGCGGGCTCCGGGATCACACGGTCATCGAAAGCAGTGGAGCCAGGACACTGCTTGAACAGCACGTCCTGGCAGTGATGTCAGCCGGTCACATTGAATGCTTAGATGACCACAGGGCTTGGGCAGAAATTCTGGAGCCCACAGGACCCACCCTCCAGGCAAACCCCAGGGCCTCTAGGGGTCGGGGCCTGGCCAACCCAGCCCCAGCAGGGCTGGGTCAGCGGTGCCCTAGCTGGAGGGTTCTTGGGCTGGGTCAGTCCTCAGGTGGGACTCAGCATTCAGGACTATGTTGGCTCAGCCACAGGGCCTGGAGGAGACCAGCTGTGCTCCCGTAATCCTCCTGAGTGAAGGAGATCTGAGCCCCCGGGACGCTCGTCTGCTGGGGCTGGGTCAGTGCACACGGTCTCAGATCTGGGACTGGCCCGTCCACTCCAAGGGGTCTCCTGTCCTGCAGCCACGAGCCCACTCTGCACATGTCAGTCTGACCTTGCTGTTGTGCTGGTTCAGGTTCAGGTGGGAGTCAATGTGGCGAGCGGAGGGTGACAGGGCCCCTGTAAACCACCGTGACCAGCACAACCACAACACACCACACACACGTCTTGTTTCATGGCTAATTTGTCCCTACAAACCTGAAATGCAGAGCTGGCTTCCCCGAGAAGAGTGCCCTGTGCCTGCTCTGAGTGGCCTGTAAGGCCCAGACACGTTCAGCGTCCCAGGCATCTGGGTGGCCGACCAAGAGCGTCCCTGGTCCCCAAGACCTGGGGCAGGGGCTCACCTTCCAAAGGAGAGCTCTGACCTCAGCTTGGGGGAGCAGAGCCTACCCCCAGTTATCCCTGCCCATCCCAGACTCCCCGCCAGGCCCTTCCACCCGCTCTGCCGTCGCCTCATTCAGCCACCCCACTGCTTGTCTCTAGAGTACCTGGCTGCTACGCCGGGCTTCTGGGCCCTGTGGTCTCTGCTCCAGTGATCCCCCTGGGACCCCAGGAGGGGCCATCACTTCCTCTAAGACACCGGAGACCCCAGGAAAGGCCGTCACTTTCTCTAAGACTCCCTGGAACCCCAGGAGGGACCGTCACTTATTCTAAGACCCCCCGGGACCCCAGGAGGGGCCATCACTTTCTCTAAGACCCCCGGGATCCTAGGAGGGGCTGTCACTTTCTCTAAGACCCCTCTGGACCCCAGGAGGGGCTGTCACTTCCTCTAAGACACCCGAGACCCCAGGAAAGGCCGTCACTTTCTCTAAGACTCCCCGGAACCCCAGGAGGGATCGTCACTTATTCTAAGACCCCCCTGGGACCCCAGGAGGGGCCGTCACTTCCTCTAAGACCCCCAGGACCCCAGGTTTCTCCTGGTGGGTCTTGGTGTCTGAGCTCCATGTGGGGCCATGAGCTCTGTGGGGGGCAGAGACGCCCACTGCCTGACCCCATCCTGACCCCATCCTGACCCCGTCCTGACCCCATCTGAGTCCCATGGCCGTGGCCCGAACCACCCGCGCTGTGCTTGTCTGAGTGGGAAACGCAGCACAGGCTCCTGGTGAACCGGGCTGTGAACCAGGCTGTTCACAGGGACACAGCTCGGCATCAGTGGCTGAACGTTGCCGTCAAATACTCTTCTCCTCGTGGTGTAGGCTCCACTGGGGTGTTTCCTGCTGCACGGGTTCTTGGAGAGTCTATTGTGGAAATAACCATCCTCAAACCGCCCCAGGTGCCCCTTGTCCCAGGCCTGGGGTCTCTGCAGGGACCGGCCCTCATCCTGAGATCTAACTCGACCTTGCCCATCAGATTTCTGCTGCATGACCTTGTCACGGGTGGGATTCCTCACGCTGGCTCCCAGCAATTTCCTTTAGGACTGACCTCTAGGTTTGATCTCCTTGCAGTCCAAGAGTCTTCTCCAACACCACAGTTGGAAAGCATCAATTCTTTGGCTCTCAGCTTTCTTTATAGTCCAGTTCTCACATCTATACATGACTACTGGAAAAACCAGAGCTTTGACTGTACAGATCTTTGTCAGCAGACTAATGTCCCTCCTTTTTAATATGCTGTCTAGATTTGTCATCGATTTCAAGGAGCAAATGTCTTTTAATTTCATGGCTGCAATCACCGTCTGCAGTGATTTTGGAGCCCAAGAAAATAAAATCTCTCACTACTTCCACTTTTTCCCCTTCTATTTGCCATGAAATGATGGGACCAGATGCCATAATCTCAGGTTTTTTTAATGTTGAGTTTTAAGGCAGTTTTTCACTCTCCTTTCTCACCCTCATCAAGAGGCTCTTTAGTTTTTCTTCACTTTCTGCTGTTAAATGCTCCACGAATTCTAGTCTGTGGGTTATTCATCAATGTAATAAGAAAAACTTTTAGGAACAATGTAAAAATATAACAGTGATTAAGATTCACACCTGAGAATTTCACAAATAACAGGAGATTAATTTGGAGAAGGAGATGGCAGCCCACTCCAGTGTTCTTGGCTGGAGAATCCCAGGGACAGGGGAGCCTGGTGGGCTGCTGTCTGTGGGGTCGCACAGAGTCGGACGCAACTGAAGCGACTCAGCAACTTAGCAATTTGTTTCAAGACACTGTCCTCAGTACTCTGCCCGTCCATGACATTTTCAGTGACAAGAAAATCAAGGAAAGTTGAAAGCTTTTCTCTTCTGTCACTTTTCTGAGGCACGTGTCAGTTATATTTAGTGTCTGAATTTCTCCGGATTTCTGAAATGTATCTCTCAAACTCATCACCCATACAGACCATCTCCTTAGAGATAAAGGCGTGTCGGAGTGATCGCCTGTCGTAACCATCCTAGCCCCCCAACTTTATATCTGCAGCCCTCAGATTTCAGGCAGTGGCTCGTCTCAGATCATAGACATGCAAAGCTGTGGGAAAGCTTTTCAACTCCGACCCCCTGCCCCTCAGTGTGTCATCGATCCAGAGTGAATGCTCTGCTCTCCCCAGCCTGGGGGAACGGGGGTGAGGGCAGGGTCTGGGGCACCAGCTTGACCAAAGCCAGGGTCCTCCCAGCAGCCTAAGCCTCGGAGGCTGGCCAGGGCCACGGCCAGGCCAGGGCAGGCGGGCTCCGGGATCACACGGTCATCGAAAGCAGTGGAGCCAGGACACTGCTTGAACAGCACGTCCTGGCAGTGATGTCAGCCGGTCACATTGAATGCTTAGATGACCACAGGGCTTGGGCAGAAATTCTGGAGCCCACAGGACCCACCCTCCAGGCAAACCCCAGGGCCTCTAGGGGTCGGGGCCTGGCCAACCCAGCCCCAGCAGGGCTGGGTCAGCGGTGCCCTAGCTGGAGGGTTCTTGGGCTGGGTCAGTCCTCAGGTGGGACTCAGCATTCAGGACTATGTTGGCTCAGCCACAGGGCCTGGAGGAGACCAGCTGTGCTCCCGTAATCCTCCTGAGTGAAGGAGATCTGAGCCCCCGGGACGCTCGTCTGCTGGGGCTGGGTCAGTGCACACGGTCTCAGATCTGGGACTGGCCCGTCCACTCCAAGGGGTCTCCTGTCCTGCAGCCACGAGCCCACTCTGCACATGTCAGTCTGACCTTGCTGTTGTGCTGGTTCAGGTTCAGGTGGGAGTCAATGTGGCGAGCGGAGGGTGACAGGGCCCCTGTAAACCACCGTGACCAGCACAACCACAACACACCACACACACGTCTTGTTTCATGGCTAATTTGTCCCTACAAACCTGAAATGCAGAGCTGGCTTCCCCGAGAAGAGTGCCCTGTGCCTGCTCTGAGTGGCCTGTAAGGCCCAGACACGTTCAGCGTCCCAGGCATCTGGGTGGCCGACCAAGAGCGTCCCTGGTCCCCAAGACCTGGGGCAGGGGCTCACCTTCCAAAGGAGAGCTCTGACCTCAGCTTGGGGGAGCAGAGCCTACCCCCAGTTATCCCTGCCCATCCCAGACTCCCCGCCAGGCCCTTCCACCCGCTCTGCCGTCGCCTCATTCAGCCACCCCACTGCTTGTCTCTAGAGTACCTGGCTGCTACGCCGGGCTTCTGGGCCCTGTGGTCTCTGCTCCAGTGATCCCCCTGGGACCCCAGGAGGGGCCATCACTTCCTCTAAGACACCGGAGACCCCAGGAAAGGCCGTCACTTTCTCTAAGACTCCCTGGAACCCCAGGAGGGACCGTCACTTATTCTAAGACCCCCCGGGACCCCAGGAGGGGCCATCACTTTCTCTAAGACCCCCGGGATCCTAGGAGGGGCTGTCACTTTCTCTAAGACCCCTCTGGACCCCAGGAGGGGCTGTCACTTCCTCTAAGACACCCGAGACCCCAGGAAAGGCCGTCACTTTCTCTAAGACTCCCCGGAACCCCAGGAGGGATCGTCACTTATTCTAAGACCCCCCTGGGACCCCAGGAGGGGCCGTCACTTCCTCTAAGACCCCCAGGACCCCAGGTTTCTCCTGGTGGGTCTTGGTGTCTGAGCTCCATGTGGGGCCATGAGCTCTGTGGGGGGCAGAGACGCCCACTGCCTGACCCCATCCTGACCCCATCCTGACCCCGTCCTGACCCCATCTGAGTCCCATGGCCGTGGCCCGAACCACCCGCGCTGTGCTTGTCTGAGTGGGAAACGCAGCACAGGCTCCTGGTGAACCGGGCTGTGAACCAGGCTGTTCACAGGGACACAGCTCGGCATCAGTGGCTGAACGTTGCCGTCAAATACTCTTCTCCTCGTGGTGTAGGCTCCACTGGGGTGTTTCCTGCTGCACGGGTTCTTGGAGAGTCTATTGTGGAAATAACCATCCTCAAACCGCCCCAGGTGCCCCTTGTCCCAGGCCTGGGGTCTCTGCAGGGACCGGCCCTCCGGAGATAGGAGGCGTCTCAGAGGCGGCCCTCTGACCCACTTCTGAACAGCTGTGTTGATTTTCCATTCTTTCTTTTAGAAAATCTTCTTGGCCCACAGTTTAGAGAGATGAGAGGTTTCATAAGGTGTCCCAAGGCCGATGGACTTGCTGTGTGGCCCACAGCCGGGCATCGAGTCCTCTCCAGACACACGTCCTGCTGCCCGGGACCCCAGGGGGCGGGGGGCCCATGTCAGCACCTAGAGGTGGGGTGGTGTCTGACACTCACACCCAGAGACAAGGCTGCACACACCTGAGACACACACACAGCACAGCGGAGACACAAACCTGAGACACTCACACACACACCCAACACATGCACCCACAGCCACACCTGGAGATGGGGCTGCACACAGCTGAGACACACACACACAACACACACACAACACACACACACACAGCCACACCCAGAAACAGGGCTGCACACAGCTGAGACACACACGCAGCACAGCTGAGACACTCATGTGAAGAGCTGATTCATTGGAAAAGACCCTGATGCTGGGAAAGATTGAGCACAGGAGGAGAAGGGGACGACCGAGGATGAGATGGCTGGATGGCATCACTGACTCAATGGATGTGAGTCTGAGTGAACTCCGGGAGCTGATGATGGACAGGGAGGCCTGGCGTGCTGCGATTCATGGGGTCTCAAAGAGTCGGACGTGACTGCGCGACTGAACTGAGCTGACTGAGATATACACACACAGCACACCTGAGACACACACACACCCAACACACGCACCCACAGCCACACCTGGAGACAGGGCTACACACAGCTGATACACACACCCGAGACACACACACACACCCGACACGCACCCACAGCCACACCCGGAGACGGGGCTGCACACTGGACACGCACGCGCACACAGTACTCTCTCCAGCAGCCCCCACCCCCATGGGGACCTGAGAGTCCCTGGCCCCGAGGAAGTGTCCCTGGAAGCCCACCCCTGCCCCCCTCCACCATTTCCTGATTCCACACTCGGGGGCGGGGAGGGACGGTAACTTGGCTGCCACCCATTTGCTTGAGAGCGGAGGGCCCAGGCCCCCAGAAGCAGCTCTGACCCCTCTGCTTCTGGTCCTTGTGTGCCCTGATTCTGGGAGCTCTACCAATGACTCCAGTGTCCGTTACCCGGGGCTGACTGGGACCCGTGCTGTCCTGGGAGTTCCGGAAGGTGGAGGCTCTCTGAGGTCTCCTGTAGAGCAGAGCTGGCTGGTGCATTTTCCAGCCGTAACTGTGAAGACCCAATTCTGCTGGTTTTCAGACCCAGTCTGCACTACCCACCATGCCAGGCCAGCACCTCTACCAGACCCTAATTATCCATCAGTCACCAGGAAGGGCAGAGTCCTGAAGGGGACACAGGTCACCTTGCAAGTTGATGGGCCCAGAGCGTGCTGACCCCCTAGCACCGCCCAGGGAAAGCAGCTCAGCCCCCAGACCCAGAGGCCGGGGAGCACGGGGTCTTCCGCCCAGAGGGCCCCGCCGCAGTTCGGGGACGTGACTTCCTTCCGGGCCAGGCCTGATTCCTGTTTCTTTGCGTGCCTGTCACTTCTTCTGCCTACTGGACGTTTCATGTACCACGAGGTAGGAACTCAGGGCTGTGACTTTCCCGAGGGAACCGTTGTTGTTATCGTTCCTTGTTTATTTGTTTAGTCCTTCTCATTGTGCAGCACTGACGTCTCTGCTGAGGCTTTTTCCTTTCTTTTGACTTTTTAGAAGCTGGGTGCCTAGGCATTGCGTGTGTCTGCAAGGCTGGGGAGGCAGAGGAGGGCCGGTGCATGCAGGTGCCTGACCCCCTGGCTGCGGGCAAGGCTGACGCCTGGAACGGGGCCCTAGCCGACTACCCAGCTGTCGCCCTGGGGCGTCTCTTTCTCCTGCAGCCTCAGCTCCGCTGGCCAGGCTGTGAGGTGACCAGAGGCCCCTCTGGTCTCACCCACAGGTGGGCTTGGCCTCCCCTCAGGGTGAGGCCCCCACCCGGCAGAGCTGGAGGGCCTTGCTCAGCTTCTGGAGTGCTGAGATGACTCAGGACCGTTGGCCTAGCCTTGCTGGCACTCTGGGGAGAGGACTCGTCACCTCCGCACGCTGCTGGACCGAACTCTCCCAAGTGCCTTGACTGTCCTCTGACGGTGCAGCCCCTCCACCAAGAACAGATGAGCGGAGCTGAGCTCCGGCTCGTCCACTCAGGGTTCATGGCCCCTCAGCCCCCAAAGCAGACTTGGCCACAGAAGGCGGGGCGTGTCCGCCTGGTGGTCTGATGGACACCAGGGCCCCTGCTGCAGCCGGGACTCTGGCTCCGGGGCTGCTTCCCCTGGGGCGGGTGTGGCTGCCGCGAGGGCCTGCCAGGGGCTCTGACCAGCTGAGTTTACCCTCCTCCTTGAGGCCAATAGACAAGGGGCACGGTCCCCAGCCTGGCTCTGGAGCCCTGGTCACTCCCACTGGCCTCCCCGCCTCCCACACTCAGCTGCCCCTCACCCGGGGCCACGGCGCCAGAGGCAGCCTCCGGCCCAGCCGTGCCTGCGGGGCCGGCAGAACAGCCTCTGCCAGACGCGGCCTAGCGCCCCCCGGCCACTCTGCCCACTGCCAGCTGCGGTTCGTCGCTGCTCGGTCAGACTGGCTCAGCCTCCACCCGAACCCTGCCTGAGCTGGCTTCTACTTGAAAAAAGATAGTATCAGTGGTTCCCTATACAGAGATTTTCAAATATAGACTGAGGGTTAGTTTTTTAATCCCAACTCCCAAAGAAGCTAAATGTAAATAGAATTTTTAAATGTTTATAGGCACAGAGAATATATTGGTGGTTCTCAGTGTAGTTCAATTTGTTAAAGGCCTCCTGAAATTTTCTGTTAAAATTATATATTAATTTATATTTTCACTAATTTCCATTATTAATGTCTTATTTAAAATGTCTTAAAATCATTCAATAGTTTTACACTTTTAACCAGAACTCTGTAGCTTATAATTATTTGCCAATTTCTTTCTGTTTGAACTATTAAAAGATAGCAGGGAGGGTCATTCTTCGATAAACATTCTTCTAAATGTTTATTTAAAATATCTTTTGTTTATTAGCAACACCTGTGAAGTTTCTAATTAATACAAACAAGGCTCTGGCCACAGTGGATCAAGGGTTTAAGGCTACATCAGGTGCTTGTTCACTCTGTAAAAACAGCATTTTATAATTTAAATGGAACAATTAAGACGTTTTGCTTTTGATGTTGATCGAGGCTTTCCAGAGCTGTCGTTCACTGAGGAACTCTTTGAACAGATGTGATGTACTGATGCCTCTTTTGAAATGCCTACACCGTGCGCAGCCGGTGCGGGACACAGACCCGGCCCCTCAGCAGGGCGGTCCCTCTGGGTCCCTGAGGTGCCTCAGTGGCTCGGGCCTCCGGACGGGCCAGGTCGTAGGAGGGGTGGATTTGAGCCAAGCGTGGAGAAGTAGGAGACGGGGAGGACCCATCCACCAGATGCATGAGCCCTTGAGGCTCAAGTTCCAAATGCCAGCTTCAGGCTCCCTTTCCACACCACAAATCCCTTATCGCTGAGGGCTAGAGAATCATAGCACGTCTGTGCTGGGAGCAAGTTGAGACATCCTTCCGTGAATGCCATTCCCTTCACAGATGGGGCCACTGAGACCCAGAAAGACGGCCTCGTCGGTCCAAAGCCACACCGTCCCTGCAGAATTAGACTGGTCCTTGGGTCTGCTGATGCTGGGAAAAGCTCCTGATGCTGGGCAAGACTGAGGGCAGGAGAAGGGGACGACAGAGGATGAGGTGGTTGGGTGGCATCACTGACAGGATGGACGTGAGTTTGAGCAAATTCCGGGAGATGGTGAAGGACGGGGAAGCCTGGCGGGCTGCAGTCCATGGGGACTGAGCGACGAAGCGATGGCCAGGTGTGCTGGGCCTGACCAGGCCTCCTCTGCTGCAGCCTCTGAGTCAGCGGCTCTGCTCTCTGGCCCTCCTGAGTCCTAGGAAAGTCACGGCTGGAGGCTGAATCGCTGCGGCAGCATCTGAGCTCCTGGGCAGAGCAGGGCCCCTGCCTTTCAGGCACAGAGAGGCAGCTGGGATGATTGGGGCTTTCCTGGCCTCTGCTGCCCTGGGACCCGGGAGGAGGAGTGGGGCAGGGGGTCCTGTGTGAGTGGGTGGGGGACACGCTCCGGGGGGGAGGCCCTGCCAGGATCAGACGGTCCTCTCTGCTCACCCGTCAGACAAACATGGAAGGTGTATGCAGAGAAGCCGTCAACAGCCAGCGTGGGGACGACTCCTCCGACCTCCACCTGCTCTGGAGGTGCACAGAAGTCTTGAGAGGCTGCACACAGGCGGTCAGCGGGCAGAATCGAGTCTGGGTCCCAAACATTCTGCAGAATGGCTCAGACACCTGGAGCCACTGCCAGGCACGGCCAAGAGTGAGCCGGGTCCCTGCTCCCAGCGCAGGGGGCTCAGACAGCAGCTCTCGACCCAGGACCACGTGCAGTCCTGGCTGATATGGGCCCCCAGGAAGGCACGGTAGGCGTGCCCCTTCGTAGCCCACACCTTGGGCCCTGGCCACTCCAGACTGCCTGCTCCTCCAGTGCCACTCCAGGAGGCTCGCTCTCTACTTCTGGTTCTAGGGATGCTAAGACGGACGCTCCCGGGGTGGAGCTCTTCCAGCAGCTCGTAGAAGCACAGGCGCTGTGCTGTGGGGTCAACAGACAGCAGAGATGGCGGGTGTTCTTGTCTGATGACGCCCCCGACTGACGGAGGGCCCGGCCTGGAATCAGAGCCTCTGGCTGATCATTCCCGGGGGCTTCCCTGGTGGCTCAGAAAGTAAAGAATCTGCCTGCAGTGCTGGAGACCTGAGTTCAGTCCCCGGGTGGGGAAGATCCCCTGGAGGAGGGAATGGCTACCCTCGCCATTACTTCTTCCCCGGTCAACCTGCTGAAAGATAAATTACAGGCGATAAAAGAGAGACCTTGTCCTCAGTGATGGTTCTTAACTGAAGGACCCCGTGCCTTCAGCCGTTCTCTTGGGACACAGCTTTCTGCCCAGGGCCCCTCCTGACTTCCCTCCCCGCACCCTCAGGAGCAAAGCCCTCAGTGTCGAGGCCAGAAAAGTCGTTATCTTTTCACCAACAGTGGGCACATGGACTTATGCGTCTGCGCTCGTATCACAGGGGCTGCAACGGCGAGAAACTCAGGACCACGGACTGTGGGCGAGGAGCCTGGCTCTGTAACAAAGGAGGCCCCTGGCCCAGAGACGCTGGGGGTCATGCGAGACATGTCAGCTGGACAGAGGTGGGAGAAGCTGTGTCCTCTGAGCCCACCGTCCAGGCAGTGGCCGGGATGCCAGGCGGCCAAGAGGGTGAGTGGGCCTGAAGGCAGGGGAAGCACGGCTCTGCCCTCTGGCAACCAACAGCATTTCCTTTGAGCCAGTCTTCTTTGTACTTGCCCTTAAGTATACACCCAGAGACAAAATTCAAATACAGCTCGGTGGTTCCTCCAAGAACTTCAGGGCCCTTCTGGTCACAGGAGCGTGCTATCAGCGAGGAGGGGCATCTTGGGGCCGATCTCGGTAAACGCGGGTATAACACGAAACCCTGAAACTGCACTGAATGTCTGTCTTCCTGCTTCATAAGCCTCCGAGCCTGAGGAGCAGCCCCTTGAGAGACGAGGGCACAGCCCAGTTCACCTTCAGGGAGCGGCTGCTGAGCCTGGAGTGCTGGGCCGGGGGTGGAGGGAAGACAAGGCGCCCGGGACGGGGCCTCTTCCGGGGGGCGCCCTGACTGGCCGCCACGCTGCTCCGACGCCTGCGTGGGGCGGGGGAGGGCTCGCCCCCGGGAGGCCCGGGACAAACAGGAACTCGAGCGTGGTTGTTTCAAGGCCAAGATGCGTGCCAAGGCCGTTGGCTCCCGAGCCCAGCCTGGTGTTCGGGTGCCACGCCAGGCTCGGTCAAGCCTGTTTCCTGCAAAGGCACCAAGGACCACCAGCAGACAGTGTTTATAAACCCACCAGCGGGGCCGACTGATCTCACGATGGGCCAGGTCATGTAAACAGTTCGTTATTCTGCAAACAGACACGCAGAGTCCCCCTTGGGCCAGAGCCGCTGTGCTGGGACCGTGGGAAACACCCCCACCCTGAGGGGCAGCTTGGCCCCTCGGAGCAGCGAGGCCGGGCCTGACCCGCACAAGCCCCAGTAACTTGTTTGTAACTGCTCCAGAGCGGAGGCAAGACTGGGGCGGAGCACAGGGCACAGAGGCGCGCCAATCTGGGGTTAGTCCCTTCCAGCAGGCTCTCGGCACGCACAAGCGTGCGTCCCCGAGAGTGTGTGTGTGTCCCCGAGAGTGTGCGTGTGTGTCCTCGAGAGTGTGCGTGTGTCCCTGAGAGTGTGTGTGTGTCCCCGAGAGTGTGCGTGTGGGTCCCCGAGAGTGTGCGTGTGTGTCCCTGAGAGTGTGCGTGTGTGTCCCCGAGAGTGTGCGTGTGTCCCTGAGAGTGTGCGTGTGTCCCCGAGAGTGTGTGTGTGTCCCCGAGAGTGTGTGTGTGTCCCCGAGAGTGTGCGTGTGTGTCCCCGAGAGTGTGTGTGTCCCTGAGAGTGCGTGTGCATCCCCGAGAGTGTGCGTGTGTCCCTGAGTGTGTGCGTGCGTCCCTGAGAGTGCGTGCATCCCCGAGAGTGTGTGTGTCCCCAAGAGTGTGCATGTGTGTCCCTGAGAGTGTGTGTGTGTCCCTGAGAGTGCGTGCGTCCCCGAGAGTGCATGCGTGTCCCTGAGAGTGCGTGTGTCCCCGAGAGTGCGTGTGTGTCCCCGAGAGTGTGCGTGTGTGTCCCTGAGAGTGTGTGTGTGTCCCTGAGAGTGCACGTGTGTCCCCGAGAGTGCGTGCATCCCCGAGAGTGCATGTGCGTGTGCATCCCCGAGAGTGCGTGTGTGTCCCTGAGAGTGCGTGCGTCCCCAAGAGTGTGTGTGTGTCCCCGAGAGTGTGCATGTGTCCCTGAGAATGTACGTGTGTCCCCGAGAGTGCGTGCGTCCCCGAGAGTGCATGTGTGTCCCCGAGAGTGTG
>SJYG01000081.1:195772-251331 GCA_006410535.1 Litocranius walleri
GTGTGTGTGTGTCCCTGAGAGTGTGTGTGTGTCCCCGAGAGTGCATGTGTCCCCAAGAGTGTGTGTGTGTCCCCGAGAGTGTGTGTGTGTCCCCGAGAGTGTGTGTAGGTCCCCGAGAGTGCATGTGTCCCCGAGAGTGTGTGTGTGTCCCTGAGAGTGCGTGTGTGTGTCCCTGAGAGTGCGTGTGTCCCCGAGAGTGTGTGTGTGTCCCCAAGAGTGTGTGTGTGTCCCTGAGAGTGCGTGTGTGTCCCTGAGAGTGCATGTGTGTCCCTGAGAGTGTGTGTGTGTGTCCCTGAGAGTGTGTGTGTGTCCCCGAGAGTGCGTGTGTGTCCCCGAGAGTGTGTGTGTCCCTGAGAGTGTGTGTGTGTGTCCCTGAGAGTGCGTGCGTCCCCGAGAGTGTGTGTGTCCCCGAGAGTACGTGTGTGTATGTGTGTGCACGCACGCATGCACACATCCCTTGGAGGTTTGCTCACCTCGTATCGTTAATTTTAAAAGGACAGGCCCAGGGGAATTTTATGAGGTAACATCTTAGAATGTAGATGTTATAAATGGAATTTCTGTTTTCCCAGTGACAGCAAGCGGGTGAAATTAAAAGACTGAAACAGAATTAAGGAAGAACAGCCCTGGGTGTCTGAGATGAGCTCGTGTGCAGACTCACCTCACCCCCCGGCAGAGGGTTCAGGGAGACAGGGAGGGTGTCAGTGGCTTTTGGCCCATGCAGTCCGCTAGTTGTGCGTTTGGCCCGGGACCATGGAGCGCTGACACAGCTTGGAAATAGCACAGAGCGCCAAACAGCAGGTGTGAGGAAGTGCGTTCAGAGCGGTTTAGAGCTGAGTTAGGACTCCAGGGGCAGGACCGTGGCGAGCCCTGGGTGCTGGCCGCACACCTGGCGGGGGGCAGAGGGGTGCTGCCCCCACACGGAATAGGATCTATGGCCCCCCGCACGGACGCTCAGCTGGCACCAGCACAGCCCCACGCGGTGGTGACGTGACGCCTCAGCGGCCAACACGGCTGCGCCCTGGAAAGCAGACATGTGAGCCCCACGTCTGCGGCGTCACAGGCTCGGAGAAGCTCAGAGAGCAGGCAGGACGGGGGCTGGCTCACCGCAAGGTCACTTCAAGAGGGAGAGAGGGCAGTCTTAGTCTATACCCCAAAGTATAGAGTTTGGAATAAATTTCAGTCTGAGACCAGATTAGTCAAAAAATGTCTTTCAGTTTTAAGCAGGTGTGTAAGTTACGGAAAGTGTTTGGGGAATCCTGGCACCTGGGACTGGGTCCCATCCTTCAGACAGGTCATCCCCAGAAGCTCAGGGGTGGGCGGCAGAGGGGGTGTCCGCAGGTGGAGGAGGTCTGTGTTCACCTCCCATGAGGGGTGGGTGGCACCAGCCCAGGGCTGAAGTCGGGAGAGCTGAGCCCCCTGGCCTCGGGCATTGCCTGGGAGCTCAGCAGCTGCACTGATGCCTGAGACCTGGGCCCGGACACGGGGACGAAGTCCAGGAATGAGCCCACAGCCTCAGGAGCCTGTCCTCGGATCCCTGAGAGGTGGGCTCACCCCAGGATCACAGCGCAGAGAGACGTGGGCACCGCGAGGGAGGGGCTTGTGGGGATGCCGCCCTCCTCGCCAGCCCCTGCAAGATGACTGAGGCACGGCTGGGGTCACTGAGGGCTGGCCACACAGCAGATTGACTGTTCGAAGGGGGACCTGGGCGCCCCACACCGGGCTGCAGAGAAACCAAGGCGCCAGAGCCCGTGGGGGAGCACCGCAGTGCCTGGCCGTCTGCCCTGGGGTCGGCCTCACCCAGCTCTCTGCCGCGGGGCCCGGCCATCCGCCCTGGGGTCGGCCTCACCCAGCTCTCTGCCACAGGCCCCCCAATGGGTTTGGCCTATGAGAGGCCTTGGTGGGCCCCAGAGGCAGGAGGAAGGGAGAGGTGGGTATTTCTTCCTTCCTGTCTGGCCCCATCCCCTGGGATCTGACAATTCTGTAGAAAGCAGGTGCTTGGAAGCAAAGGTTGCTAAATGCCTGAGCTGCGTGGGGCAGCCCCTCACATCCTCCCTGGCAGGGATGCGGGTGGCCCTGCGGCCGGGAGGACAATGAGGAACGCCCACCAGTGTTTAGGAGCTGCCAACCTCTGACTCCAGCAACAAGAAATCTGTAGCTCGAGAGTCTCGGAACCTAAAGATCTGTGAACTTACATAGCGCCTAGGAACCTGTCTCTACCCGGGGCAGCTGTTCTGTGCCCATGGGTATTCAGGGTTGTAACAGTGGACGATTAGGGGCAATCCTCTCCATCAGTAGGAGCAACTTGAGATGAACTACAGCCTGTCCAGACTACACAATGTTAGGATCCTCCCAAAAGGGCGAAGAAGACTGTCTGTGCCGACCCGGCAGGGGGCCCCCGCCTGATGCTCCTGGGGCGGTGAGTGCAGGGCCCCAGCCCCGTCACTCAGGAGGCCCTGCTTTGGGGGTGTTGCCACCCCGTAACCACCGAGCAGGGCGCCTGTAACTCCGAGCATACACGTGACTCCTCACTGATTTCAGAAGCCGCTTGGTGTGCTCCCTGGCGGCCCATCTGCTGGGCTCTTAAAGGAGACCTCGGACCCCGAGCCCAAAACTGTTGCTGCAAAGGCTGGAGCCAGAGTCGTCCGCCAAGCTTTTTCAGGAAAGAGCCAGAGAGCGAACCCTTAGGTGTTGAGAGTCCCCCACCTCCGTCACGACCCCTGGGCTCCGCTCCCGTAGCCTGACTACACGGTGAGGGCGGTTTAGTTCCCATGAAGCAGTGTATAAGGCACCAGAGCTGGAATTTCGTACCATTTTCACCTCGTGCAGTCTCCTGACTTTCCCTCGGCACTCGGAGATGTGGAAACCATCCTGAGCTTGTGGATAGACCCGACAAGCTGGGGGCTGGCTGTGGTCCCCAGCCTCTGAGGGATGGCAAGTATTCCATCTCCTCCCTGAGACTCTGCCAGTCAAGCCCTGGAGCCCTGCACCAGAGACACCTGGGCAGTTTTCTCTGGATGGATGTGCGGAGGATGGTCATGCAGGGAGAATAAAAAATTGTTTATAAAGAGGCGGTTGCCTGCAGCAAGAAGCTTAACACGATTATGGCTTTTCAGAAAAGAGAGGTTACAAGCGGAAGGGTTGGCAGGAATGTTCCGCACTGGGGCTGAGGGCACAGCTCCGTTCAGGGAGAAAGCTCTGAGTCCACCTTTGAGGACGATCAGGCTCAGCCTGCCATGAGGTTCTCCAGTGCCAGCCCCCTGGGTTCACAGCACGCTTGTCCCGCCTTCAGCGGGATGGAACGCTCGGGAGGGGTAGATGGGGTGGGCCATGCGGGGTCCACGAGCCAGGGCGCTCTGAGCTGGCCTGCTGTGGGGTCAGCGCCCAGGCCGGGCCCCGAAAGTCCAGCCCTGCCTGCCCTGCCCTGCCCGGGACACCTCTGAACCTTCCCCCACGCAGATGCCCAGGACTCGGCCACGCCTCCCACTTTCCTCATCTTTGTTCCTTGACTCAGCAAACGAATGCATGCCGATTCTCAGCCATTTCTGAGTTCCGTGAACAGAAGGCCAGCCTTACCCTTCTCTCAGCAGTTCCCCTCCTGCCTAACATCTCACCTCGAGTGCGAGTGGCGTCCTGCGTAATCCAGGGCTTATGTTCATACATCAGGTCTGTGTTAGGGCCGTTTTTTATGCATTTTGTCCATTTTTTCATCCTCGTCTTATGCCTTCACGAGGTCCCCTGCCAGGTCTGTGCATAGGGACCTGCGTGTGTCATCTGCAGGGCACGTCGCCCTCACCCAAGCGGAAATGGAGCAGTGCGTTCATCAGTTACCAGGGACAGACGCTTGGATCGGCTCCACTTTTCTGGCCCTCAAGCCTTAGGCTGCTGTAACATTTGCGTACAAGCCTTTGTGTCGACGTGTGTTTTGGGGGCTCTCACTTATCTTGAGTAGACACCCAAGAGTGGAATTGCTGGGTCACATAGTAAATCTCTTTTTAACATTTTAGAAAAGTGCCAAACTGCTATCCAAATTGACAGCACCAAGTGTAAAGGCTGTAGCTTTGCTATTTGCTTTTAAAAATACTTTGGGTTCTTTTTTAGCTAATGTCGCAGCAAATCGAGATTACTCATTCCAGTGTATTGGCCATTCTGGGGAAAAGGTAGTTACTTTCAGTGTTTCAATACAGAACCAATTTCATCTCAGCGATTTGTACTGATGTAATATCTGGGGTATCCATCCACCTTCAATTCAAAACAATAGTCAGATCAGGAGACCTTGCCCTGTTCTGACCATTTCTATCAAACCCTTCGTGCCTGGAAGTTAACATTTTTGACTAACGTCTCTGTGTATAAGAGACAAGGGTCAAGGCAGAGACAAAGAAATCCAGACGCAGGTCTACTCCGTAAATGAGCGCTCATGGTCTGAAATGCCTGCAGTCTTCCATGTTGGAAACACCTTCTAAGTCAGTCGTGGGTCTGTGCGTGTTTGCTAGTCTCTCAGCTGTGTGTCAGACTCTTTGCGGCCCGTGGACTGTAGCCCGCCAGGCTCCGCTGTCCGTGGGGAGGCTCCGGCTAGAATGCTGGAGTGGGCAGCTCTTTCCTTCTCCAGGGGATCTTCCCAACCCAGGGATCAAACCCAAGCTTTTCTCATTGCAGGCGGACTCTTTATGCTCGGACCACAGGGAAGCCCAGTGGCAGTGCACACTCCCAGCCAGGAGCCAAGCCTGGGCTCTTCTGATCTGCGGCCAGACACACTGTCCACGGCGACAGGCCTCCTGCACGAGCCAGCCATGCCCAGGAACACTGAGCAAGCGTATCACTCACGCCATGGCCTGTGAGCTTTACATTTCCAGGAGGACCTAACATCACAGCCCATTAAGAGATGTGTCTGTATGATGAGAAAGCCGCCATGACGAGCGGGTCTCCGGAGCCACTTGAGAAAGGCACTGTCCAGTGATCAGACTGAGCGCTACCTGTGTTTAATCCCCAGTGTGCGGGGGAAATCCTTTTAATTCCAAGTGTACAGGGGAATCCTTTTAATCCCAAGTGTACAGGGGAATCCTTTTAATCCCAAGTGTACAGGGGGATCTTCAGGCGAGAAAGCCTCCTGAGAAGTGGTCTGTTTGCCCCCCACACCCCAGCCTGGAGGTCAGGAGTGCTGCAGAGCCAGCTCAGGTAAGTCTACCTTACGTGGGGAAAACAGAGCTCTTCCCAGCAGCCGGCTACTCTTAGAGTCAGACAATTTCAAGAGAATTCTGTAGGCGGGACTGTCTCCATCTTTGGTGAGATTGGACAGACAGTGAGGAGCCCCTCTGGGTGTCCCTGGACCCCTGACCCAGGGTTCCGAACCGCCCACGTGCCCATCTCCCCCGGACACCCCTGACGCATCACCCCCTCTCTAGGACACAGATGGCTCCTCCCAGGCCCCCCTGCAAGCCCCGGCTGAGGCATGCGGGGTCCCGCCCCAGCTTCAGCCAAGCAGGAAGCAGGGTCTGTGCTGAGCCCCTCACACGGCAGGGGCTGGGGCGGGGGGTTTCGGATCAAGGCTCTTTCCCACAGCTCGACTGTGTGTTTTGGCTCTACTGAGACTCGACTGAGTTAACACTGAGATATCAGCATTAAAAGATGTTGTGTGTTCAGCCGTGTAGGAAGTTCAACTTTAAAAATAAGCATGTCTTTCAAGTCCAAACATAATGCTTTGGGGTCACTGGGGTTCAAACCTGTGAGAAAGAAGGAATCCGTCAGGATGGAGGCAGCTCTGCTCGAGTTGGGGTGGGGAGCTCGGGGTCCCTGAGATTGCCCAGAACCCCAGGCCATCCACTTCCACCTGGGCCCCTCGCGGGGACCCCTCTGCCTGGGGATCGGGGTGCCGGGCTGCCGGGCGGGGTCTGCAGCAGCAGCAGCAGGAGGGAGCAGAGGCGAGGGTAGCGCGGGGAGAGGGGCGTCCGCGTCAGCCTCGTCACCCTTGGTGACAGGCCGGATGACACAGCCCCGGCCGCACGCGCCGCCCTGGCTTCCCGCGCGGGCTCTCGTCCCAGGCAAGGAAACGGCCGCGGGCCCTCAGCAGCTGCGGCCCCGGGTCCCTGCTGGCCGGCTCCGCTGGGGCATGAACGGGTGACGGGGGACCTTGAGGAGGCTGGGATCCTCTGAGACCCCCAAGCTGTGGAGGCTGTCTCCAGAGACGCCTGCCCAGCTCCACCACAGCCTCACACTGTTCTGGGGGCTTCACGGATGCCAAGCCAGCGCTCCGTCTCAGTCGGGCTTCACACTCTTAGAGAGCGGTCCACTTGGGGAATTGGAGAACCTCATACCCTCTTTTTAATGTCAATTGGAAAACAGTCCAAACGGTGCAGTAAAAACCAGAAGAGCAGAGTGGAGGAGGGAGCCGTCCCGGGTCAGAGCGCCGCAGCCGGGCAGCAGGGCTCAGGTGACAGACAGCGGCTCGTTCTCCCTATCGGGGACCAGGGCTGAGCTCTGGCCGCCTGGAAGGGCGGGGCTGCACCCGTGCACTTCGTATTTGAACTTGCTGTGGTCACACTGCCTCCTGACCACTCTTTCTCCACCCAGTCCTCTTGATCTTGACATAGTTTAGTTTGCAATACTCACGAAGTAAAGAATTCATATGTAGCTGGTAGTTCTTTCCATCTCTGCAAAGAGATGGGCCAGGATGAGAAAGTGGCCAACTGTGAAAAAGCTTTTTCCAAAGGAGTGTTTTAAGTAATTTTACCATTTATTCCAAACAAAATAAACCTTTCCCTTTCCTAAGAAATACTGATTGCAGAGAACTGTCGCAGCTCATCCAGTGTTTACGGCTATCAGTTATTAGACAATCACGGGTTACTAGTACTGTAGCTAAGAGGAGGCCAGCACTGTCCTTGCCCACTGTGAAACTGGGGCATCCCTGCTGGGAGCGCGGTCCTCAGCGCAGGCAGCACAGGAGGAAGAGCCCACGCCTGGAAGGAAGGCAAGAGGATCGGAGGGGAGCGCCCAGCAGGCGCACTCATCTGTACCTGCCAGGTGTGCCCGGGTGTGCCTGCCAGAACTGCCAACACACACACAGCTGAGGAGGGACTCAGATCCGATATCTCTGGTGTCTGCTTAGTTGACACGCATTATTTTATCAATCCTATGAATTAAGAATTTAATTCTTCTGTCTCTCGTGGATAAAAGCACTGGGAAATCAATGGGCAAAATTATTTCTCTGGGATTTCAGTGTTGTGAAGCCTGCAACAGGATTACCATTCATAACATTAACTTTTAACCTCAGAATCCTACTCCCAGAAACGTCTTCTAGAGAAACAGTCACCCACACACACAAAGAGCCATGTCAGTGCTGCTCACGCAAGAAAACATTGGAAACTGCTGACTGTCCATCAGGACACACAGCTTCAGATGCTCAACTTTGTGCACCGTCAAAAGCTGGACTTTCACTCACTTAACACTTTACAGCTACTTTAAACCAGGGAGGCCTGGCATGCTGCCGTCCATGGGGTCGTGAAGAGTCAGACACCACTGAGCGACTGAACAACAGCAACTTTAAACTAACCATCCTTCTTTTCACCTAGCCTCACTCTAAGCAACGATAGCTGAGACATAACGAGGATATGCAGTATTCCTACATATTTTTCTCTGATCTACATTAACATTTCTAAAATTCCCTATAGAATTTGTTGTATTTCCCATGTTCTAATAGCAAAAGCAGGTCATTCTTAATGTGTCAAAGTCACTTATTAATTTGAATTACAATAGATGATCCCATCACACAGACAATTCCAAGTCAGCTTAGAAGTTGAATCGATCAAGAAGCACCTGTTTGGCAACTATGTAGCTACTACCACACCGAAGATAAGGCTGGTCCCCTCCCAGGATGTGTGGCTCATTAGCCTAGTGAGGGTTCCAACATTTGGGGAAATATTAGAAAATCAAATTAACGTTATTCTCTGGACATGGTTCATCTTTTAGATCTAGATGAGATTAGCTTGGAAAAGGGGTCTCACTTAATCTGGAAAATCTTCAGAATGCAATACAGTTCTGGGCTACTCAGAAGCTCTCATTATTCATTCGCTAAGCTGAATGACTCTCTGCAACCCCACTGACTGCAGCACACCGGGTTCCTCTGCCCTCCACTACATCCTGGAGTTTACCCAAACTCACGGCCATCAAGTCGGTGATGCCATCCAAACAGCTCAGCCTCTGTCGTCCCCTTCTCCTCCCGCCCTCCGTCTTTCCCAGCATCAGGGTCTTGTCCAACGAGTCAGCCCTTCGCATCAGGTGGCCGAAGTATTGGAGCTTCAGCTTCAGCATCAGTCGTTTCAATAAATATTCAGGGCTGATTTCCTTTCAGATTGACTAGTTTGATCTCCTTCCTGTCCAAGGGACTCTCAAGAGTTTTCTCAGCTAAACAACCTTTATAAGAAGTAGGCTTCAAAATCAAGCAATCTTATTTTCAATTAGCATATTTTAGTCACAAGTATGGGATTAATGATCAAGTATCAGTCAGGAGTTTCTGCGCCTCACTCCAAGACCAAGTCACACTGAGATTCCATCTCCTGCCGTGACGACCCGTTGACGTGAAGTGAGAGGCATAGCTAAGCCTGCCTGCTGCGAAGCGCAGCCATCCTAATGCCTGCTGCTGCTGCTAAGTCACGTCAATCGTGTCCGACTCTGTGCGACCCCATAGACAGCAGCCCCCTAGGCTTCCCCGTCCCTGGGATTCTCCAGGCAAGAACACCGGAGTGGGTTGCCATTTCCTTCTCCAACGCGTGAAAGTGAAAAGTGAAAGTGGAGTCGCTCAGTCGTGTCCGACTCTTAGCGACCCCATGGACTGCAGCCCACCTATGATCACCAAAGATCAACCTTAATACAAAAAACTCTCAGAATGAAGAGAACACTAACGTTGCTTTTTGGATGAAAATGTGTGTCTGTGTGCTGCCTAAAATAACCTGATATGTGACACATATGCTCCAGGTCTGATGAGGAAATTCACAGAACAGATTACTATTCAGCGTTAAAATTAGGGTTTTTAGTATATGAAAATGTTTCTTATGAAGTCAAGTGGGGTTTCAGATACAGCATACACTAAATTCTATAAAAAATACATATATGAAAAGTTGAATAGAAATAGCAACCCAAACTTTTTTTTTTTTGCTATTTTTCTTCTTGATGCAGTTCTAAATTTTGCAAAAGTGAGTGTGCATTGCTTTTAAACCCTGAGTTTGTCTTCAAGCCTCTTATGCGGCACCCATTTGATGAGTGTGAGCTGGCCCCTGTGGCAGAGGAGGAGGAGCACAGTGGTCCGGGAGTGAGAGCGGAGTGGGTGCTCCACAGATGAGTGTCTTCCCCTTGGTTTAGAGCCCTTCCTCCCCCAGCTGGGGCCTACTGGCCTGTCTCCGGCCACTGAAGCCAGCTCAGCCAAGCCCCTAGGAGGACTAACAGATGTCCGGCAGGGCCGCGTGACTTTGGTTGTATCATCCGAGGCTGAGATGCCTTAAAAGGGAGCCCCAGGCACTTTTACAGACAGCCCGCCTGGCCTCCTAAGACCCCAGAGAATCAGAAACAGATGAGGGATCAGGCTGCATCCTCACACGTGAGAACTGAGGTCCCGCCGGGATCTCACAGTCCTCGCTGGGAAAAGATGGTCAGCCGGCGCGCTGGACAAATCGTCTGGATGCTGGGAGGTGACGACATCCAGGAAAACACAGTCCCATCCATGAGCTGGCAGTCTGCCGACAGAGACGACGAGAATCTGTCGCTGCAGGTCTGCGAGGCAGCCGAGACTGCTCTGGACATGAACACTGCCCGCTGGGGCCCGGCCTGGGGCCGAAGGAGGAAGGACCCAGCATCCCAGCTCACAGGGCCTAGCGGGACCGGGGAGCTCGCGGAGCCCGGCTCTCGGGCTACAAAGGCAGCTGCTTTTTGTAATCAAATTGTGCCACGTAACAGATTTTTCTCATTCTTCTGTGGGTTTAGTTCTTCCTTTTCTCAAAGTCATAATTACTAGTTTCACATCCTAACACTAAATAGCTAGGAAGCTAGATCTGAGAGAACCAGCCCTACGCAGAAAAATGCCAGATGCTAATAAGGCACGATTTTGATTTAATTCATAGTTTCTCGTCAGTAACAATCACAGAGTCCAATCTTTATAGAGATTTTAATGGGAAACAATAGTGTTAAAATTTCAGTTATTATTTTAGAACCAGTTGAAATGGTCAAGGAAATTACCTAGATGTAAGTCAGAATCTCTGCCAAAGGACCCCTTTGACTGAGAAAGACACGCGGTCCCTAAGGAGGAGCCCACGGAGAGGAAGGTGCCAGGGCTCACGCTTCTGCCTCCTGAAATCCTCGCGCGCGCACACAGACACCTACACACAGAGAAAATGCAACACGCCTGGTCAGCCTGGGTCACCACCCACAGGACTGCAAGGCCTCCAGGGGCCGAGGGGACAGCCCAGGATGGGTCCCGAAGGCCCTGAGGTGGCAGCTGCCAGACAGAAAACTTGGGTGCCCAGGATGGGTCCCAAAGGCCTCGAGGTGGCAGCTGCCAGACGGAAAAACTGGGTACCTGAGCAGTATGAAGGTTACCTGGGAGAGGGGCAGGTGGTGTCTTTTCCTTGGATTCTGGCTGAATGCTGACCTCAACTCAGCCAGCCCACCCAGCTGCAGCTGGACTCACCCCTGCGGCTGCCTGCTGGAGCCTCTGGCCTGTCCAGGGAATAGCGCTCTCTCCCAGGGCACAGCACAGGTGGGGCAGGGAGCGGAGACCTGACCCTCGGTCCCTGGGTCCTCTACCCAAGGTCAGCTCAGAGCGGCCCCTCGGGGCAAGGTCTGTGTGGCTTTCAAACCCGGCTCCTGGTGTCCACGGCAGAGGCTCCGTGGATTATGTCAGGCACAGACACCACAAGGAAAGCCTGGTGTCACCACCCACTTGCCCCAGAATTTTTTGCTTTCTAAGAGTGTGAAAGGCTTCTCCATCCCTTTACGACCCTTTTAAATCCTTCTCTGCAGAATGTCTGAAGCCTGTACCACAAGCCTGAAGAGCTGTGGCTGGACCAGCAGACAGATCCCCACAGCAAGGCTGGGCTCCGGCTTCCCCAGCCTCTAACCAGCCCGACTGCCTCCTCAAAGCCCACAGGCCTTCCGGAAGGGCCCCCGCGGTTGTGGAGGTCGTGTTAGGGATCCCGGGAGACCAGGAAGGCCTGCTGATCCAGGGACCCTCTGCCCGAGTCTCCAACACGGACCGCGCCCCAGGAACCCCTGAGCACGGCAGCCACCACCGCGGCTGTACGCTCCATCTCCTGGGGCCCACGCTTAGCCGTGTGGATATGGAAAGGCCTGTTAACCCGTTGTTAATACAGCCAGTCAGAGGACAGACATTGTAGGAAGCTGGTGACACAAAGGTTCTGAGGAGCGTGTCAATGGCAGGTGACGAAGGCACATGGCCTCTGCCCCAGGGGGCCCCCAGGTGGGCTCCCCGAGGTCCAGGGGAGGGGCCCGGCCGAGGGGCCCTGCAGCTTCTGGAGGCAGGCGGCTGCGGGCCGGCGTCCTTGGAGCAGCCTTTGTGGAGCAGCAGAGACTCTGAAGGGCTTCCCTGTGGATGCTGGGGGCAGACTGCCGCCTCCAGGTCTAGGCGGGACCCTCCCCAGGCAGCACTGTCCTCAGAAGGAGGACTGGGACTGCAGACCCCTCAAGCGGCGTTTCCAAAGGGCCTCCGGTATCTGCTCCTCTGGACCCCACCTGCCTCCCTGCAGCCCCGTCGGGCCCCTCCCTATCCTGGCCACTCCCCTGGCCCCCTGGTCATCTGGTCTCAGGATGACAGATTTCAACAACCAACTGCTCCCTGGCTCATGGGACAGGTCTTGTCACCAGGGATGCCCGGAGGAACGCAAACAAGGACAGGGCGTTCTCAGCTCTGACCAGCAAGGCCCAGCATCCAGCACCCCGGAAACCTGGGAGTACTCATGGAGCAGCCGTATGAGCAGGACGCTGCAGCCCCTGGCCCAGGATGGTAACACGCCAACATTTTAGTGCAGCTTAAGTTTGAATTCTACAGGGGACTTAACTCTCCTCCTAAGGCTGCGGGTGCTCAGTGCAGACCTTGGGCTTGGACTCGGGGGTGTGTGTGTGGGGGTGTGTCTCCTTCTGCATGACTCTGCCCCCCGAGGAGGCCCACCTGAACCCCGAATACACACCTGCTTTTGCAGCTAGACACTCACCCCTCAGGTTTAAACATTAAAGGTAAGGATTAACTGGTCCCATCACATCACAGCAAATAGATGGGGAAACAGTGGAAACAGTGACAGACTTTATTTTCTTGGGCTCCAAAATCACTGCAGATGGTGACTGCAGCCATGAAATTAAGACACTTGCTCCTTGGAAGAAAAGTCATGACCAACCTAGACAGCTTTTTAAAAAGCAGAGACATTATTTTGCCAACAAAGGTCCATCTAGTCAAAACTATGGTTTTTCCAGTAGTCATGTATGGATGTGAGAGATGGACTATAAAGAAAGCTGAGCACCAAAGAATTGAGACTTTTGAACTGCGGTGTTGGAGGAGACTCTTGAGAGTCCCTTGGACTGGAAGGAGATCCAACCAGCCCATCCTAAAGGAAATCAGTCCTGAATATTCATTGGAAGGACTGATGCTGAAGCTGAAGCTCCAATACTTTGGGCAACCTGATGCAAAGAGCTGACTCATTGGAAAAGACCCTGATGCTGGGAAAGATTGAAGGCGGGAGAAGGGGACGGCAGAGATGAGATGGCTGGATGGCATCACCAACTTGATGGACGTGATTCTGAGTAAATTCTGGGAGTTGGTGATGGACAAGGAGGCCTGGCGTGCTGTAGGCCACGGGGTCGCAGAGAGTCAGGCATGGCTGAGGGGCTGAGCTGAACTGGAGGGTATACTGTGAGGGGAGCTTACTTCTATTCACTGTGCATTTCCTTGTCTGTTTAATCAGTTTCTTTCTTTTTCAGAATACAATGCCCCTTTGATCTTCCACGGAGAAATTCAGATGGTCCAGCTGTATCTGTGAGTGAGGAAGCTGATCCCTGAAGGGTGTGAGTGTCCGTGGTCAGCAGGTTTGAGAGGGAAGCAGCTCCTTGGCACCAGGCAGGCGTTTGCCATCCAACCTGGGCATCTGCTTCTTACGACACTTTCACTGGAGTGCGGCTGCTTCGCACTGTGTGTTGGTCTCTGCGATGCAGCAGAGTATATGCTTACATACATCCCTCAGATCCAGCTTCCAGTGTGTGTGCACAGACCCCTCAGATCCCAACTTCCAGGTGTGCTTACATACATCCCCTCAGATCCCAGCTTCCAGTGTGTACACACAGACCCCTCAGATCCCAGCTTCCAGTGTGTGCACACACACCCCCCTCAGATCCCAGCTTCCAGGTGTGCTTACATACATCCCCTCAGATCCAGCTTCCAGTGTGTGTGCACAGCCCCCTCAGATCCCAGCTTCCAGGTGTGCTTACATACATCCCCTCAGATCCAAGCTTAAGTTTGAATTCTACAGGGGACTTAACTCTCCTCCTAAGGCTGCGGGTGCTCAGTGCAGACCTTGGGCTTGGACTCGGGGGTGTGTGTGTGGGGGTGTGTCTCCTTCTGCATGACTCTGCCCCCCGAGGAGGCCCACCTGAACCCCGAATACACACCTGCTTTTGCAGCTAGACACTCACCCCTCAGGTTTAAACATTAAAGGTAAGGATTAACTGGTCCCATCACATCACAGCAAATAGATGGGGAAACAGTGGAAACAGTGACAGACTTTATTTTCTTGGGCTCCAAAATCACTGCAGATGGTGACTGCAGCCATGAAATTAAGACACTTGCTCCTTGGAAGAAAAGTCATGACCAACCTAGACAGCTTTTTAAAAAGCAGAGACATTATTTTGCCAACAAAGGTCCATCTAGTCAAAACTATGGTTTTTCCAGTAGTCATGTATGGATGTGAGAGATGGACTATAAAGAAAGCTGAGCACCAAAGAATTGAGACTTTTGAACTGCGGTGTTGGAGGAGACTCTTGAGAGTCCCTTGGACTGGAAGGAGATCCAACCAGCCCATCCTAAAGGAAATCAGTCCTGAATATTCATTGGAAGGACTGATGCTGAAGCTGAAGCTCCAATACTTTGGGCAACCTGATGCAAAGAGCTGACTCATTGGAAAAGACCCTGATGCTGGGAAAGATTGAAGGCGGGAGAAGGGGACGGCAGAGATGAGATGGCTGGATGGCATCACCAACTTGATGGACGTGATTCTGAGTAAATTCTGGGAGTTGGTGATGGACAAGGAGGCCTGGCGTGCTGTAGGCCACGGGGTCGCAGAGAGTCAGGCATGGCTGAGGGGCTGAGCTGAACTGGAGGGTATACTGTGAGGGGAGCTTACTTCTATTCACTGTGCATTTCCTTGTCTGTTTAATCAGTTTCTTTCTTTTTCAGAATACAATGCCCCTTTGATCTTCCACGGAGAAATTCAGATGGTCCAGCTGTATCTGTGAGTGAGGAAGCTGATCCCTGAAGGGTGTGAGTGTCCGTGGTCAGCAGGTTTGAGAGGGAAGCAGCTCCTTGGCACCAGGCAGGCGTTTGCCATCCAACCTGGGCATCTGCTTCTTACGACACTTTCACTGGAGTGCGGCTGCTTCGCACTGTGTGTTGGTCTCTGCGATGCAGCAGAGTATATGCTTACATACATCCCTCAGATCCAGCTTCCAGTGTGTGTGCACAGACCCCTCAGATCCCAACTTCCAGGTGTGCTTACATACATCCCCTCAGATCCCAGCTTCCAGTGTGTACACACAGACCCCTCAGATCCCAGCTTCCAGTGTGTGCACACACACCCCCCTCAGATCCCAGCTTCCAGGTGTGCTTACATACATCCCCTCAGATCCAGCTTCCAGTGTGTGTGCACAGCCCCCTCAGATCCCAGCTTCCAGGTGTGCTTACATACATCCCCTCAGATCCCAGCTTCCAGGTGTGCTTACATACATCCCCTCAGATCCCAGCTTCCAGTGTGTGCACACAGCCCCCTCAGATCCCAGCTTCCAGTGTGTGCACACACACCCCCCTCAGATCCCAGCTTCCAGTGTGTGTGCACACCCCCCTCAGATCCCAGCTTCCAGGTGTGCTTACATACATCCCCTCAGATCCCAGCTTCCAGGTGTGCTTACATACATCCCCTCAGATCCCAGCTTCCAGTGTGTGCACACAGACCCCTCAGATCCCAGCTTCCAGTGTGTGTACACACACCCCCCTCAGATCCCAGCTTCCAGTGTGTGTACACACACCCCTCAGATCCCAGCTTCCAGTGTGTGTACACACACCCCTCAGATCCCAGCTTCCAGTGTGTGTACACACACCCCTCAGATCCCAGCTTCCAGTGTGTGTACACACACCCCTCAGATCCCAGCTTCCAGTGTGTGTACACACACCCCTCAGATCCCAGCTTCCAGTGTGTGTACACACACCCCTCAGATCCCAGCTTCCAGTGTGTGTACACACACCCCTCAGATCCCAGCTTCCAGTGTGTGTACACACACCCCTCAGATCCCAGCTTCCAGTGTGTGTACACACACCCCTCAGATCCCAGCTTCCAGTGTGTGTACACACACCCCTCAGATCCCAGCTTCCAGTGTGTGTACACACACCCCTCAGATCCCAGCTTCCAGTGTGTGTACACACACCCCTCAGATCCCAGCTTCCAGTGTGTGTACACACACCCCTCAGATCCCAGCTTCCAGTGTGTGTACACACACCCCTCAGATCCCAGCTTCCAGTGTGTGTACACACACCCCTCAGATCCCAGCTTCCAGTGTGTGTACACACACCCCTCAGATCCCAGCTTCCAGTGTGTGTACACACACCCCTCAGATCCCAGCTTCCAGTGTGTGTACACACACCCCTCAGATCCCAGCTTCCAGTGTGTGTACACACACCCCTCAGATCCCAGCTTCCAGTGTGTGTACACACACCCCTCAGATCCCAGCTTCCAGTGTGTGTACACACACCCCTCAGATCCCAGCTTCCAGTGTGTGTACACACACCCCTCAGATCCCAGCTTCCAGTGTGTGTACACACACCCCTCAGATCCCAGCTTCCAGTGTGTGTACACACACCCCTCAGATCCCAGCTTCCAGTGTGTGTACACACACCCCTCAGATCCCAGCTTCCAGTGTGTGTACACAGACCCCTCAGATCCCAGCTTCCAGTGTGTGTACACACCCCCCTCAGATCCCAGCTTCCAGTGTGTGTACACACACCCCTCAGATCCCAGCTTCCAGTGTGTGTACATACAGCCCTCAGATCCCAGCTTCCAGTGTGTGTACACAGACCCCTCAGATCCCAGCTTCCAGTGTGTGTACACAGACCCCTCAGATCCCAGCTTCCAGTGTGTATACACACCCCCCTCAGATCTCAGCTTCCAGTGTGTGTACACACACCCCTCAGATCCCAGCTTCCAGTGTGTTTGTACACACACCCCTCAGATCCCGGCTCACAGTGTCTGTGTACATATACCCCTCTGATCCCAGCTTCCAGTGTGTGTACATACACCCCCCTCAGATCCCGGCTCAGAGTGTGTGAGGAGCATACTTCTGTTACCTTCAAGAGCAGGCAAACCTGTTCCCGTCCCTTCATCTGCTCCTGTAGCAACCTGTGCCATCACGTGATGGGAACCGCAGGTTTCTTCCCTCCTCAAACACCCTCACTGGAGCACCTCCCCTGCCCACGTCCGAGTCCCACTTGACAGGAGCACACAGAGCCCTTCATTCCTGCGGCTGTTGTCAGCTCCACGCATGCAGCACACAGGAAGAAAATGGCACACAGGAAGGAAGGGACACACAGGAAGGGACACATGGGAAGAAAATGGCACACAGGAAGGAAATACACACGGGAAGGAAGGGACACACAGGAAAGAAGAGACACACAGGAAGGAAGTACACACAGGAAGGAAGAGACACACAGGAAGAAGTACACACAGGAAGGAAGTGGCACACAGGAAGAAAATACACACAGGAAGGAAGTACACACAGTAAGCAAGTGACACACTGGAAGGGAGGGACACACAGGAAGGAAGAGACACACAGGAAGGAAGTGACACACGGGAAGAAAGTGACACACGGGAAGAAAGGGACAGACGGGAAAAAAGGGACAGACGGGAAGGAAATGACACACGGGAAGGAAATGACACGGGAAGGAAGGGACACACGGGAAGGAAATGACACGGGAAGGAAGGGACACACAGGAAGGAAATGACACGGGAAGGAAGGGACACACGGGAAGGAAGTCTACGGCCATACCTCCCTGACCGCACCCAATCTCGTCTCATCTCGGAAGCCAAGCAGGGTTGGGCCTGCTTAGTACTTGGACGGGAGGAAGGAAATGTCAGTGGAGGCCTCTGAGTGCTTCTAACTTTTCCACTCTGCAGCATTTACCCAGAGATCTCTGAGCCCAACAGCCAATGGCATGTTTACTCACCTTGAGCATTATCGTACTCTCACCAAATCCGTTAGGAAACTCCTGAGAAAAGGAAAGAAAAACTCCTGTCAGCTGTAAAAACCACTACCTGAAGGCGTTGAGAAGCCAAAGGCAGCTGAGGCGTGGAGGAGCCCACTCCTGGGGAAGGGACGTGCCCTGGGGGGCTGTGTCTGCAGTTTCAGTCAGCCCAACCCTGTGCTCAAATACAAACCCACCAGTCTCGAGAGGAACGTACCGCAGTTCAGAGTCCTTACAGCAAATCATCTGTGATTACTGAAAAAGGATTAGAAAATCAGATATTTGGAGAAACTCAAGCATTTCACAGGAGGCAGACCCGGGATGACCCAGCTGCTGCAATTAGCAGGTAAAAACTCTCACATTTTGCTCTAGGACATACAGGAAATCACTAGGAAAGCTCATTAGAGAAACAGACATTTGTTAAAAATCAAACAGACACTCTGGAGTTAAAAAATATCAAAAAAGAAAAACGTACTAGGCAAGCATAACAGGAGTGGAGATGACAACAGGCTCAGTAAATGTGAACACTGGCCTACAGGGGTCCACAAATATGAAGAGCAGAGAACAAAAAGATGGGGAAAGCGGGCAAGGCCTCAGAGGAACTGACATACGAGCAGGCAGCACAGTTAGGGGCCTCCCTGGTGGCTCAGATGTAAGGGGTCTGCATGCAAAGCGGGAGACCTGGGTTCGTCTCTGAGTTGGGAAGGTCCCCTGGAGAAGGGAATGGCAACCCGCTCCAGTATTCTCGCTTGGGCAATTCCATGGACAGAGGAGCCTGGCAGCCTGCAGTCCATGGGGTTGCAAAGAGTTGGACATGACTGAAGTGACTCACTCACACACACACACACACGTGTAATTAGAGCCTAGAAGGAAAAGACAGAGGAGGATGGCACAGAATGTTTGCCAAAAAAGCTTCCAGATTCGATGACAGACATAAACGTACATATTCAAGAAGTTCAGGGGCTTCCTTGGTGCTGCAGCGGCTAAGGCTTCACACTCCTAATGCAGGGCCCAGGGTCTGTCCCTAGTCGGGGAGCTAGACCCCACATGCCCCAACTAAGACGCAGTGCAGCCAAACGAACAAATAAATATTTAAAAACAGCCCAGAGAGTGTAGAGTGATGGAAAGTGTGTAGGGCATCTCTACTCAGACCTCATCGACAGTCTCTCTTGCTTTGTGCATCATTAGAACAGGCCACCCTGTGACTGTTGAAATGTCTTTTTGCTTCTGATGACCTTGAGATTGTCCTGGAAACTTTCTTTTACATCCTCATCCTTGTTTTGATAGAATATGATCAGAATACTTCCTCCTTTTAGGATTTAGCTGTTCCTAAATTATTTTAACATAACATATAAAAAGTTTTTAAATCTAAAATGAACAGTTGAGTTTGAAATACAACTGAAGTCAAGAAACACGGGCTCAAAGGAAACAGGGGCTTTAGATGGCGTCACAGCCACCTCTTGCTCTGCTAGTCTTCAGTTTATCCCTCAGGGTAACAGAAGGAACCCGGCACCCTGGCCGGTCCCCCTTCCAGAGGAAGGCCTTCACTTCGCAGCAGCTGGAGAGGGATCACTGTATGCTTGTGGCCCGTTTCTCCATGGCCCTAACATAACAGGAAGAGGTGATCTGTGCTGTCTCCCCCCTGCCCTCCTCCCTCTGCTGGGAGCGCGTGTCCCCTGGATCAGCCGACCAGGCCCAGGGCATGCCCCGGCCACCAGAGACTGCAATTACACAATCATGTAAGTGCTCGGCACGGTATTCCTCGGAAGAAGTCAGGCAGGGTACTAAACAAACAGAAACCAGAAGCAGCTCTCCAGACACTTCTCCAGAACAAAGAGCCTCCACTCTCATTGCCCAGTCCCTCTCGACAGACGGGAAGTCAGCCTTTCAGCTCAGACCAGGGCCTGGAGGTGGGCTGCGGCCCGGCTCCTGGGGGCGTCCACACTGACAGCGACCCTCAGCGTCTGCCGCCCACGCTGTCCCCTCCTCCCTGAGCAGGCTCCGTAAGAGCCGGAGGACGGCAGTCTCCCCCTCTCGCTGGGCGGTGTGCTGTGTTCTGCAGAGAGGGGGCATTCGCCCAGGGCTGCGTAAAGGCTGGAGGTGACTCAGCGGCTCTGGCTGCTCCCTGGCTGGTGTTGGTGGCGGGTCTGTTTCTGCAGGCAACCTAGACACGTGATCCTTTCTAGCGTCACTGCTCCTGCCAACGTTTCATAAGTCAGCCGTCTGACTTGTTAATAGTGATGAGTCCATTAGCACTGGCAGGCACCTGGATCAGCTTCGAGCAGCCTCAGTCCTGTTGGTGACCAGGGGCACATGGGGTGGTGGGGCTGCCCTCCCCCTGCGCTGTCACCCAAGGGACTACAGGAACCAGACCAAGACAGGCACAGTGATGGGGGGTAAGGATCTCAGCTAAAATTAGAACTATTTAAGGCTTGGCTCAAAACCTTAGATTGCTGTAAAAACAGGACATTAAACACACACACCTCTCTGCGGCATAACTGGCCTCTCCCTGCTTGTTTCAACCACCCTTCCTTAACGGCACATAACGATCAAGAAGCAATGCCAGAATCCCACCCCGGGCTCCTGCTGGCAGAGTGCCCACCTGCTTTGAAATCTAGGTTGCTGAAATCATCGCACGAATTCTTAAAGGGTTTGGGAAAGTGATTAATGTGTTTTCACCCACATGCACGCACTGAAGGGAGACGGTGGCTGCCACGCCCACAGGGGAATGTGCCTCGCGGTGGGCGTGAGCGGGTCTGTGCAGACGTGTTCCAGTGGGCATCTGGGCAGAGGCTCCGAAGGCACTTCTGTGGGGTAAGCACAGAGTGGCTAGAACTGGGCTGAGCTGGACAAAAGCTCTGATTATCTTAAAAAATGTGACTTGCTTTATATACAGTGGATGGGATGCTCTAAAACAGCCTCCTGCTTTGTCAGATCTAGAGAATTGCAAAAATCCCTCTGAGAGATGTTACCCCATTGTGGCTTCAAGAATTCCAGGGATGCCTGGCTGGTCTATTTTAAATCCTGGTATCACTCACCCTGGGTAAACTCAGAAATTTGTGACACAGGAGAGCAATCCATAGCAAATAATCCCAAGCTGGAAATTTTCGCAGTTTTATCTTGTGGGGCTGTGTGTGAACTTCAGATCGCTTTAGTGAGTCAAGTGCGCTATTGATACTTAAGTTCCATCCTATGAAGCAACAGAAATAGCTGGTAGAGGAGGCCACGTGGGGAAGCAGTGCTGAGGGACGCCAGACGTCCTGTGGCCAGGGACTCAGTTTGCTCCCAGACTTGAAGACGTCAGTTAGAAAGGGCTGTCTGGAGTCAGGAAGGATGTTTGCCAAAGCACTAACCAGCTACGATCCATTGAGTTGAGCTATAAAACCCAGCACGCTGGGCGCCAGCATTGTATCCCCAGAGAGGGGCTCGTGGCCTGAAGCCCGCATTTGACTGGTCCGTGGCTCGAATACACACCTTGTTGCTGTTCAGTCGCTCAGTCGTGTCCGACTCTTTGCAGCCCTACGGACTGCAGCACGCCAGGCTTCCCCGTCCGTCACGGTCGCCTGGAGTTTGCTCACACTCATGTCCATTGAGTCAGTGATGCCATCCAAACACCTCGCTTCTGGTGCCCCCTTCTCCTCCCGCCTCAATCTTTCCCAGCTTCAGGGTCTTCTCCAATGAGTTAGCTCTTCGCATCAGGCGGCCAAAGTATTGGAGCTTCAGCTTCAGCATCAGTCCTTCCAATGAATATTCAGGACTGATTTCCTTTCAATATTCAGGATTGACTGGTTTGATCTCCTTGCAGTCCAAGGGACTCAAGTGTCTTCTCCAACACCACAGTTTGAAAGCATTAATTCTTTAGCATCCAGCCTCTTTATGGTCCAATTCTCACGTCCATACATGAGTAGCAGAAAAACCGTAGCTTTGACTAGACGGACCTTTGTCAGTAAAGTGATGTCCCTGCTTTTTGCTTTTTTTTTAAAATATAAATTTATTTATTTTAACTGGAGGACTGTCTAGGTTGGTCATAGCTTTTCTTCCCAGAAGCAAGCATCTTTTAATTCCACACCCCTTACCTTGCTGCTGACCTGTGCTTCCTGTGACGCAGGAGAGCAATGTGCTGGATGCTGGTCTGCCTTCCCGGGGCTCCTCTCAGGCAGGGACGCATCTGCGGTGCCCTCCTGGCTCGGGAGGAGGGTGAATGGTGTCTCCTAAAGACAGAAGCCGGCAGAGCTTAATAGACACTTGCAGCTCCTGTCTGGGCTGGTTTATCCTGAGGATTGTGAATGAGCCATATCCCTTTTTCCAGTTTTCTGAGTTTCCCACCCCAGCTCCAGCTTGCTCTAAACTATGTGGCATCTAATAGGAGCAAGAGCCTCATGGGACTGATAGGGGCCAAGCTGATTTTTGATGTATAAACACAGTCAACCTAGATTCTAAAATTTGAAAATAAAGCAAACTACCAATTTCTGGATATGACTCATGCTGTCTGTAGAGTTTCTGATAATTTTAAATGAATTAATTTTCCTTCTTGACAAATTGATTTAACTCTCTGATTATTGACAGATTATATGAACGATCCAAATGCCAGCCTCTGTGGATCAACCCCTGTATTACTTCCTCACAATAAGACCCATTAGTTCAAAAGCCTGCTTACACTAAACTTATTTCTTTACATAACCAGTTACCTTAAAAAACATCCCAAACAAGCAGATTTTTGGCCACTTAGAGTCTGTTTGCTTCGCATTGCTAGGGAGCATCACCTGATGGTCAGAAGGGAAAGGATGGGAAAGGTATGCTAACGTCTGTCAAGAGCAGCTGCGATGATGACTTCAATATCAAACAAAAACAGATTTCAGAACAAAGGATGTTCCCAGAGCAGTCAGGTCGTTGTGTAGAGTGCGTACGAGAGTGGGTGCAGCAATCCTGCGGGGCGTCCCCTCAATAACAGGGCTCCAGATGCACGCTACAAAACATGACAAAACTCACAAGGACAATATTCAGGATTGACTGGTTTGATCTCCTTGCAGTCCAAGGGACTCAAGTGTCTTCTCCAACACCACAGTTTGAAAGCATTAATTCTTTAGCATCCAGCCTCTTTATGGTCCAATTCTCACGTCCATACATGAGTAGCAGAAAAACCGTAGCTTTGACTAGACGGACCTTTGTCAGTAAAGTGATGTCCCTGCTTTTTGCTTTTTTTTTAAAATATAAATTTATTTATTTTAACTGGAGGACTGTCTAGGTTGGTCATAGCTTTTCTTCCCAGAAGCAAGCATCTTTTAATTCCACACCCCTTACCTTGCTGCTGACCTGTGCTTCCTGTGACGCAGGAGAGCAATGTGCTGGATGCTGGTCTGCCTTCCCGGGGCTCCTCTCAGGCAGGGACGCATCTGCGGTGCCCTCCTGGCTCGGGAGGAGGGTGAATGGTGTCTCCTAAAGACAGAAGCCGGCAGAGCTTAATAGACACTTGCAGCTCCTGTCTGGGCTGGTTTATCCTGAGGATTGTGAATGAGCCATATCCCTTTTTCCAGTTTTCTGAGTTTCCCACCCCAGCTCCAGCTTGCTCTAAACTATGTGGCATCTAATAGGAGCAAGAGCCTCATGGGACTGATAGGGGCCAAGCTGATTTTTGATGTATAAACACAGTCAACCTAGATTCTAAAATTTGAAAATAAAGCAAACTACCAATTTCTGGATATGACTCATGCTGTCTGTAGAGTTTCTGATAATTTTAAATGAATTAATTTTCCTTCTTGACAAATTGATTTAACTCTCTGATTATTGACAGATTATATGAACGATCCAAATGCCAGCCTCTGTGGATCAACCCCTGTATTACTTCCTCACAATAAGACCCATTAGTTCAAAAGCCTGCTTACACTAAACTTATTTCTTTACATAACCAGTTACCTTAAAAAACATCCCAAACAAGCAGATTTTTGGCCACTTAGAGTCTGTTTGCTTCGCATTGCTAGGGAGCATCACCTGATGGTCAGAAGGGAAAGGATGGGAAAGGTATGCTAACGTCTGTCAAGAGCAGCTGCGATGATGACTTCAATATCAAACAAAAACAGATTTCAGAACAAAGGATGTTCCCAGAGCAGTCAGGTCGTTGTGTAGAGTGCGTACGAGAGTGGGTGCAGCAATCCTGCGGGGCGTCCCCTCAATAACAGGGCTCCAGATGCACGCTACAAAACATGACAAAACTCACAAGGCTGGGGATACCAGAAACGTCTTCTCTGAAATGATTAAGCAAATAGTTGGAAATCAGCAAAACTATAGGAGACTTGAGCAAAAATACCAACCAGCCTTCGTTGACACTGGCAGGACATTCGTCCTGTTCAAGAGCACTTACCAAGACTGTATTCTGGGCCACAGAACGTGTATATGTTTCTATTTGAACACAGATGCAAATATTCTAAACAAAATGTCAGCAAATCAGACACTATATATAACACATACATTACGACTAAGTGAGGCTCAACCCAGGAATGCAAGGTTAGTTTAATATTCAAACAGCGATCAACATATTTTACCAAATTAATAAACTGAAAGAATTGCCTGATGATCTCAGTGGACACAGCAGTATTCGACAAGATCCAGCTTCACAGCAAACTAGGTGTAGGAGGGAAATTTCATCACTCTGTAAGACGCACCTGAGGGTGAAATGCTGGTGGCTTTGCTCCTAAACCAAGAACAAGACAAGCCCATGGCTTCCACTGCTTCTACTCACTGTGGTGCCAGGCGGCTGCGAGTCCATTCAGGCAAAAGGAAACCAAATGCACCCAGATGAGGAAGGAAGAACAAAACCTGTCTTATTTACAGACATCATAATCAGCTGTGCAGAAAGCCTAATGGACTCTACCCTAAAATGATGCAAGAATTGACAAGTTAGAATATCAAGAGTGCAGGGCACAAAATCAATATGAAAACTCAAATGCATTCCTTACACAGTCAGCCCTTTATATCGACCTGTTCTGCTTCCTCAAATTCAACCACAGATCAAAAATATTTTTTTAATTCCAAAAATTTCCAAAAGGCAAAACTCGAATTTCCCGTGTGCTGGGAACTGTACTATAGCATTGTGCTTACCAGCATCTGTATAACGTGCACCCTGTATCCAGTATTGGCAGCTGTCTAGAGACGGCTTGAAGCTTATGGGAGAAGGCGTGTAGGTTGTTTTATAGAGGAACCTGAGTCTCATTGGATTTGGGTGCCCTCAGGGGCCCTGGAACCCTTCCTCCGTGAACACAAGGGAATGACTGCATGGCAATGAATGAGGAACAACTGGGGATTTTAACTAAAAACACACCACTATCTGCTATGGTATCATGTGACTAACTCCAACACGGGAGCATAAGACCCGTGCAGCTCTTCAGTGAGGACTCACATCCCGAGCTGGTGGAGAGACACACCTCACCCCTCGGAAGATGCAAGACTGTCAGATGCCAGTTCTTTCAGCTGAGCTGCAGATTTCAAGTGATCCCAGTTGAAACCCCAGCCAGCCTTGTACAGCCTCAGTTCACAAGCAGATTCCATCCAGCCTTCACCAGGGTCAAAGTGAAACCCAAACCCCAAGCTCCAAACCAAGCAAGCCTGACCACCAACATGGGACACACGTCAGTCCTATCTTTGGTCACACGTTTTCCTTTCCGTGTGATGAATTAGTTTTGTTTGAGTTTTTATTTTGATGAACCTATTTGTGGGAGAGAAAAAGGGAACGACGTTTGTTACAGGAAAACGCTGAACCTCCCTAGAGGAAGAAGAGAAGCCAAGCTTGAGAGCGGCCAGGTCGGGATGGACTTGGTCTGCAAGGGGCTCTGATGCTTCAGTGGACAGCTCTGCAGAGCCTGGGCCGGGAGGGTGGCCTGGGGTGATGCCCGGGTCCCTGGTGTGGGAGCTGGCAACCCTGGCACCCCCTGTCCCGACAGTGGCCACCGGTCTGCAAGGCCCCACATCCCCCACCTCCTGGGGGCAAGTGCACTTATGATGTCATGGGCCAAGCCGTCCATGTGTGTCCACTGACATAGCAGCTGCAAACTTCTGAATTCTCTACCCCTCCTCCTGGAAAATCCTTGACCACCTCTGCCCTGAGGGTGCGTACTCACCTGTTTATGAATTGGGCATAAGCGTGTATCTGATGCCACTATAGCACATGAATTGCAGCAAGCCGCAGAAACGACTAAAATGAGACAAAACAAACACGCGATCACTCTGGGGCAGGTCCCAGGCGGGGCCCCGTGGTCCACCATCTCTGCTGGAGAGCGTGGAGGGACCCCGGAGCGGAGGCCCCTGAGGCCTGGTCGCCCGCACGCCCCCTGCTCAGATCTGCCTCACTTCAGAGGACCCGGGCGGCAGGAAGCGGAGAACCGTCCAACGAAACATTCTCTCCGCCCTCCTTGTCACTCAGAGCAGCTGTCTTCCTCCTTCCTCCCCACCGCATGGAGAACGATCGCCCTCCCTGACCGGAGACTCCTGCGAACCTTCAAGGACGTTTGTTGTTTGTCCATGGGACCAGCCTGGGTCATCACACCCAGAGTGGGTCACAGAGGAGCCAGGCAGCGGACTGTTCCCATGAAAGAGATCAGAGAGAAGGTTTTTTAAACAGCTAAATATAGCAGAGTAAGCAAGGGCCACTGTATAAACTGCTCCTTTTCATTTCAAAATTATCTGAAGGAAGGCACCCGAGGACACTCCCCGCTCAGCTCTGAGGCCGCCCCAGTGTGCATGGCGCCCACGCACGAGTTCCTGGGACCCGGTCACCCCCACGGGGCCCACAGCGCCTCCCGCCACGGCCTTGTCAGACGGCCCAGCCATGCGTGTCCCCCGTCAAGGACAGGGTGGCCAGCACCCCCACCAGAAGGCAGGGTGTGGAGGGCGCCTTCAGGGCTTCTGCTCCAAGTTCCCAGAAGAGGTTCAAGATGCACCAAGACACACTCCTGACTGTGACTCAGCCCCTGCCCTGAGCTCCCTCTGAGTCAGTCTTCCCTCGAGGCCATGTGGGGAGAAGGGGAGAGCTTCTATCCTGCACCAGGTGCCGGGCCTCCTCAGATCTGGCGAAGGCACCGCTCTCCCGTGGCTCTGCTCTGCCCCTCACCCGGAGGCTGGGCTCTCCCACCCCAGAGCCTTCCTGGAGCACCTACTGCCCACGAGGGCCGGGAGGTGGGTGAGTGGTGGTGTGGGCCAGGGCGTGTGAATTCCCGTGCATAACGCACACCTCCTGGGCGCCAGCCCAGCTCGCTCACCCCATCAGCGCGGACAAGAATCGCAGGCTCTGTGCCAGGCCTCCACTCCCCGGCCGCAAGCACCACGCTCGGCAGCGGCCAGAGAGCCAGGCCCTGCCCACACGGGAAGGCAGGCCACCGGCAGGTCAGTCTCAGTCCCTGTAAACCCACAGCCCTGCCTTCTGGGAACAGGGGCTCAACGGGAGTGAGCGCCTGCTGAAGACGGAGCCTCGTCTTTCCCATCAGGAACCCTCGGTCCACAGAGGACGGGGCTGGAAATCCCGTAGACACGCGTGTGTGAAACGGCCAGCTCACCAGGCCCAGGAACGAGCTCGCCGGGCCCTGGAGCAGGACTCCTCCTCCGGCAAGTGTGCGCTGTGCTGAGTCCTGTATGAGTGCTCAGCAGGACACCCTCACAGGCACCGGGCTTGACCTCGATGCGAGGAGGGCCCATCAGGCTTTGGATCCAGGGCTGGACGCCCTTCCAGATGCTCCCTCCCAACCCTTGGGCCCCGGGGGCCACAGCACAGCCCGGAGCAGCAAATGGGGCCTCGTTTTTCGGAGCGAGCGTCTCTTTGGAAGACGGCCAACAGCACAGAAACTGGCGAGAGAACCTGGAAGACGGCTCAAGGCCAGGATGCGCGCATCAGCAGCGTCCCGTCTGCCCCTCACTCGAGGGGCCCAGCGATCGGGCGCCTCTCAGCACACTCCACACGCTCGCCTCTCTTGGCCCTGCAACGTCCACTTCGGGGGCAGTTTGGACAATGAATGAGCCTCCAGCAGAGCCTGGAACGCTAGGGGACGTGCTGACAGCAGGTGCAAGCCGAGGGCTGGCGCCCAGGCTTGGGGGGCAGGCGGATGGGCGCGGAGCCCCTCCAGACCTTTGCTGATCCATGCAGATGGGAGAGCCGTCCACGGTGTGAGTATCGACACCTGAAAACTCTAAATGAGAAGCTCATTCATGGCTTTGCTGTGAGAGAGTCCGTCCCCGGGCAGCCTCCTCACCCCTCCCCGCCCTGCTCCTCCTGCACTTTCTTGGGACCCCTGGAGGTGAAACTAAGGATCGTGGGCCAGGGAAGGTGGTTCAAGGAATTTGGGACACACTGTGCGGATTATTCCAGGGCATAAGGATTCGTAACTTACCATTGCACATCTATCAGGCTTGTCTGTGAACAACAGATGCGTCTCACGGGTGCTGATCGAGTGTGTGATGACACTGCTGGCCTCCTCGTATCGTTCCTCCCAGCAGCGACCTCAGTTAACGGTGTGCAGTAGGCCCCCAGGCCTCTTCTGGGCCAGATGGCACATGTGTGGCCTGCGTGGCCGCCCCTTCACCGCGGCGTCTCCGAGCCCTGCCTTTCCAGCCTGAGCAGCAGGGAAACGGCCATGCCCGGTGACCCCATCTTCAGAAACCCCCCTCCTCAGCCACCCTGGCTGCTGAGCTAAGACCTGGAAATACAACGAGAAAATAAAAGCCTCTGGGTGTTAGAAGGTGTCAGCGGTGCCTGATTTCAGACTCCCCACGTGGCGCCTCCAGCAGCCGCCCACCCTGTGCTCCCCACTGATTTCTGTTTTCTAAAACATTCTCAGCGTCTCGCAGGTGGTCAGCCAGTTTCCGTAGCTTTCTAGGTGCACAGCCACACCACTGTCCACGCTGCCCCTGGGGCCGACCTCCTTGGAACCAGCTTTACAAAGCCTGAGGCGGCTGCCATTGGCCTTTCAGAGGAAAGGTTTGCCAAGTCCTGCTCAGCTCACACTCGAGGACCGGACTTGGGATCCAGGGCCTGGCATATGGCTGTTGGTCGTGTCTGTCCCTCAACACAATAAAGGGCCGCTATCTGTGTTTGTAAACACGAAATCCCAGGGGCACAAGCATGAGTGATAATTAAAATGCAGTTAATTAAGGCAAGTAGGTGCCATCAAAAGTTACATCTTATACAAATATTTGTGTGGCATGTTGACTCTGAGTCTCCTCAAATGCCGATTCCGGCTTCATCGCTAATTAGGACAATTATTGTATTTGCTTGGGTAATAGCTCCTCTTTATCTTCCCCAAGTAAGTTAAATGCGTATGCAAATATGCATCAAATGCCAAGATGGTTTTCATCCTCTGACCTTTCAAAACTTATCTGAGCCTTTGTAAAGGCGGGGCTCCTCGGGAGGAGCAGCAAAGGCCAGGCCACTGTGAACCGCACTCCCAAACCCCACGAGAGAGAAGGGCAGACAACAGTTAAGGGGTCGGCCTTAGGCAGCCACATGAAGGCGCCAGCTGGAAGGTGGGATAAAACACAGGCAAGTATAAGCAGCGTCGGGTGCAATCACAAAGCGCAAGGACGCACGGCAATCGAGAAGCAAGTCCACTGGGCTCTGAGGTTGGGACGCAGCAGCTCAGAGTCCACAGCGTGACACTCAGCCGACCAGGGGCTTCTCGCAGCCGCCATGGGTGAAAGAACTGCTGCTGCTGCTGAGTCGCTTCAGTCGCGTCCGACTCTGTGCGACCCCACAGATGGCAGCCCACCAGGCTCCCTCGTCCCTGGGATTCTCCAGGCAAGAGCGCTGGAGTGGGGTGCCATCGCCTTCTCCAATGCAGGAAAGTGAAAAGTGAAAGCGAAGTCGCCCAGTCATGCCCGACTCTGTGCAACCCCATGGACTGTAGCCCACCAGGCTCCCCCGTCCCTGGGATTCTCCAGGCAAGAGCACTGGAGTGGGGTGCCATCGCCTTCTCCTGAGAAGTGGCACATTCTCAAAAGGTAGGGGCGGACGACTGCGCAAAGACATTCTCAGGAGCGAGTGTGGCGGCCTCCTCTCCTCTCTCCCTGTGCTGCTTCCCTCCCATCGCCTCTGTCCCGTCTCGGCCTGCCGAGCCGCCCCTGCCTGTTGGGAGGAGCAGGGAGCAGAGAGCCCTTCAGGGTCAGGAAGGATGGGGTGGGGCGGGGAACCAGCTCTCCCTTCAGGAACATCGTGGGGAAGATGCCACCTCGATCATCCACTTCCCCAGGAACACATGTGCCCTGGTTCCCAGAGCGTCCTTGCAGGCAATGAAACACACCCGCTCGCACTCGGTGTTGTCGGGCTGACAGGGGTTCAGCTGTTGTCTCTGGTTTCACCAGAGTTGTCTGCACGTCGTCTAAGTCCTCCTCCCCTTCCTTCCAGGAGCTCACAGTCTAACCGAAGGGATGAGAGGGAGGCGCACACTTCAGCAGAGGGGGCGTTTCAGGAGCTCCTGTCAAGCATGAGCCCCTCTCAAGAGAAAATTCTGGAAATGGGCTGCCGGCCTGGAGTCCACGGACCCTCAGCAGGACCCCTGCCTCTGACTGTCTTCACAGCGTGCGTGCCCGGCGACCTCCGAGGAGAGTCCAGCTGCCCGCCAGTTCCCGCCAGTGCTAGCCCCGTGGTCCTCGTGACGGGATCCTTATTTTTCAGAGAACACGACACGGTCCTGGGGCCGCCAAGCCGCTCCCCAGCAGCGCGAGCCCATGGGGCCTTATTTCCAGATCCTCCTCCAGAACCTCTGCCACAGGCTCAGTTCTAGCATCAGAGTATAAGTTCTGGGAAGGAAGGGCTGGTGCGCCGGAGCGGTGGCCCCGGGCTGGCTGGGCTCCAGACGCCCAGCGGTTCGGCAGCCGGAACACGGTGTGAGCCACAGCTGGGCGAGGAGAGCGACTGAGGTTACCATCCGAGAGTCACGGCAGTCCCTGAAGGGGTTTTAATGTCAGAACCTCTACAGCTGGAGGAACATTTTCTTCTCTTGAATTAATTTAGTTAAAATCAAAGAAGGTTGTTTAATGCCTTGAAAAGTAGGTGTGTGTCTCTCTTTTCTGGTTCAAAGATAAGAAAGACCAGGATGGGGAAGAGACGTTGACGACATAATTCATCACCCTCTGTTTCCATGTCGACTGGGAAGGAAGCCCATCTGAGTTTTATTTTAAAGAGTCGCATGTAACATTTAGAAATATGAATCAGATTAAGAATCCATATGCTGTTTTTACAAAAATAAACATGGGGAAAACACACAGGGCACGTGAGCCTGCTGCTCTGCGTTGAGCAAAACAAGCTCCCTGGGTCTGATTGAACGGTGACAGTGTCCGTCCTCCAAATAAGCACAGGGTGTAAAAATATCGCCTCCAAACCCCATGATTAATACCTTTAATTAGAGATGTTGTACCTTGCAATGACTTGACAAGTATCCACTTCAATTAGTACCGGTTCACACACAACCAAACTAATATCGTGCTTCCTTGTTTAATGGCAAAATTAATCTGGAAAATGTAATTAAATAAGCACTATTTTTAAATGAACAGCGTGCCTCATTTTTCTTTTCTCTCCCTTTCCCCAGCCTCCTCCTCCTTCCTAGATGAAATTGGATTTGCAGAATCAAAAGGCTTTAAATCAAATCTGCTTAAGATCACTCATGAGTAAAAATAAACTAGTTTCTAAACCTTGGCAAAAAACCACTTAAGAGAAGCGTTCGCACTGGTTCCTATGGGGAACCTGGGGGACGAGATGGGAGCTTTCATGCTCAGAGGCAGAGTGGCAACCCAGATGAGCCTTGGGCTGTCCAGAGCGCATGCCCCTGGGCCCCCACCAGCAAGAGGATGTCCTCGGACCTTTGGGTGACTCATTGACGTGTGGACCCCAGAAGCACTCACTCTGAAACTGAAAACATAAGGAGGCTCTGTTCATTGTTTCGGTTCAGATCAGTGGCTGAATCGTGTCTAACTCTTTTCGACCCCATGGATGGCAGCACGCCTGGCCTCCCTGTCTATCATCAACTTCCGGAGTTCACTCAAACTCATGTCCATTGAGTCGGTGATGCCATCCAGCCATCTTATCCTCTGTCGTCCCCTTCTCCTCCCACCTTCAATCTTTCCCAGCATCAGGGTCTTTTCCAGTGAGTCAGCCCTTTGCATCAGGTGGCCAAAGTATTAGAGTTTCAGCTTCAGCATCAGTCCTTCCAATGTATGTTCAGGACTGATTTCCTTTAGGTTGGACTGCTTGGATCTCCTTGCAGTCTGAGGGACTCTCAAGAATCTTCTCCATCACCACAGTTCAAAAGCATCAGTTTTTCAGCACTCAGCTTTCTTTATAGTCCAACTCTCACATCCATACATGACTACTGGAAAAACCATAGCTTTGGCTAGATGGAACTTTTGTCAGCAAAGTAATGTCTCTGCTTTTAACTATGCTGTCTAGGTTGGTCATAGCTTTTCTTCCAAGGATCAACGTCTTTTAATTTCATGGCTGCAGTCACCACCTGCAGTGATTTTGGAGCCCAAGAAAATAAAGTTTCTCACTGTTTCCATTGTTTCCCCATCTATTTGCCATGAAGTGATGGGACCAGATGCCATGATCTTCATTTTTTGAATGTAGAATTTTAAGCCAACTTTTTCACTCTCCTCTTTCACTTTCATCAAGAGGCTCTTTAGTTCTCCATTTTCTGCCATAAGGGTGGTGTCATCTGTGTATCTGAGGTTATTGATATTTCTCCCGGCAATCTTGATTCCAGCTTGTGCTTCTTCCAGCCCAGCGTTTCTCATGATGTACTCTGCATAGAAGTTAAATAAGCAGGGTGACAATATACAGCCTTGACGGACTCCTTTCCCAATTTAGAGCAAGGTATTTGTTCCATGTCTGGTTCTAACTGTTGCTTCTTGATCTGCATACAGATTTCTCAGGAGGCAGGTAAGGTGGCGTGGTATTCCTCTCTCTTTGAGAATTTTCCACAGTTTGTTGTAATCCACACAGTCAAAGGCTATAGCGTAGTCAATGAAGCAGAAGTAGATGTTTTTTTCTGAAATTCTCTTGCTTTTTCTATGATCCATCAGATGTTGGCAATTTGAGCTCTGTCTCCGCTGCCTTTTCTAAATCCAGCCTGAGCCTCTGGAAGCTCTCCGTTCACACACTTCATAGCCACAGTAACAGCTGCTACCTCTGGGCCCTTCAACCCAGGTGCTGTTGCTTTGCTTTGATTTCTCTGCAAGGTAAGAGGAGTAAGCAGAGACATGCTGGAAAATATGTGATCACTGGTTCTGTGGAAACACAAAATCCCTGATTCACAGCATCTGCCAGTTTCTCTGGCAGAAATGCTGCCAATTACGGCCGACTCCAAGCTGCCACGTGACGTCACCAGTCAGCGAGGGGACGAGCTGGGCTCTCGCCGCGTTTTGTTGATGGAGACACAGAGGCACTAAAAGCCCCAGACTTTCCAAACCAGCGTCCCGGCTGGGAAAAGCCGAGCAGGCGCCTTCCGACTGCAGCAGGTCCACTGCGGGTGAGCAGGTCCACAGGAGCGGCAACTGCCCAGGCGCGTGGTGGGTGCAGCCACCACGTCAGTGGGGACGGAGGCTCCTGGGGCTCAGGTGTGTGTTCTCAGCTCAGCCAGCGACAGTCAAATGGTAAGGAGAGAATTTGGAGAAAGTGAAAGCTGTAATGCTGGGGCCCAAGGGGACATCAAACCCCACCGATGGCAAGGTGGAAGTCGCATTTTAGAGTCCAGCTGCCAGAAGAAAGAGAACTAGGAACCTCATCCCCTCCCCATCGAGACCTTTAAAAATTTCCTCAACAGTCATTCTAGGCTTACCGGAGTCAGGGCACCTTTACATGCTTACCGTTTATGGAGGGAGCCCGGAAGGGCTTCCATGAAAGTGTGTGGGCCAGTCAGTCATGTCCGACTCTCTGCGACCCATGGACGCCAGGCCTCCCTGTCCATCACTGTCTCCCAGAATGTGGGGCCCTAAATGGGAAACCTTAAAAAAAAAAAAAAGGTTAGCTTTGCAGTTGGAGCTAAGATGACGCCTGGCAGAAGAGATGGGGGCGTGGCCTATGTTGTTTGTCAAAGTTTTTGATTGGCTCTCTTGATTTCCGTGCACATGGACAGCACGTGATCACCATAGACTCCTGTTATAATGGAGGCACATGACGATTTGACCTTTAACGTGATTGGTGCAACTATGGAAAGTCCCTGGCAAAACTCCCCCGCTTGCCTATATAAGCCGGGAGCTTGAGGCAACAAAGCGAAGCTGCTCAGATGGAAGCCCTGTCGCGTCTGGTTGTCTCTCGCTCAACTGAGGGGCTGGTTTGGGGGACAGCAGGCTCACCTCTTCTCAGGACCCCTCGGCTTTGCTGAGGGAAGTTCCACTGCCTCTCTCTTTCTGCGGAGCGCCCCCCGCACCAGAGTTTGCTCAAACTCATGTCCATTGAGTCGGTTATGTCAACCAACCATCTCATCCTCTGTCGTCCCCTTCTGCCCCCACCTTCAGTCTTTCCCAGCATCAGGGTCTCTTCCAGTGAGTCAGTTTCAACCATCAGGTGGCCAAAATACTGGAGCTTCAGCTTCAGCATCAGTCCTCCTAATGAACATTCAGGACTGACTTCCTTTAGGATTGGTTGGTTTGATCACCTTGCTTATAGTGGTAGATAAAAGTTTTCCAAAATTCTAGTTTTCCCTTCAAAACTCAGAGTTTATCATTGGCTCATAAACACCGTCAGTTCTCTTTCTTAAAGAAACAGCCTCTTTCCTGCGTTCTGGAGACGGTGTCTGCCGCTGAGTCCAGTCCAGAGGACCACAGCTTTCTGCACACCCTTCTGGCAGGTGACAGGGCCGTCCCCCAGAACGTAGCCAGTCCAGCGCTCCCCAGCCCGAGCCCTCCCCTGCAGGCGGCTGCAGCCGGGTGGGCCTGGCAGGGCCCCACTCCCTCTCCCAGGCCACAGCCGGACGCCGTCACTCAGCTGCCTGCTCTTCACGGGGGGCGAGGGGTCGGTGTGCAGACACCAGTGGGCAGAGTCAGCGTCCCCCCCGCTGCAGCTTTGGCTCCGTCACAGCAACAGGGAAAGGGGTCCAGTGCCCAGGACCCCGTGAGGGCCTCGGCCACCAGGACCAGGAGTGGTTTTGGCGGAAAAGCTCAGTCCCTGGAGGCAGCTGCACTGAGAGGAGCCGGGGGGTGGGGCGCTGATCGTGGTGGCTTCTTACCCAAAACGGGCCTCACCTGGCTCAGGGCTCCCTCTCCTCCTTCAAGTGGAGGAAACTGGGAAAGTGAGTCCTGCAGGTCGTGACATTTTGTTACACCTTTACAAAGTCGAGTCCCTCCATCAGTGACCACATGTTTGTGCCCTGAGATGGAGACCCTTGGAGCCCAGAAGGGTGGGGTCTGGACTTCAGTCCACGTCTCCCTGGAGACATTGCAGCCCAGGACACAGAGCTGGCACCCAACACCTCAGAGCCTCTTCTCATCTGTCAGCAGAGAAAGCATCAGTGCCGCTCCCTGCTCCCGCCCCAGGGACTCTTAGGACAATTAAAGGGGTGATGCGTGGAGGAGGCTGGCCCCTGGCCGCCCCTGAGGGGACCCGTCAGACACTTTCACAGCCAGGTTCAGCTGCTCACTGTTGAAAGCGTCATAAACAGAAGGAAAATTCCACCTGGAGGATGTGAGCCACGTAATTGGGTTGGTGGCGCCCAGCACAAACTGCCGACTGAGGGTTATGTAAACTCTGCTAATTTATTGGTGAGGGAGTGGCAGGCGGGGGCCAGGGTGGATTTGTTCATGTCTGGGACAAGGAAACGTCATGATTTTCAAGTCTGACCATGTCAGAGTCTGACAGGTAAATGGGCAGCCCTCACGCTAATCCCCCTGAGAGCAGGCAGGCAGGGAAGGGCGCGGCCCAAGGGAAGTGGATTGGAGGTGAGCCCCTCCTGGAGGTGAACCCCTCTGGAAATGAGCCTCTACTGGAGGTGAGCCCCTTCTGGAGGTGAGCCCCCTTAGAGGTGAACCCCTCTTGAAATGAGCCTCTACTGAAGGTGAGCCCGTCTTGGAGGTGAACTCCCCTGGAGGTGAGCCCCCCTGAAGGTGAGCCCGTCCTGGAGGTGAGCACCCTCTGGAGATGAGCCCCTCCTGGAAGTGAGCCCCCCTGGAAGTGAGCCCTCCTAGAGGTGAACCTCTCTGGAAATGAGCCTGTACTGGAGGTGAGCCCCCTGGAGGTGAGCCCCCCTGGAGGTGAGCCCCTCTGGAAATGAGCCTCTACTGGAGGTGAGCCCATCCTGGAGGTGAGCCCCCCTGGAGGTGAGCCCCTCCCTGGAGGTGAGCCCCCTGGAGGTGAGCCCCCCTGGAGGTGAGCCCCTCCCTGGAGGTGAGGCCCCTTGGAGGTGAGCCCTCCTAGAGGTGAACCCCTCTGGAAATGAGCCTCTACTGGAGGTGAGTCTCTACTGGAAGTGAGCCCCCCTGGAGGTGAGCCCCTCCCTGGAGGTGAGCACCTCCCTGGAGGTGAGCCCCCTGGAGGTGAGCCCCCTGAAGGTGAGCCCTCCTGGAGGTGAGCCCCCCTGCCGGAGGTGTGCCCCTAGCGGGCCTGGACCCCCTGCAGGTTCGAGTGCAGCGACCCCCTCAATCATGCAGCCAGGCTCCATCCAGTCTGTGAACCTGGGTGGCTTCAACACACGCAGCTTTCCAGAAGTGCCGTAAGGGACAAATGGACACATGCGTGTGCTTGTGTCTGCAACGAGAGAAAGAACAGCCATGGACATCGACTGGCTTCTAATAACATACTGAGAGCTTTTCAGTTAGGAAAGCACTTAGCTGCAAGGAACAGAAAATCCAGCTGCAGCGGCTTTAAAGGAGAGGCGGGGCTTCCTGGTGGCCCAGTGGTGAAGAGCCCCTGCCAGTGCAGGAGACTCGGGCTCAGTCCCCGGTCCAGGAAGGTCCCACACACCAGGAGGCAGCCGAGCCCGCGTGGCGCGCCTGCTGCGTCTTTGCTCAGGGGCCCTGGAGCCGAGGCCGCCGAGCCCGTGAGCTGCAGCCACTGAAGCCTGTCCCCAGAGCCCGTGCTCAGCACAGGAGCGGACTCTACAGCGAGACGCCTGCGCGCCGCGGCTGGAGAGCAGAGGCTACACACACAGCGCAAAAATTACTCCCAGCACAGCCCAGAACAAATCACTTGCTAAAAAGGAAGGGTTCGGTTTCCAACACAAGTGTCCACGTAAGCCCCCGTAGTGCTGGCTCGGTCACTGAGTGATGCCAGGACTCACGTCTCTGCATCTGTTTTCTCTTTTCCTTCAGGGCTGCAATACTGTCGCTGCAGCTCCAATCATCACGTTCCCATTCAAGGTGTGACGAAGAACAAGGCCTGTTTGTCCTTTCTCTTCGGGAAAGAAGAAGCATTCTCAGAGAATGGCAACTTTGGCTTCACGACCAGTTGCTGAGACCAGCGTGTCGCCCCTGGTTATAAGCAAGGCTAGAGAAGCCCGAATCCGGATTTCTTCCTTCCCTGCACCCCGTCATTCCTCCAGCGAGTGGGGACGACAGCAGTGTGGGTAACAGGCTCCAGGTAGTGCCAGCGTCTCTGTCCTCACTGGGCACACCTGCTCTCCCGTGCTCAGCAGGTGGGGTCAGTGTGGACCCCACAGCGATGGGGCTGCCAGCTTTCCCCTTGCTGCTATTCCGCAGACCCCAGGATCATCATGACCCTCCACTTGAGGACGGTCATTGCCAAAGGCCCCTGAATATTATCAAGGAATGGCCAAGAGCATAGGAAAGTGAGGCAGGTCAGTCATGTGCCCTTCGCACTGGAAATGCTGAGCCTCGGTGAGAAAAGCAAAATAAACGGCTAAAACAAGGAGGTGTCATCATTTCGAATGGCTCAGAGCTAAAGAAACTGCCTGCCAATGCAGGAGATGTGGGTTTGATCCCTGGGTCGGGAAAATCCCCCTGGAGGAGGAAATGGAAACCTACCCTAGTCCTCTTGCTGGGCAATCCATGGACAGAGGAGCCTGAGGTGCTACAGGGCATGAGGCTGCGAAGAGTCAGACACACCTGAGAGGATAAGCTAGACCAGCAGCAGCGGTGAGTGGACCAGAACAAGGCCGAGCCCAGAGCAAAGCCAGGTCCTTGGAGACAGGGTGGACCAGCGGCTGGTGTCCTGGACCGGGAGCTGAGGGAGGTGGGGGTCCTGTGAGACCCAGTGCCCAGCCCTCCGGACCTTGGCAGGGTCTGAACACAGGAAACAGGCCCGAGAGTCTGGCATTCCCCCGTGCACAAGGTGGCAATGGGCCGCCAGCAGGACGGTCTCACTCGGGGACAGCGCCAGTCCAGCTGGCAGGGCAGGAGGGACTGGGCCAGGGACCCGGGCAGCACCGGGAGGATGGCCGGCCTGGTGCAGGCCTGGGGCTCCATCACCTCAAAGGTCTGGGTGAGAGGTGGGTGCAGACCCGTGCCTGAGGAAAAGGAGGAACATTCTGGAATCTTCCACACCATCCCCAGGCAGGAGCGGTGCAGCCTGGCCCCCGCTCAGACCCTCAGGAGTCCTGGCTCCTGGAGGCCAAGGTCCCTGCGCTTCCACCTCAGGGGCTCTGCTCTTCCCGCTGACCCGTCCCTAGCCCTAGAGCCACAGCGGGCAGCACGGCCCTGCCTCCGTGTCCCGGGTCCTCATTCATGGCCCACTTAGGCCACCTCGGATCCCCAGTCCTGCTTCCTGAAGGGGCACGTCCAAAGACGAGGCCTGGTCCCAGAGACTGGCCTGCTGAGCCACCCGTCATCTTCTGACGTCGCCTCCTGTCCCCCCACCCGCCGTGTGTTTGAGTGTCACCTTAAGAAGAAGAGAAAGAAGGCCATGGGCCTCAGACAGGGGCCTTGTGTCATGAGAAGGTGTGGCCTCTAAACCATACTGATTATGAGAGAGAGGAGATGCGCTTCGGAAGTGCACACACTCGCACGCACACGTACACACACACACTTCCTCACAAATGTTCCACAGGTGTTTTGTTCTATGTAAGACTGGGATTTATGAGAGATATATGCTTGTTTTATCCTGATGCTTCCACAGAGCTCCTAAACACTTAGAACGTCCGAGTGCTGAGATGATGAGGCTGCCTTTTGTCTTGTTGATGAGGCTTTGGAAGCACCTGAGGAGGGGGCTGGCAGCCTGAAGAACCCACCAAGATAAGAGGGTTAGAAGCCTCAGTCGCCCTTCCTGACCCCCGGGGTTGGAGGCTAGATTGATCGCCAATGGCCAGTGATCTGATCAGTCAAGCAAAGCCTCTGTAAACCCCAGAAAACAGGCCTGGAGTACTCCGGGGTTGGGGAGCGTGAGGCCCTTTGGGGACAGAGCACCTGGGGAGACGGGAGGCTTGCGCCCTCCCCAGCTCTCCTGCACCCTGAGCTTCATTCTTCATAATTCACGGGGGTCTAGTTAGTAATATGCTTCTCTGAGTTCCGTGAGCTGCTCTAGCAAATTGATTGAGCCTGAGGAGGGGGGTCCTAGGGGCCTCATATCTACAGCTGGTTGATGCAATTGGGAGATGCGATTGGGTCTCAGGTGGGGCCTCTTGTGGGGCTGAGCACTTACTGTGGGGTCTGAGGCTGTCACTGGGCAGCCGGAGCTACACTTGGGAGAAGGGGTTGGACTGGGGAGGCTCCTACGCTAGGTCAGGAGTTGGCCAGGGGTCCACCCACCGGCTTGAAAACCAGGGCATCTGCAAGCAAACGCCCCCGGCTCAGGAATCGAGCAGCCATCCGCCGCGCGGCCTGGGCCTCTTCTTGTCTGAGAAGTCTGTATTCCTGATCCGATTCTCAAAGGGGATCACGTCCTCAGAAATTTAAGCATAGTTCTCTTATATCAACCAACTCAAGACCTTTATTTGAGTATTTTGTTGATATTAAAAACTCAATAAAAATGTTAAAATGACCCTAACTTACACTATTTGGTGTGATTTAGGGAAAATCTAGTTCATGTACTTGAAAATGTGAGTTCAACTTGCAGTTTTAACAGCAGAACTAGACGCTGATTATGTCTAGTCCTTTAGGAAAACGTGTGAAATAATATATTTATTTCTTTTGAAGGTAAATGGATACATAAAGGAGCCTTAAGACAATTGATTCTCTTTAAAAGTTGTAATCAAATCCCCGTAGTTTTCCTTAATTCTTAATTTAATTTCCAAATCCTTTCTTTTGCTGGTAGTTCAAGGTGAATCCATCCAATTTCTGTCTAAATTCCTGCACATGTCAACAGTAAGCCCTCAAGCCAATTGCTTTATTGTAGAAATGCAGAGTTAGCCAGACACCAGGTTCCAAACCAGGTAACAACTAGTGTTGAAGTTTGTTGACATCAATATTGGATAATCTCATCATCAAGAATAAGAAGAGAAAGATGCGCCCTGTAGGCTGGATGAACGCTGCGCTGGGGGCTGGAGGAGGAGGATGTGCCTGGGGCCTGGAGCTGGGACAGACAGCCAGGCTCTGTGCCCGCTCATGCCCTCTCTGCTCCCCGCCGAGGGCCCAGGGTGTACCTCGCAGCCCCGCCTGTCGTGGCCCCTCAGGGATGTTCTGTAATTACCGCCTGCTCCTTTCCAAGCCTGGCTGCAAGCCTCTGCTCAGAGGGTTCTGAGAGGGTCTGACCCAGGCTCGGGGCTCGAAACGCCATTGCCCAGAGGAAAGGAGCATTCCGTTGTAAATCACGTATGAAAACACAGGGACCTGAGCCCGCACCCAAGTCCCGCCTCAGCTTTCTCTTAAAAGCACAGTTTGAGGACTTCTGGGCGCTTCCCGTGGACACAGCAGAGGTACCTGAGCCCTGTCCACGCCCGCTAGCGACCAGACGCCCACTGCTCATGCCGGCCAGCCCAACCCCGGGCACAGACGTGTCCCTGCAGGCTCACGTGGCACGAACCTGTGGCTCCTCCGCTCGTCGACGGGGAGCCTCGCCCAGCAAGCGACCCCTGCACTGTCTGTCTTCCTGGACAGCTCAAGCCCACTGTCTCGAGGAAAGGCTTCCGTCCCGGTCAGTCAGCCTCGAAGCATCACCAGCTAGCTAGCTGGCAGTGCTTCCACGCGGCCTTTGATTAAAGCCTCCGAAGCCGTGGCAGTAGGAACAAGGCCCATTAGAAAAAGCACATGCCACCCGGGGCAGTGCCCCTGGGCCCCCGCTGGAGAGCGGCCGCCTAGAGGGAGAGGGGCGGCCGCTGCAGGCTACCTGAGGGCAACATGGACGTGCATCCCGACCTGGGGATGGGGAGACGCCCGCAAGCCAAACACAGAGGCACCCCGGGGGCGGTGGCCAAGCCTCCCCGTGTCCACCCCCAACTCAGGCCCGCGTGCTGGGGAGCAGCCTGGCCTCCCCACTCCCCTACTCTCACCCAGCCTGTTCGCATCCTCAGCCCCATGCCCTCCTCTCTCCTCTCGCATCTCCGTGAGATCAAAGGCTGTTCTGAGGTCAATAAATCAGATCTACTGAGAACGCAATGGCACCCCACTCCAGTGTTCTTGCCTGGAAAATCCCAGGGACGGAGGAGCTGGGTGGGCTGCAGTCCATGGGGTCGCCAAGAGTCAGACATGACTGAGTGACTTCACTTTCACTTTTCACTTTCATGCATTGGAGAAGTAAATGGCAACCCACTCCAGTGTTCTTGGCTGGAGAATCCCAGGGACGGAGGAGCCGGGTGGGCTGCAGTCCATGGGGTCGCTAAAAGTCAGACATGACTGAGCGACTTCATTTTCACTTTTCACTTTCCTCTTTCATGCATCGGAGAAGGAAATGGCAACCCACTCCAGTGTTCTTGCCTGGAGAATCCCAGGGACGGGGGAGCCTGGTGGGCTGCCATCTCTGGGGTCGCACAGAGTCAGACACAACTGAAGCAACTTAGCAATGAGAACACTGGTCATTGGGTTCCTGCTCTGCCTGGACGGCAGGGCAGCAGCCACGGGGGAGGCTGTGTCCTGGGGTGGAGGGGGAGGCCCTGATGGAGTCGTCCTGGGCATCTCGGTTCAGCCCAGCTGGGCCGCTGCCCGCCTCCCTGTGTTGGCCTCGTGAGGCCCCGAGGACCAGGAGGGGTGGCTCACGGCTGCCCTCAGCATGCTGAGGCCCCGCTGGGTCTCCCTGTGTGAATTTAGGGCCGTGGTTAGGGATGCAGACCCTGGTCCCCCTCACCGGAAGCGACGCACTGTGTGGACCTGTCCAGGCTCCGTCGTCCATGCCCCCCACACCAGGGCTGGCTTGGGGGCCTCCCTCCCCCGGCACAGGGCCCCTCCTCACCCAGGCCCTCCTGCCCCCGAGGAACCCAGAGCCTGCTCCTGGGTTCACTTCCTGCTTAGATCGGGGCCCGAGAGGTGACCATGTGTCTTCAGTTCAGATGGGCCCTGGCAGCTTCTTTGAGCTGCAGAGAATCCTTCTACCAGGCTTTCTTCCGTAATTCTGGTCAGTAAACCGGTATGAATCACTGCACGTTATCCCGATGTCCCCTTAACCAGAAATCCCAAACACACTGGATAATACTGTCAGGCTTAGGTGTCAGCATCACTGGTTGCCAGGCGCACACAGTTTACTGGCAAACACACGAGGTCTGCTGGATGAGACCAAGCAAGCTAAAGTAAGACAGTAAGCCCGAGTGGGAGGCCGACCCCAGGGAACAGCGGAGCAGGCACTTGTCCCTCCTAAGGTGGCAACGCTCATTCGCACCGACAGGAGCATCTCCGTGAACTCTTCCTGGCTGGAGAAAAACCTTTGCTCCCAGATGGGGCTTTTCAACTGTCCTTTTGTTTGTTTGCCGAGTGTGTGGGTTGACGGATGGCCGTTGAAAAGCACAGAGTTCTCAGCTCTCCGGCCTGGGCAGCTTCCCTCCTAGCAGGGACGCTCAGCCGAGAGTGACCGTGGCCTCAGGGGACAGTTCTGTCTTCACAGTTGGGCTGGGGTGCTCCTGCATCTTGTAGGCAGACACCACTGGGTCCTAGACACCCTCCAAGGAAGGGCTCCGGGCCCCTACCTGCGTGTGATCACCCCACGTCCCGCTGGGCCTGACCCACAACCTCCTCACTTCCACGTCACCAAACACGGTCGCCTGTCGCTCAGGGAGTGGCCCGAGGGGGGCTGCCCTGCCTTCTGTGCCCCCCACACACCCCTGAAGGGCACCTGTGCCCACCACCGTCTAGGCCTCCTGGCGACCGTCATCCCCTTGGGATCTCTGCTCCCGGTGGCTGTGCCAGGCGTCTGTAGATGCTGCTTGCTGCTCTTCCTTCCTCCCCTCTGCAATTTCAGAATAAAAAGCCTGGGTCCTCTGAGAGTCTCCTGCAGTGCAAAGCAGAACAAATACACAGACAAGGCCCAGGAGACTGTCAGAGAGAAGGGCCCGATCCTCAACCCAGAAACTGGACAGTGAAATGAGCCCACGGTGCTCGGCCTCCCTAATTCCCCTCCAGGCTTACCTGGCTTCCCTTGACTGGGATTAACCACGAGACTCAATCTCCTAGTGGGACTAGCAGAAAGAAAACATATCTTTAGAAAATTTTTCCTTCCCCTGCTCCAACCACAGGGCTCTCCTCACCAGATGGGATGAAGACTTTCTGTAGCCCCACCTACATGGCATAAACAGGGCTGGGGACTTGACGAGCCCTGTCCCAGCCGAGGCCCTGGACAGACCTCAGTGTGTGCCAGGCCCATCCCGCGTGAGTCAGATAACTGGAACCACGCTATCATCAAAGCATGACTTATTCTGAGGCCCTGAACCCACAGCAAAACATTAGATAATGACCGGCCTATTAATGAGATGAAAGTGTTATTTTTAGATTAGGCTAACCGAGAGAAAGGTTGGCTCAGCCTTGGCTTCCTGAGATGGCCAGGACCGTACACTCTGGGGGCTCAGCTGCATGTGCTCAGCCAGCTCAGACCTTCCCCCCTCCCTCCAGCTGGTGGAGCGAACTCGCATGATCTAGGCCAGCATCGCCTCTGGGAACAAAAGGCGTTTCTCTTGAAAACATCTTGAAGTCAACTCCAAACGCTGCGCAAACCAAGGCACATAAAGATGCTGCAGGACAGAAACAGGCTGGGCTCCAATGGCAGCTTCACACAGAGTCTCCGTTTGCCCTCCTCCTCCAGTTCCCTGGACGAGGTGTGCGGGGGATGGCAGCGGTGGGCACGACACGAGGCAGGAAGGGTTGCTGTTGGCTGTTGTGGCAAGAGTTTAAGTAGGAATTCACTTCTCAGTTCCCACAGGGAACTAACTTAGAATGAGGAAGAATAATAAGAAAAATCTCCCTTTTCCAAAAAATGTCTCTCTACTTCATTTACATAATTCCAGTAGCACTAGAAATTAAATAGACAAGCATGTGTCAGACAGGACAGTGGACCAGGAAACCCGCTGTCACAGAGTGCTTTCCTATGGATTCTGGAAAGAAATCCAGTTTTCCTCATTTTGATGTCAGTGCTACAACCCAGGTAATGTCTATTTCATTATCCAAGTGGGTTAAATGAGACCAGAGAAGAGAAGTAAAGCTTGCAACTCAGAGCTGAAGCTCCAGGACTTTCCTCTCTGGCTCCAGTGAGGAGCCTGTGTCAATCAGACCATGCTGCTGAGGCGAGCATGGAATTAGGACAGAGTGTGAAGCGAGCGGCTGAACGGCAGTGGCCGCACTCAGCCAGGACTGGGCCAGGCGCTCGAGAAGCAGGGGCCACAGCTGGGCATTGCCGTCCTTCTGGCTTTTCCACCAGAGCATCTGCTACGTCCTAAGTGGAGAAGGCAGGAACTCAGCGCCTTCGCTGGGGGTCAGGTCAGAGACGCTGCACCAAGGCAGCAGCGCGGAGAAGCTGGAAAAACAGAAGCCACAGAGAAGCGAGCTCGGCCCCGCACTGTGGCCACCCTGAGGCATTTGCCAGTTCCCACCCTGCGTGCGGCCGGCGTGCAAGGAGCCAAGGAGAGAATGCTGCCCGAGAGGCCCCGAAGCTGAGCAGAGCTGTCAGGAAACTCAGGATGCCAGAGAGAAAGGAGGGGCCCCCAAAGAGGAGCCCTGGGCGTGGGCCTGCAGGCGAGGAGTGACAAGGAACAGTCCTGTCCATGAGGACACGGATGGTCCAAGCCCCTGATAGAACCAGGGTACGCTGACCCCATAGACTGCCTGTGAGAAGAGGAACGTCCATAAAAGATAAAGATACCATCATTAAGACAATCTACAACTTTTATACACAGTATCCAGCATCCAACCATCAATCTTCAGGAGTCCTAGTAAATAGGACCAAAGGAATGAAAACCAGGGAAAAATAGAAGACAATAGAAACAGCCCCTCGGGTGATCTGGGTTTTACTGTTATCAGACAGAATATTTAAATAGCTGTGATTAAGAGCTAAGAGAAGAGATGGCAAAGGTGGAGAACTGATATTTTTAAAAAAGCTATAAAAAGAAAAAAAGCTAGAAATGAAATACATAATTATCACAATGAGGAATGCTGAGCCAGGCTCAACAGAGACTACAGCAGAGCCGGGCAGAGAACGAGGGAGACAGGCTTGCAGGAAGACTGACCAAAGAGAGGACAACACTGAGAAATGCATCTGGGAGCTCAAGAAACGCATCGCATGGTGGGAAGGTGCGACATCCATGGACATGGAGTTCCAGAGGAAGAGAGGCACACAAGGGTCAGAAGCAAAATTTGAGGAGGAATTGGCCAAGAAATTTCACCAAACAGTAAAACAAGAACCCGTAGATGCAAGAAGCTCTAAGAAATTGAAGCTGGATAAAGGCAGTGCGGGAGAAACACGCTGAGACCCGTCTAAGTCACACTAGGCTGTGAACATCATAGGTCAACACACCAAAAATCAAAGCAAAAGGAACCTTCAGCACAGCCAGGGGTGAGAGCTGTGGACAGTGAAGCAGGAAGGGGCCGCTGCCTTCAAGGAAGCAGAGTCGTGTCCACAGTTGACTTCAAAAAAGAAAACCAGTGGAACGCAGAAGACGCTGCATGGCGTCTGTAAACACGGAAAGAAAATGGTGGCCGAACCAGACGCAGAAAAAGGTCTTTTAAATGAAGCTGCAAGAGACACTCAGTCAAGTCTATCCATCGATGTCCAGCACAGTGGATGAAGCTATAAAGACACATTAAAAGCAGTCTGTGCCACTCAAGCCTCTGCAACCGTCTTGCTTGTCCCCACCAGCTACAGCCCTGAGGAAGCAGGCGTGATGGGAAAGCACACGTGGTTGCTAAGAGCAGCCCACCGACGCCTCCCCTGTTCTCGCCCCAGATTACAACTTCCAGCCAACCTTCACCTTGGCCTTCAAGTATGTAAAATGTGCCTAAGAAGCTGTGTCTCTGCCAAGCAAACCTCTGTGGTGATTCAGAAACACGAAGAAGATGAACTCCAGGGTTTCACCTGCTCCACCCTGCTGCTGATGACCTTCCTGGTGCTCTTGGTGTGGACAGAGGCTCGGGGTGATGTTGTTTCTGGAGATGGGCTGCCCCAGGAGGGGCTGTTGAGACTGTCTGAAAACCTTCTTAGCAGAGTCCCCAGGGCACAAGGGAAAGCTCACGGGCTTTAGCAATGACACTTCATACTGACCACTTCACGGCTGAATGACCACAGCACTGAACCTCCTTGAGCCTTGTTTTCTCCATCTGCTAAATGGGCACCCGAATACCCACTTCAAAGACTTGCAAAAATTAAGTTAGATCAAGAATCTGAGGCTCTGGTGACAGTGCATGAGGTGTACTCGACCCCGAATAGTAGGACTTGTTTCTGTCATGCAGGCATGTCGGTACATCCACTGGGAGGAAAGTGCTGGAAAACAAAGCACAGAGTGGGAGAGACGACAGGTAATCTGACTTCGCTGGCGGCCGGTGAGGAGAGGGGCTGGACGCTATCAAGCAATGTGGTATTTCTACACCCTACTTTCTTCCCTGTGAGCTGTGAAGCTGGGTTGCCTTAGAGATGGCACAGTCATTAGCCACCAGCAAAAATAAGCACGCTGCTGAGAATTTATAGGAAAACGCATTTAATTAAGTGCCATCTGAGCCACCCACACTGAGAACAAGGATTCTGGCAACAAGGGGGCTACTGTTGCCAAGTTCCTGCCAAGCGTTGTTTCTCTAGGTTCGTGTGCTGGTTTTTTCTGACTGGGAGCTGAACAAAGAGCCCCAGACAGCAGCGTGCGGAGAGGAAGCTAGTTCCCCAGACCAGAGCCTCCCAGAGCCCCAGGGAGAAGGGGAGACTGCAGAAGCGTTTCCCTGGGCAGAGGAAGGGCGTGAGCATCACCCGCAGCAGAGGAGAAGTAGGGGATGGCATGGCTAGGCGTCAGGGCGAATTCTCACCTCCGAAGCGCCCCCAGCCCACAGGCCCCGGCAGAGCACCAGCTCTCGCCCCATGCCAGCCCCTCGTGCGTTCACCTTCAGGCCTCACCGCAGCCCATGACCAGCACGCTTCACCCTCAGCTTTTAGGATGCGGGCGCCCAGCCTCAGAGACGTGTGAGAGCTCGCCTGTGAGCACGGAGCTGCGAGTCAGTGACAGAGCTGGGCTCCGCGCAGGGCTGGCCTGCAGTCAAAGGCCACGGGCCACTGCCGCACTGAGGCCCGGGCAGAGTCCTGAAAAGTCCACCTTGACATGAATAGGTGATGAAAACATCAACGCGTAAGATTAAGCCCGGCCAGTCTAGAAAGACAGGACAATCTGAGAACACAGGACAAGGAGCACAGACGGCTCCTACCGTGTTGGGAAATCGTAGGACAGTCTGTGCAACGAAGTGTGGTGTCCCAGGGTTAAAGGGGCACGGCACGCCATCCCCGAGGGCCCCGTGTTTGATGCAGCCCCGTCCTTCAGGGGCAAGCATCGCCACACGCGCAGCCTCATGGAGTGCTGTGGTTGGTTGCCACGTCTTTCTCCTTAGCTGGTGGAAAATGTGGGTGTGCACGTTGCAAGGGTAAATGTGAAATCCATTTAATCCCCTGATCCCCTGGAGGAGGGCATGGCAACCCACGCCAGTGTTCTTGCCTGGAGAATCCCACGGACAGAGGACCCTGGCAGGCCACAGTCCAGGGAGTCGCAAGAGCTGGACACGATTCAGCACAAGCATGAATGATTTTCTCCTGGATGTCAGGTGGAACGCTGAAGGGACACAGCGACAGAGGCCTTGTTTCCATGAGTCACTGAGATAGAGGACACTGGCGTGTCGACATGCAAGTGTGTCAGAGGGGGCTGCCCGTGCGATGCAGCCCCACGGGCCAGCTCCCCTAAGGGTCCCACCCCATCTAGGCCTGTCGTCCTGAACTGAAGGCTCCCACTTCACTCCCAAGTGTCTCCATGGCACTGGGAAGAGTATGTTTAGTTGAGTTTCTCATTAGTGTCTTCAGTTTATTTTACCCTGTCTGCCTCTGTATTTAGAATGACCACATCTGGAGAGCTTAAAGGCAACTGGGGCAGACTGGACCCTCACTCAGGCCCCCTTCACGCTGCAGCCCAGAATTGGGTCTGGTCAGAGACTCAGACAATCAAACTGTTAGCTTCCAAACAGTTTAAGTTCAATAGATCCAAATGTCCAAAAACATTCTCACCTGGGTGCCCCCCAACCCATTTCAGTGACATCCCAGGGCATCCTGCAGCCGAGACGGCTGGAGACAAAGGTCATCTCTCCTATGTCCTTCTGGGTCCCTCTCTGCCTCCATCAGCGCCCAGGTTCCGCCAAGCCTGTCTTTGGATGTTTCCAGCTTCTCCTCCATCTCCAGGACCACTCGGAGCTCACCTCTGCCTCATTCCTGTGAATAATGAGGTTGTCACAGGTCCAGACGTCATGTTATGGCCTGATGGAAATCCAGACCCAAACCCTCCCTGCGGCTGTGACAAGCCAGAGGAGCCAGGGAGGTGCTGTCACCACCTCTTCAAACACAAGCATCTTAATTAAAAAATTGTAGGCTACCTTTTTTGCCAGAGACTTAGATAAACATCCAGGGCGGGGGCAGGGGGGCAGTGGCGCTGTGTGAGCTAGAGGGCAGGTTCATGCCTGGGGGATGGTGCAGAGTCCCCGGAGGAAGCTCCCGACCCCCAGGAGGAGGGCTGACAAGGGGAAGCCCCGTGTGGGACACGGCCTGCACCGGGGACCGCGTGGCAGACATGCTGCGCCCCTCCTCCCGCAGCTGGCCTCTGGGAACAGGCCTGTCCCAGCATGTGGGGAAGGCACACAAAGACTGCCGAGCTCAGATATGAACCTGAATGGGTGGAAAACAGCCAGCGAGCGGCGTCTCCTCAACCCCCAGCGACCTCCGCTGTCTCGGCTCCCTGCGGTCATCGAGAGCCAGGCAGCCGGGCCCCCAGCAGAGGACCGCCAAGGGCGGGGAGTGCCTGGTAACAGACTGGGGGAGTCCGGCTTACTCCTACCAGGAGTACTGTTGGGAGGACATGCCGGGTCAAGAGGAAGCACACCTTCTCCAGTCCCACACGGACAGTGAGCTGACGGTCGGTACGCATGCGGGCATTTGCATAAGCAGGCTTTTGTAAAATGCCCGATGAACAGCTCAGGATTTTCAGTTTCCCGTGTGTATGGGTGTGCACGTTGCAAGGGTAAATGTGAAATCCATTTAATCCCCTGATCCCCTGGAGGAGGGCATGGCAACCCACGCCAGTGTTCTTGCCTGGAGAATCCCACGGACAGAGGACCCTGGCAGGCCACAGTCCAGGGAGTCGCAAGAGCTGGACACGATTCAGCACAAGCATGAATGATTTTCTCCTGGATGTCAGGTGGAACGCTGAAGGGACACAGCGACAGAGGCCTTGTTTCCATGAGTCACTGAGATAGAGGACACTGGCGTGTCGACATGCAAGTGTGTCAGAGGGGGCTGCCCGTGCGATGCAGCCCCACGGGCCAGCTCCCCTAAGGGTCCCACCCCATCTAGGCCTGTCGTCCTGAACTGAAGGCTCCCACTTCACTCCCAAGTGTCTCCATGGCACTGGGAAGAGTATGTTTAGTTGAGTTTCTCATTAGTGTCTTCAGTTTATTTTACCCTGTCTGCCTCTGTATTTAGAATGACCACATCTGGAGAGCTTAAAGGCAACTGGGGCAGACTGGACCCTCACTCAGGCCCCCTTCACGCTGCAGCCCAGAATTGGGTCTGGTCAGAGACTCAGACAATCAAACTGTTAGCTTCCAAACAGTTTAAGTTCAATAGATCCAAATGTCCAAAAACATTCTCACCTGGGTGCCCCCCAACCCATTTCAGTGACATCCCAGGGCATCCTGCAGCCGAGACGGCTGGAGACAAAGGTCATCTCTCCTATGTCCTTCTGGGTCCCTCTCTGCCTCCATCAGCGCCCAGGTTCCGCCAAGCCTGTCTTTGGATGTTTCCAGCTTCTCCTCCATCTCCAGGACCACTCGGAGCTCACCTCTGCCTCATTCCTGTGAATAATGAGGTTGTCACAGGTCCAGACGTCATGTTATGGCCTGATGGAAATCCAGACCCAAACCCTCCCTGCGGCTGTGACAAGCCAGAGGAGCCAGGGAGGTGCTGTCACCACCTCTTCAAACACAAGCATCTTAATTAAAAAATTGTAGGCTACCTTTTTTGCCAGAGACTTAGATAAACATCCAGGGCGGGGGCAGGGGGGCAGTGGCGCTGTGTGAGCTAGAGGGCAGGTTCATGCCTGGGGGATGGTGCAGAGTCCCCGGAGGAAGCTCCCGACCCCCAGGAGGAGGGCTGACAAGGGGAAGCCCCGTGTGGGACACGGCCTGCACCGGGGACCGCGTGGCAGACATGCTGCGCCCCTCCTCCCGCAGCTGGCCTCTGGGAACAGGCCTGTCCCAGCATGTGGGGAAGGCACACAAAGACTGCCGAGCTCAGATATGAACCTGAATGGGTGGAAAACAGCCAGCGAGCGGCGTCTCCTCAACCCCCAGCGACCTCCGCTGTCTCGGCTCCCTGCGGTCATCGAGAGCCAGGCAGCCGGGCCCCCAGCAGAGGACCGCCAAGGGCGGGGAGTGCCTGGTAACAGACTGGGGGAGTCCGGCTTACTCCTACCAGGAGTACTGTTGGGAGGACATGCCGGGTCAAGAGGAAGCACACCTTCTCCAGTCCCACACGGACAGTGAGCTGACGGTCGGTACGCATGCGGGCATTTGCATAAGCAGGCTTTTGTAAAATGCCCGATGAACAGCTCAGGATTTTCAGTTTCCCGTGTGTGTCTTCAGCCCTTTGCTTTTAGAACGACCATGTCCGGGGAACTTAAGGGCAACTGGGACAGACTGGACCCTCACCCAGGCCCCCTTCAGGCTGCAGCCCAGAGTCAGGTCTGGTCAGAGACTCAGTCAGGAGGCTTTGGGGGCCTCTGCCCAGCTCTCCCACCTGCCAGCGCCGCCGTCCCAGGCCAGGCCGGATGCCCAGCCCCTGCGGCCGCAGGTGAACCATGAGGGAGCACATGCCTGCTTCGTGAATCTCCCGCTTCAAGAATTGCTGAGGAAGCCCTGACGACCAAGGCCACCAGCTGTGCCCAGTGTGGGGACAGGACTGTGCCCGCCCGCATGGGCGGGGCTCACTGCCCACCACGAGGCTCCCGGCTGTGGGCTGGAGGTGCCTCAGAGGCATGAACGTCACAGACCCTGGGCGCCCACAGGCCACCGCACTTGACCCCTGACGGTGTAGAGCAGACGGTGAGGTCCAGGCTAAGAGTTCCTCCCTGGGTTTCCGGGGCCAGAAGGCAGCCGGACCCACAGCCCAGTGGGTGAGGTGGTCTCTAGGCAGCGGCCACGGGCCATGCGGGACCCAGGTCTGTGCGGGGCTCTTGGTGCCTCCCGCACACGCCTGCTCCCCACCCCCGCCGGTCCACCTGGAACTGTGCCGTGACCCCAGAACCCGGGTGGGGGAGGGTGCCTCTCACTTTCGCCTCCCTCCCCTCTTGTCTAACCCTTCTCGTTACTTCCTGTCTTGGTTTCTGTCCAAAACGTGTTTCTTGGGCTATAAATTGAGAAGGAACAAACGGCATCATGAATGATGAGAAGTCAACGTGTAAATCCTCCGTTTGACTCTGGTTGGGGACTGAGCCTCTTTCACTGTGGCACACAAAGGGCCAGACTCCCCAACTTCCCCATCACCTGCCGTCAGCGGTGAGCACACAACCGCCCTCTGCTGACCACAACCGGGGTCTGGGGGCCCTGTGGCCGGGAAATCCGCCAGCCCTTCCACTGGACACGTCCTCAGCTCTGCCCCTGGGGGATGGGAGGCTCACAAACCTCCTCAGAAAACAGGACTCTGGGCAGCCCACCAGACAGTTCAACACCACTGAACTGTCGATGGGCCGGGAGAGCCCAAGGAGACCATCAGAGCCAGGAGGAGCCCTCTCCCCTTATGACAGAATAGCCAGGAGCGCGTGGGCCCAGGAGGAGAGGGTTTGCTCCCCAGACGTCAGTGCAGCACGAAGGGGCTGCGATCAAGACGGCAGATGTGGGGGCGAAGAGGTGACAACCCCACCAAACAGAATGAGGCGCCAATCAGACTCCTGCACACACGTGACGGGCTCACATCTGAAAGAAGCTGGATTTAAAATCTGAAGCGAAGGTGGATTATTTAGTAAAGAGCTTCATTTCCAAATCACATCTTACAGCAAAATAAGTTTTGAATGGAATACAGAGAATCACGTACAGAAAGTTACCAAAAAAAGACTAAAAAGCAATAAAGCTAAATGCTGATCTGATCCCTAGTAGGGACAGTGACCCTAAGCATAGTCACAAAAAAATACGATGATGAAAGCTCAGTGTGCAGGACTATACGAACATTTGACATTTTCTACCTTAAGAAGAGCATTGGTTAAAGTGAAAAATGAATAAACCAGGAGGCAAGAGCTTAACGTGACAGACAAGTGGTTAGAATTCCAGGTCAGACTGCGCTGGCTGTGTGAGTGTGTGGCTCATTTAACCTTCATAAGCTTGCATGATTTTAATGGGGATAATAATTGATTAGCCCTCACCAAACAGTGAGGATCAAAAGAGATAAAACACGGCAGCATTAGCGTGGCAGAAGGCGCCTCGGGGAGGCCTCCTGACCGTCTCTCCTCACCACCACCACTGTTAAACTGCTCGCCATAATGATGAACGAAGTTCCGTATTTACACTCTAAAGTAAAGGATTTTATTATTAAACACTTCAATAGAAGTGTGAGCGTGAGCGAACACTTGAGAAGGTAATTCAGACCGGAAGGAGGCGAATGGGAGGCCCCTCGCCCACCTCAATAAGCCACGAGAGCAGCAGGCGTCTGTGCTGGGGTCACTCGGGGGCGGGGCTGGCCTGGACGTGCGCCGCTTTTGAGGCTCACGGTGAGTCTCCAGGAGCGTTTTGGTGCAGTAAGGTCCGCAGGGTGACTGCACTTTCACGACCTGCTGTGCCGAGCTGCTTACTGACCTCCACCGCCTCAGGCTGACAGCGTCGCACAGCTGAGCACCAGCCCAGCGCCCGGGCCGCGCCGCGCCGTCCTGGGAGGGCCACACAGCCAAGCCCTCGGGAGCAAGAAGTAAGCAACGTGAAGCACCAACAGAATCAAGGGCCATGTGAGCGGCCGCGCAGGACGCACAGGGCCTCGGAGATCCTCGCAAAGACGACAGGAGCCGGTGACGGCTGCCAGGCGGCAGTTACGGTGATGAGCCTTAATGGAGGCGATTGAGCCGCTGAAGCACAGAGCCTTCCCCAGACGTCCTTGGGGTTTGAGGAGCAAAGTACACGAACAGCCACAAGCCTTCCTCCCCCGTTTAGGGACAAACCCCCAAAGATGCCCCTGGACTCCCGTTTGAGGGGCTCGCGCTCAGGGTTGGGGGGTTAGGAAAGGGCCCTGGCAGGTCCACGGCCATGGGCGTCAGTGGCTTCCTGCCAGGGGCCTGCAGGGCGGCGGGCACCACGGGCGAGAGCAGACTGGAGTTCGGGGCCCGGGGTGGGTTCCTGCGTGGAGGGGGTCTCTGACTTCTGCTGTGGGCAGTGCTGGTACAAAGCATGCTGCTGCCTCCTGGACACCCAGCCACAGCATCGCCACGGAGACATGCTGAGGTTCGCTCTCAGGACGGGCAGCCGTCATTCCCGCAGGTGACAGTGCTAAGCCCCTTCCCTCCAGCTCCACCCGAAGGAGGGGCTCCGCCTGGCCTTCTCCCAGCCCCTTCTGACGGCCTTGGGGTCCAGGGTGAAGCCGCAAGGTCTGTGCTGTGCACACCCCAGGGGAAGTCACGGGAACCTCGAGGGGCAGGCCCATGCAAGGAGAGAGGGGACGTGGATGCCCCCGACCAGTGCCAGGTTTGGGGGCGGCCTGTGCGCTCTCAGGAGCCCAGCCCACCAGGCCGTCGGCACCTTCATGTCCTTCCTGGAGGAGGCGGCTCCTTGGCACAGGGATGGGCACACACGCGCCCAGAGCAGGCACGGCTCCTGCCCAGTTTCGGTGGTTTGGGGACCCACACCGCTGCCTCAGGCTCCAGAGGAACAGGATAACAGACAAGCCCTGTTTTCTAAACTGCACGGCTTCCCCTGACTGTGATCTGTTCCCAGGCGGCCAGGCCTCACCGGCCGTGCCCCTCGGGGCCCCTCCCTGGGGCTGGGCATTGCTGCCCAGCGTTGCTGCCCCGTGTCCGCCCCAGGTCTCGGGCCTTCTGCTCTAGAACCTCAGTCGTGAGCATCTGTCCCTCCGTTCGGAGTTCCTGGCACAGCTTTGCTCTAACATGCCAACCACAGTCTAAAGGGCTAGGAAGGGGGCTTCAGGGCTGGGCTGGACGTCAGCACCCTGAGGCCTCAGAGATTCTGTGTGGTTTTCTCCACTTTTAATACGAAGTTCCAAAAACTTTCCATCAGTGCCAACTAATAACAAAAGTTACAATCCATGGAGTATCCACGGAGCAGCAGGTAACATACAGTCACCCCGTCCCCGTAGTGTCTGATGGGGGGATGGGCTCCAGGACCTCCGTGAAATCTAAAGCCTGGGAATGCTCGAGGCCCCTTCATATCACACGTGCACTTCCTGTATACATCCTCCCGCACATGTCCAATCACCCTGGACGGCGTGTAACACCTAATGCAGTGTAAATGCTGTGTAGACTGTTGTAAATGCAATGCAAATGCCTGTAAATACTTGCCAGTGTGTAGGAAATTCAAGCTGTGCTCTTTGGAACTTTCTGGAATTTGTTTTCAAATATTTTCCATCCAGAGTTGGGTAAGTCTGTGAGTGCAGAACCCGGGGATGTGGAAGGCTTCTTGTCTGCGTAGCACTCATCTGACCCTCACAAAGGAGGTGAAGAAACTGCAGCTCAGAGGCGCTACGTGACGATCCAACCCGCTGGCGAGCGGTGGCCGTGCTGGTCGGCGTGAGCACAGAGGGGTATGCAGGGACGGAGGGGCTGGGGGTGAGAGGCGCCCCTGACAGAGGGGGCGGGGCGCTGGCCCAGGCCCCCCGCTTCCAGTGCAGGGATCAGGTACCGCGGACCCGGGGGTGGGCAGCGGACCGTGTGGCCACGTCCCGGGCGGCACCGCGGACCTGCAGCTGCCGGGTCGTCCTGGCGTTGCCCAGCCACAGTCCTCCTGGGAAGCAATTCAGTGAAGACCGGGGTCGATGGACCTGCTCCCAGCACATCAGACAGACCCTCTGCTCCCCAACCCGCATCCCGGGCCCTTAGGGAAACTGGGCCGCCTGTGGACCTCTCCCTCCCTTCTGGCCTCGGGAGCAGACCCTAGACTACACAAAAGGGACCTTTGTCAAAACAGACTTTCGGAATAAGGGGGAGAAACGGTTGGTCACGTGTAGAAGGGAACGAGCCCCTTCCTTCGTAACAACAGTAGCCCCCTGAGGTCAGCCTTCAGCCCCTCCGCCCTCTGGTCTTCTGACCCTCCCTTGCCCGTGGGGCCGGCGCTCCTTCAGGACCCATCTTCCGCAGCGCCTCTTCTCCGCGGATGTTCAGCAGTCGCACAAGCAGTGAAGGCTGCTGCTCTCAGCCATTTCTCTGCACCGGCCGCCCCTTGGGTCTCTGCCCCACCCCGGGTCTCTGGCCCCCCCGGGTCTCTGGCCCCCCCAGGTCTCTGCCCCCCCTGGGGTCTCTGCCCCACCCCGGGTCTCTGCCCCCCTCCCCGGGTCTCTGCCCCCCTGCCCCGGGTCCCCCCCCCCCGCCCCGGG
>SJYG01000081.1:257468-291978 GCA_006410535.1 Litocranius walleri
GGTGTTTGCTATGACCAGTGCATTTTCTTGGCAAAACTCTATTAGTCTTTGCCCTGCTTCATTCCGCATTCCAAGGCCAAATTTGCCTGTTACTCCAGGTGTTTCTTGACTTCCTACTTTAGCATTCCAGTCCCCTATAAGGAAAAAGACATCTTTTTTGGGTGTTAGTTCTAAAAGATCTTGTAGGTCTTCATAAAACCATTCAACTTCAGCATTACTGGTTGGGGCATAGACTTGGATTACTGTGATATTGAATGGTTTGCCTTGGAAATGAACAGAGATCATTCTGTTTTTGAGATTGCATCCAAGTACTGCATTTCACACTCTTTTGTTGACCATGATGGCTACTCCATTTCTTCTGAGGGATTCCTGCCCGCCGTAGTAGATATAATGGTCATCTGAGTTAAATTCACCCATTCCAGTCCATTTTAGTTCACTGATTCCTAGAATGTCGACGTTCACCCTTGCCATCTCGTTTGACCACTTCCAATTTGCCTTGATTCATGGACCTGACATTCCAGGTTCCTACGCAGTACTGCTCTTTACAGCATCGGATCTTGCTTCTATCACCAGTCACACGCACAACTGGATATTGTTTTTGCTTTGGCTCCATCCCTTCATTCTTTCTGAAGTTATTTTTCCACTGATCTCCAGTAGTATATTGGGCACCTAATGACCTGGGGAGTCCCTCTTTTGGTATCCTATCATTTTGCCTTTTTATACTGTTCATGGGGTTCTCAAGGCAAGAATACTGAAGTGGCTTGCCATTCCTTTCTCCAGTGGACCATGTTCTGTCAGCCCTCTCCACCATGACCCGCCCGTCTTGGGTTGCCCCCCAGGCATGTCTTGGTTTCATTGAGTTAGACAAGGCTGTGGTCCTAGTGTGATTAGATTGACTGTTTTCTGTGAGTATGGTTTCAGTGTGTCTGCCCTCTGATGCCCTCTTGAAACACCTACCATCTTACTTGGGTTTCTCTTACCTTGGGTGTGGGGTATCTCTTCACTGCTGCTCCAGCAAAGCACAGCCACTGCTCCTTACCTTGGACGAGAGGTATCTCCTTACCACCACCGTTCGAGAGGGTGAAAAAATAACAGGCTTCCTTGTGAATGAAAAAAGGCCAAGCCGCCTGCATCAAAGGCCAGGAGAAACAGTGCCCCCTCACCGGGACGACTCAACACAGATAGCCAGTGACCTGACAGCTGAAAGGAGAAAAGGAAACAGCCTATATAAATACTGGGGGAGCAAAGGCAATTCATTCCTTGCTGGTGATGTGATTCTATAAGATTCAAGAGGAATCTGGAGGGGGGGAAAATTAGAACTTGGAGGAAAAAAATTAGAATTAATCAAAGAAGTTAACAAAGTATCCATATACAAGATAAGCACACAAAAATCTGTAACGATTTTTTTCTATACTGGTATTAAATAGCTAAAAATAGATATTTGGGGAAATGTTTAATTCTTAATAGAGAGGTCTATAGAATAGGAAAACATTTCATAAGAAATATTGTGCAGGTGAAGAATACCGTAAAATCTTATCAAAAGTTCTTATCAAAAAACAAGTTCTGAAGAATGCAGACAGTCTCTTATGCTCTTGAGTGAGAACAGTCAATCTGATAAAGTTTCAATCATCCAAAAATTAATAAATTATCTAAAAACTGCACTTTAATCCTTTTGGATTTGGTAGAAATGTAGGTTTAAGCTATCTGAATGTTCCTATGGAAAAATAAATGATCAAAGATTGCAGAGAAAAAGTTTCCTGGTGTGTGCAGGATGCTGTGGGCAGGGGGTACTTGTCTTACCAGCTGCCAGCACACACTGTATAACACGGTACGGTGATAGACAAGACCAAATGGCTTTGGCATGAAGATAAGTAGATTAATGAAAGAAAACCGAATTCTAGAAACAGCTTCATCTGTGTAAGAATATAAGAAATGACACGGTTGGTATTTCAGTTTGGTGGGTGGAGGTGGGTTCATTTAATAGATGAGACCGGCCACATGGTGATCCATCGGAGGGACAGAGACTCACCGTACAAGCCGAACAAACGCCGGTGGGCAAAGGACCTAAACGCACAAAGGAAGCCAGTGATGACTCAGTGAATTTCAGCGAATTTCAGCCCCAGAACACTGAGGAGCTGGAGCGCAGAGACCCTCTCACAAACGAGGGGGCAAAGGAGAAAGAAGGGGTTCAGAATATAGACCCACAACCACACACACACACAGGCACACACAGACACACACAGAGACGGATACAAACAGACACACACCACACAGACACACAAAGAGACACACAAAGACAGACACACCACACATACACACAGACACAGAGACACACACACCACACACACACACACCATGCACACCACACACACACACACTACACAGACACAGACACCACTCAGACAGACACAGAGACAGACACACACAGACACACACACACCACACAGACACACACACAGAGACACACAGAGACAGACACAGAGACAGACACACCACACACACGCACACCACACACACATAGAAAGACGCACAGACACAGAGACACACACACCACACACACAGAGACACACAGAGACACACATACCACACACACAAACACAGAAACAGACACACACAGACACAGAGACACACACACACACACACACACACACACTACACAGACACAGACACCACTCAGACAGACACAGAGACAGACACACACATACACACACAGACACACACACAGACACACACACACCACACAGACACACACACAGAGACACACAGAGACAGACACAGAGACACACACCACACACACACAGAGACACACAACAGACACAGAGACACACACACCACACACACAGAGACACACAGAGACACACATACCACACACACAAACACAGAGACACACACAACACACACACACACATCATGCACACCACACACACACACACACTACACAGACACAGACACCACTCAGACAGACACAGAGACAGACACACACATACACACACAGACACACACACAGACACACACACACCACACAAACACACACACAGAGACACACAGAGACAGACACAGAGACACACACCACACACACACAGAGACACACAACAGACACAGAGACACACACACCACACACACAGAGACACACAGAGACACACATACCACACACACAAACACAGAGACACACACAACACACACACACACATCATGCACACCACACACACACACACACTACACAGACACAGACACCACTCAGACAGACACAGAGACAGACACACACATACACACACAGACACACACACAGACACACACACACCACACAGACACACACACAGAGACACACAGAGACAGACACAGAGACACACACCACACACACACAGAGACACACAACAGACACAGAGACACACACACCACACACACAGAGACACACAGAGACACACATACCACACACACAAACACAGAGACACACACAACACACACACACACATCATGCACACCACACACACACACACACTACACAGACACAGACACCACTCAGACAGACACAGAGACAGACACACACATACACACACAGACACACACACAGACACACACACACCACACAGACACACACACAGAGACACACAGAGACAGACACAGAGACACACACCACACACACACAGAGACACACAACAGACACAGAGACACACACACCACACACACAGAGACACACAGAGACACACATACCACACACACAAACACAGAGACACACACAACACACACACACACACCATGCACACCACACACACACACACACTACACAGACACAGACACCACTCAGACAGACACAGAGACAGACACACACATACACACACAGACACACACACAGACACACACACACCACACAGACACACACACAGAGACACACAGAGACAGACACAGAGACACACACCACACACACACAGAGACACACAACAGACACAGAGACACACACACCACACACACAGAGACACACAGAGACACACATACCACACACACAAACACAGAGACACACACAACACACACACACACACCATGCACACCACACACACACACACACTACACAGACACAGACACCACTCAGACAGACACAGAGACAGACACACACATACACACACAGACACACACACAGACACACACACACCACACAGACACACACACAGAGACACACAGAGACAGACACAGAGACACACACCACACACACACAGAGACACACAACAGACACAGAGACACACACACCACACACACAGAGACACACAGAGACACACATACCACACACACAAACACAGAGACACACACAACACACACACACACACCATGCACACCACACACACACACACACTACACAGACACAGACACCACTCAGACAGACACAGAGACAGACACACACATACACACACAGACACACACACAGACACACACACACCACACAGACACACACACAGAGACACACAGAGACAGACACAGAGACAGACACACACAGACAGACACAGAGACACACACCACACACACACAGAGACACACAACAGACAAGAGACACACACACCAAACACACACACACACACACACCACACAGAGACAGACACAGAGACAGACACACACAGACCAACATACACACAGAGAGACACACAGAGACACACACATACCAAACACACAGACACACCACACAGAAACACACACACACCTCACACAAAGACACACACACACCACACACAGAAACACACATAGTACACACACATACCACACACAGAGAGACACACACACACCACACGCAGAGACACACCACACAGACATATACAAAGACACACACCCCCACACACACACAGACACACCACACACACACATACAGACAGATACACCACACACAGAGACACACACACACAAACTGACACACCATGCACAGAGACACCCCCCCCACAGACACACACTTGTGAATACACACACACCTAATCAACTACAGAGACACGGGCGTGAGGCCGCAGTAGAGTATGGGTTAGAACCAGCAGGCAGACGGCACTCTGGGGCGCACACCTGCAGTGCGTCTTCTGGCGGGAACAGTCTGCAGGCCAGCGCCCCAGCATGGACAGGGGCGCAGGCTTCCGCAAGTGCTGAAGGTGAGGGGAGACCCACAGCCCAGCGTGCCGTGGCCCAGGAAGAGAGGCGGCTCCCAGGCACACGGGCAGCACCGCGGCGAGGAGGTCGGCCGCAGGGTGAGGATGGGCAGAGACCCTGCACGGCCCCCGCACACGGCGACATCACCGCGCGGGCTCACGGTGGGGATGCGAGGGCCTGCGGCTGACCATCTGTGATGGGGGGCGAAGCTCGCACCCCTCAGCCAGGCCGCCCGCCGCCAGGGGTCCAGCCGGCAAAGTGAGAGCACCGGGGGACCGAGGACCCCTGCAGGTTGGGTGCTGCTGTGTTCATGGAGGGGGACAGTCGGGAGAGAGTCAGACAGCCCCTCACAGAGCCGTGTAAGCACGTGTGAGCACGCACAGCACGGCGTCCCAGCCTCTCAGCGGAGGGCTGCATGGCAGTGACCCCGCAGGAGGGTAACCCAGCTGAGGGGCACAGAGGGCAGCCCTGCCGGGGCGCAGGCGGAATCGGTGCTCAGTCCTGCCACTGCTGTGGCCCAGCAGACTCTGCTCCACGGTCGCCGCGGGGAGCGGTCCAGGCAAGAGGCTCTCAGGAAGCTGCATGAGCCCACAGCGGGCCAGAGGGTCGTCTGGGGATTGGCCAGAAGCGATTGATAAAACATCTTGCGGTTTCCAGTGGGCAAAGCTCCTTCTTTGGTGTCTCCTGAGTCCTGACCCTGGTAAGCCCTCTAACCAGAAGCCAGATAAGGCTTCTTCAACTAGTCTTTTTAAAAAAGAAAACAATTACAGGTAGACAGTGCACACTGAATACTGTAACATGGCTTACAGGACACTGAATTATTTGTGAAGACATTCTAGTGCCAATGGTGAGAAATTCTGGAGGAGAGACAGAGATGCAGGCAGGTCGGTTCACAGGTAAGTAGGTAGGTGGGGGGATGGGGGGATAAGACCAGGCCCCAGGAGCTGCTCTGACTCAAAGCCTAATGCTTATTCTTCCGGTTTCGGTGAGATCTTGTCCTGTGGCTCCTGGTCAGGTCATTCAAATATAAGGTGTCTTTCTAAGTGGGTAATAACGCTGTCAGTCATTACTTAGGAATAACCTAGTGATACTGAGGGGTAATGTGGAAGCTTATAGAAATGCCAACACCTGTCATGATCGGGCTATGATCACAGCGTGGCTATGTGAGAAGAGAAAGAAGCAAACACGAGAGATTATTCCAAGATTCTGAGGCTGATTAGAAATAAAGGACTCGAAAAGGGAAACTGGTCGTGCTGCTGTGGCTTCAGGTGCGCTCAGAGTGAGATGGTCCTCACACGTCCAAGCAAAGGTGCTCGAAGACCCTCGGAGATCAGGGGAGCGGACAGCAGAGATGAGCGTCTCTGATCCGAAGTCGCACCTGAAGTCACGAGACAGACGGTCACCAGGAGCAAGAAAGTGGGAACACAGATGGGAGAATGGACCCTGGAGAGCAGCCCCCGGGAGGAGCCTGAGGGAAGGGGGTCCGTCAGGAGACAGAGGACAGGAAGCCTGGAGGTCGCAGGGGCTCGGGGAGAAGAGAATTCAAAGCCCGGAGTGCGGCTCCAGTGCCAAGCGCTACAAGGAGCTAGAAAGCAAGGAAGGGGGAGGAGGCTCAGACGCTCTGAGGCATACCTGGTAGCCTCTACAAGAGCGGTTGAGCAGGTGATTAAGGGGTCGTTAATCATCAGAAGGGCTTCCCTGGCGGCTCGGCGGTGAAGAATCTGCCTGCCAATGCAGGGGACACAGGTTCGACCCCTGGGTTGGGGAGATCCCCTGGAGGAGGAAATGGCAGCCCACTCCAGTACTCTTGCCTGGAGAATCCCACGGACAGAGGAGCCTGGCGGGCTATGGTCCACGGGGTCTCAGAGTCGGACACGCCTGAGTGACTAAACAACTCTTAAGCGGAGACGCTCCAGGGAGACCAGCTGTCTGAGGGGCGGACCATCGCCCGTCTCCCAGACAGGGGCTGGTTGAGCAAAAGAAGAGCTATTTAAATATGCCCTTTAAAGTATGTGGGAGGGGAATAATTGATTAAAAAGTTATCTCAACTGAATGAATTGCTCTTCTAAGAACAGAAGGGGAAAACAGGAGTGAGTGTGACTATTTGAAATGTGAAAGCAACCAATCAATACATGTCATCCAAGAGGGATCCAGTACTTGGACGTATTTCCTTATCTGCCTGAAACCAAACCTTTAGGGACTACTTCCAATTACAAAAAAAAGGCTGCAGAAAGAACTGGCTAGCAACAGAGAAAATGTGTGCGTTACACCGACATCTGTAGAAGCTGTTCCTACTTCCCTTTTCAGATTAGATTTTACAGCTTCCAGGAGAAACTTGTGCAAGATGTTTGGCATAAACTTGCCAATCAATGCTTACATTTCAAAAGCAAGAGTAATGAGTTAGCTCAGGAAACTTGCTTTGATGCCAAGGAGGGAAATGGTAACAGTGACCTGAGGAGGTTCCAGCGCTGGATAATCTACATAAAAGAAGCGTGATGCAACGCGGGCTGTAATGCCTGCTGGCAATCAGAACAGCAGAGCAACTTGTTTGCTGCTTTGGCGAGGCTCGTCCCGAGTTCAGTTACGTAAACATCCTTTGTCAAACTCATTACAGAGTCGAGAAGCCCAAATCCAACCCCTGTAATTGCAAAAGTATTTTCCACACTCTTAGCAGAATGTAGAAACTGGGTCAGAATAATCATCACTCAGATTTACTCTGCCTACTTGAGATAAAGCTTTGCAGCTGTCCACTTTTTTCAAGCGCACCTTATTCCCAGAAGCATTTATCATTGAATTTCTTTTCTTTATAGATATGTAGTCTGTCTTAAAATTCATGGTAGAAAATGACCAGAACACGAGTGCACGTGGCACCAAATAAAGACCACAAGAGGCTCCCAGGCACAGCTTCCTGGGCAGGAGCACGTGTGGACCACGATCTGCGTCGAAGGGCAGGGGCTTGGGGGACGGGAGCTCCTTCAGCCCAGGGTCCTCAACAGCTCACATGAGCTTAGCAAACCCGCCATCACCGGTGCAGTGACTCCCTGAAACACTCCTGTAACCTTGATTGTAGGGGAGCTAGGGCAGAGTCCTGAGGACTTGTCTTCAGTAGAATTTTGGAATTATCCCAAAGGTTGGCATAGATTTCGTTAATAATAATAGTCAATGAACAATAACAGCAATAATCATAACAAACTGTGGGTTTGCCCTTGTTTGCCTCAAATCACTTTTGGAGAAAATAGTGATAACTTTCAAACCTCTCGATTTCTGGCGTGAGCTCATCCGAGTAAGAATGGTCTCACTTCCCTTGAGACCTTGAGAGAGAAAAGATCCCCTGACACCTGTCTAGGAGAACTGCTACATCTCCCAGAAGCATCTGCATTTCAGAGAGGGAGCGAGTCAACCCCGAGTGAGGGGTGAGGAAACCGAAGACGCAGCCCGTGGCCCAGGACTGCAGGACACTCGGAGATGGCGTCCGACCAGCATCCGACGAGCGCCCCCGGCACGCAACCTTGAGGCCAGCTCGCCGCACTTCTGGCCCCCCTCCTCCTGAGGATTTCAGGAAAGTAGCCGGCTCCACCTGCTTATACGACCGCCAGGGAAAGACTCCAGGCAGGCTGCCCCCAGGACCGTGAGAGCCAAAGCCACTGGCTGGTCTCTCTCTTTGTCTGTCAGAGGGGAGGGGACCTCATGGGCATCCAGGCAGCGCCCACGCTGTTCCCCTCACTGTTCCAGGCACCCAGGAGGTGTTGTGACTGATAGAGACGAAATCCCCGCCCCGCAGGCCTGGCAATCTAACAGGGCAGACAGAAGAAGCAGGCGCACACACCCAGAACGTGGAGTGTCGGGTGCTCGAGGCCAGGCAGAGAGCAAGGGCAGGGTGGAGGCTTGCATCCCGGGGCCTCAGGGAGTGAGGCTGAACAAGCGCGGGTTACCCGAGCAGCAGGTGGAAAGTCCCGGGAGGAGATCCTGGGCATGATCATGGGTGGCAGAAGTCCAAGGCCCGGCCCCAGTGGTGAGCAGAAGGGCCGGTCCGCAGAGGAGCAGGCCCAGGGCACCCGGGCTGGGGCCAGGGCGGAAACTGGGCCGGGTCCTGGGAACAAGGGGGCCCTGGTCAGGAGGCGGCCTGACTTGAAGACACGTGGTAAAGGGCACACTGGCTGAGGCTGAAGAAATCAGACTAGGGGTGGGGCTCAGGGTGCTGCGGGGTCCTTGCCGGGGACCGGCCCCAGTGACCCTGGGTGACCTTGGCAGCACAGGCCACAGCAGCGAGGTTGGGGGTGTTCCAGGTAGGGTCCCCGGGACCTGGGGCCAGAGCAGGGGCAGCAGAGCCGTGCGGGAGGGAAGGAGGCAGGGACGGGCACCACCCTGGTGGGCTCGCGGTGGCTGAGCTGACGGCGGCAGGAGCCTGGGGGCGCCCGGGATCTCAGGGCCAGGCTCAGGCAGAAAGTGCCAGAGGAACGCAGGCAAGGGCAGTGCCTGCAGGTGTGGGGTTCCACGGAGCTGGGCGCTCTCAGGTGGGAGCCGCCACAAGGCAAGGTGAGCTCTGACTGCCCCTGGCCGGCCGTGTGGTGGGTGCGGGGCAAACGGTGCTGCTGCCGCTGCACACCGTGGGTCAGCGCCGCGCCCGGGGAGGCAAGAGCCAGGTGGGAGAGGGGCTGGGGCTTCTCGGGACAGCACCTCACGGGCACAGCCCGGGGTATCAGCTGTGCCCCACATGCCCGGGACTGTGAGCCGGCCTGAAGGGGCCCTGCGCTCAGGGGACCTGCGGCCCAGCAGCCCGTGAAGAGCCAGCAGCACAGCCCCCCAGGACTCACCACCAGACAAAACGGTCTCCAGACGTCCCTGGGGCAGGTCAGCCCAGCCGGGAGCCTCTGTCCTCCCTAGCCCCTGGGGGCCGTGCCCCTTCCCCTATTCAGCACCCACAAGAACCCTGGGAGAGATGAGAGCAGACCCCACGCAGGACCGGCGTCCCCAGAGCCGGTAAGACCCCTGCTCCAGAAGCCCCCACAGGGACTCACGGCTGCCCCAGGGCCCGCGGGCTCACAGCGAAGTTCCCAGGGCAAAGGCACACGCCACGGAACGCGATGCCCAGACCTCCACCAGGCCAGGGGACCGCCCGCCACGGGGCTCCCAGGAAGGACCGATGCGCCCCCCTCATGGCCTCTCAGATTCTGCGTGGAGCAGGGCGCTCGCAGCCACCCGGCTGTGATGGGGGACAAACACACAGACCTGGGCAAACAGCCCACCTGGGCTGCAGGCTGGCAGGGAGCCCACTGCCCCTGCTGGCCCGACCCCACTCCTGCAGGTGCCCTGGCCCCAGGCGGACTCACTGATCCCCACACAGCAATGCAATCACCCTGAAATCTGTGTGTTTAGAAGGGAAAAGCCACACGAACAGACAAACGTAATCACACACCACGTCCTTGAAGCGACCAGAAGGGCTGGGTCCTGAGCAAGCAATGTCTGCTGGGAAGCCCACTGGCCCAGGCTAACCACTGATGGGCGAGCTGGCCTTGTCCAACCCGGGGCAACTCTCGGAGCCGAGAGCAAAGGCCCCGCCAAGGCCACGTCTAGGAGGTGGCGTCCTGGGCCTGCTCCGAAAGAGCAGCTTTCCAGGAGGGCTTTGTCAGGAGACAGGGCCTGGGGGCAGGGAACCCCAGCTCCAGCTTTCTCTGACCAGGGTCCATCAGCCCTCAAGTTTCGTCTGAAATCACCTTACCCTTCAGATGCGGCAGATGAACACCCACAAAGGCCTTTATCAAGTGGACTTGGACACATGGGGCACCCCGCCCGCCGGGCCGTCTCACACCTTTATCGGCTGGACGGCCATCGGGACCGGCTCTGTCAAAGGTCGGGCAAGAGAAACAGAGGCTGTGAGGCCAGAGGTCAATGAAACATCCTCCGAAGGGGAGCGTGGCAGGGACATCCGACTGGAGCCACACCGCGGTGACCTGCAGCCCTCCTGGAGCTGGGCCCCAGTCCCCAGACCAACGCCCTCCTGACGGGCTCCTGAACGTTTCCAGACTGGAGTCTCCCAGTCCTTGGCAGGGGGAGCCGAGCCTCCAGGCGACAGTTGTGGGCACCAAGCAGGGTGTTTGGCGTCATCTCCCTTTCAATACGCATACTTTCCAGATGAGCCCAGAGCCACACTTCTCCAAACATTTCATCCCCCGGGGCCGAGGGAGGGCCCCTGCTCTCTGCTCAGCGGCTCTGCACCCGGTCCTCTCCTGCTGTGTGAACAGCGGAGCTGGAAAGGAGAAGATGTTTTCTAGGCAAAACAGTTCTGGGCAAAAAAAAAAAGAATGTTTTCATCTGCAGCTGGGGCTGCCCTGAAAGATGCTAGGGTGGGACCAGAGAAGGTTCAGGGTCCTCTGGGGATGCTGGGACCCCGGTGGGGAGCGAGGGTGGGTCTTCCACCCACCTCTGCAGGTAAACAGTTTCCGCGCCTACCATGAACCCAGCTCCAGCTGCGGACTTGGGAGAGGAGACAGAATCAATGGTAGACACTCATTCCTCTGAAAAGATCTGTGTGCGGCCGGTGTGTCAGGCCCTCCGTCCAGCGGGAAAGGCCCCCCGGTGTCCAGGCTTCAGCCTCTGCGTCGCTGGCCTTTGGAGCAGGTGAGCCTGTACCCAGGGGCTGCCTTGTGTCCCCGCTGTCCTGCAGCACCCTGACCTCTACCCCAGCACCCCAAGTCATGAGAAAAAAGAGTCTCCAGATATTCACCAGTGTTTTCTGGAGAACAAACTCATGGCCCCCGGACCCCCGCCTCCCTGACCGGACCAAGGACGTAGACAAATAGTTGTAACATTGTATAAAAAATTTAGTGGTAAAGTTACGTGAAAAGACACAAAAGAAAGTCTAAGCGTCTTCGCCTGCATGAGAAACTGCACACAAGCGAGAGGCGTCTGTGGGCACAGAGGAGAGACGGCCAGGGAGCCTGAGCGAGAAGCAAGGCCACGCCCTGGGGGATCGAGACCCTTGCCGCCTCTGAAAAGGATGGATACGCGTGCACTGGTGTCACTAAACTACCACGTGGTCTCCTTATGTTCAAGGAGCCTTTCTCATGTAAAGGGCGCGGCAGACGCCAAGCTCTCCGGCGCACTCTTGATGGGAAACCTGAAATGGGGTAATGAAGGCCGTGACCCTAATGTGAGTGACTCACTCCTTAACAGGCAGGAAGGCTGCTCTTCAGAGGGCATTTGTCATTGCCCACTGGCTTCGTAAATTTCAGGCAGCAGTCCTTGCACTTCCACAATTAGCCTTTAGTCATGCCGCGCTCTCTCAGAAGAATCGCTTGGATGGAACATGAGACTCGTGTGCGGAGGCTCAGCCTTTGATCTGGCTGGGCGCTGTCCACACAGGACTGACGAGGTTCCGTTGTGAAATTCTGAGAGGGATGAAATTCTCTGTGATGTTGGAGACAGGAAAATCATTAAGTCTTGCTGTCTGAGCTGTAGCGCCTTCAGTTTAATTGTTGGTGATAAATCCCTTAGCTGAGAGATTCCTTTAAGGACGACTGTGTATTAGGACAGATGGAGGTATTCCGAGGCCTGGCGAGTGCGGCGCAGGGTGTAAAAGGCCTGAACATTTGATCAAATCGTAGGCTTAATCCCCTAATTGCCCACTGAGAAACGGCTTCGGGAATAATTACAGAACCTAGTCCTGTTCACCGGCACAGATAATCCTTTCTAAAATCTCACGGAGCTCTTTGGCTCAACAATGTCCTGAGGCTGAGGTTGCCACAGAATTGATAGACACTTGCTTTAAAATACAGCCCTGGACACATACACACAACAAATATACTTGCTTTCAAAGCGCTCATTGCAGTAAAGTAAGCATTGACTCAGGAATTTTTGCCTGACTCCCCGGGTGTGTAACCGAGCCCTTTCTTCTCGGGGGTGAGGGGTGAACTCTAGCGAAGGTCAGACAGACTGGTGTACCTTAGACGTCAGCGCCTCCGAGAAGTCATTGCTAAAGACCTAACTGAGGTCAGACAGCCTCGCTGCTGTGCCCTGTGGGTCCTGGGCCTCCTTTCTCCAGGCAGGTGCTGGACGCTGGTGTTTTAGAGCAGAGAAAAAGGCTCCAACAGGGAAATCCCTGGAAAACAGTGAGGTTTCTGCTGACCTTGACACAGGGGTGGCCAGAGAAATCTGGGTGGGCTTCATGGGATCAGTGAGCTAAAGCAGGATTGTCTTAGGCCACTTTTCAGTGAGTCTCCACGGACTGCCTCTTGGACCAGGCAAACCTGGAGCCGAGCACAGCCGGGATGGTGCCAAGTCGGTGGATAAAGCCCAGAATGAGCAAGCCCAGCGGGAAGATTCCCCATGCTAGGCCAGCGGATGGAGCCCGGAATGAGCAAGCCCAGAGGGAAGATTACACGGTTGCATCTTTAACACACAAAAAAGCAGACAGGTCAGCTCTGGTAAAAACTTGTGGCATTTTCTTTGGAACCCTGACTCCTGATTTCTCTGTTTTGGTTACTTTTCATCAAAAGCTGCTTCTCCAAAACCATCCAGTCAGATGGGTGATGACAGGGCAGTTCATTCTGGGGTGAGACTGAGCCAAAGGGGTGAAATGGCCACAGGTGTGTGAGGGTTCCCAGAAGGAGACTCGTGGGGGTGAGAGCGGGCCGGGGCTGCAGGCAGGGCGGCCGCGGCCTCATCGTTGCTCGGCTTAGGCTGGGCTGGTCGTAACGGGGCGAGGTTGCCGCTCGGGGAAGCTGGCCCTTGCCTCCCGGGCTCCGCAGGCAGGGGACGGCGGCTCAGGAGCCGGCTGTGCCGAGCACAAGGTGCAGGAGCTGCCCCTGGTCTGTGGCGGTGGCCACTGGCGTCCCCTTGGAGGGTGGCCTCGGTCACGTCGTGACCTTGCTCCCGGTCCGTGATGTCGCCACAGGACTTTCCCGGCTCTGCACGACGGGAAGGCGGAGTGTTCAGGCTGCCTGGAAGGTCAGCACATTTTAATACCTTCTTTTTCTTCCAAAATCGGCCCGAGTCAGTTTCTGCTGCAGCTGAGAACGTCGCCTGGAGGGGGGATGGCCCAAGAATGGCTCCCCCAGGTGACCTCAGGGGATGTGACAGAGGCTAACGCAGTGAGGGCCGCCCTCCCGCCTCGCAGCTCAGTCTTCTGCTTGGCCATCGTGTGTCCTTGCAGTCCAGGGTGTTGGGGGGGGGGGTGAGGGTGCATGGGGAAGGCAGGGTCTGGTCTTCTGGACGTGTGTGGCACCTCCTGCCTCCGGCTCTCAGCTCTCATGCACTCCGTCCCCTGCACAACCCCAAGATCCTACGTCCAAGTGCCAGCCCAGTGCCAGCACAGGGTAGGAGACCAAAGGGCAGGAGTATCCGGGGGGATGAGGGTGCTGAATGTCCTGAGACATGGGTTGGACATGAGGAACCAATCCATCCTGCACACGCATGACCTTGTCATATCATAAGACCTGACACCATCCCAGAGCGCCCCTCTCAGAGGACCAGAGTGAGGTCCTGACACCATCCCAGAGTGTTCCCCCCCAGAGGACTGCAGTGAGTTCCTGACACCATCCGAGTGTCCCCCAGAGGACCAGAGTGAGGTCCTGACACCATCCCAGAGTGTCCCCACCAGAGGACCAGAGTGAGGTCCTGACACCATCCCAGAGTGTCCCCCTGAGGGGACCGCAGTGAGGTCCTGACACCATCCTAGATGTCCCCAGAGGGGACCACAGTGAGGTCCTGACACCATCCTAGATGCCCCCAGAGAAGACCGCAGTGAGGTCCTGACACCATCCCAGAGTGTCTCCAGAATTTCCCCAGAGAGGAATGCAGTGAGGTCCTGACACCATCCCAGATGCCCCCAGAGGGGACCACAGTGAGGTCCTGACACCATCCCTGAGTGTCCCCCCCAGAGGACAGCAGTGGTCCTGACACCGTCCCAGACGCCCCCAGAGGATGCAGTGGGGACAGGGTCCTGGGCTCTGTGGGGCAGCAATGAGGTGGAAGTCTGAGGCTCCAGCCTGAGGTCCTGCACTGAATCTCAGCCCTGCGTGTGACCTCCCACGCTGTGACCTCCAAGGCTACACCCGGGCGCCTGACTCAGCCTCACCTGCTCCCTGCAGAGTGGGCGGCCTCTTGGCGTCCCTCCCGAGATGCTCATGAGGGACCCCATCTCAGTGCCGTGGGGACGGCTGCTCCCTCCCCCCCCAGACGTGGGTGTAGCATCCAGCCCAGCCACTCAGCCACAGCAGCTTCTCTCGTCTTTAAAACGAAGGCCAGTGACAACTGCCGTGTTCTGCTTGGAGCTTTGACGACTCACTGGACAGTCGTTTCTGTGATCCATAAATGTTTATCTTCTCAGAGTGAGGAGTTATATAAAAAAGGAAGATTTTTTCCAGAAAATTAGTAAAGCCTTATTATTCTACCTATAATGATTCAGTTTTGATGATGTGACATTATGGATGTCCTGCTGGATAGAAAATGGATATTGAAACCGAATGAAGCGGAGAAGCACCTGTGTGTCAGGTACAGTCAGCAACGCGCCCAGTTCTGCAGGAGGGGCTCCCCTTGGGTACACCCCCCAGGCTGCAGTACGTGGTCTGTGTTGCAGTCGACAGTGGCAGTGATGGAGGAGCTCTGGGTTTTCACCCTGAATCACCAGTTCCAGGGAAGCTGTGGCCCATCCTGGGGATTCTCAGGCAATGTCGAGACAAAGCACTGAGATTCCAGCCAACAGGTACCAAGGACACAGGTCCACTCACGACCACATGAGGCAGACACGCCCTCCGCTGAACCTCAGGATGACCACAGGCTGGCGATGACGGGGCTTGAGCTGGAACCAACTGCTGAGTGCTCCCAGGCCCAGCCCACAGAAACTGACATAATAACTGCTTGTTGTCTTAGGGTGCTATGTTTGGTGTGATTTGTTATTCAGCAGTTGGCAGCTAATACGTTGCCTAATTGATCTAGACCATCACACACACACGTGCACCACACATTCCTTGGCCCATGAGGTCAGCCTGATAATTCTGCTGCACCCGAGGGTCCTGGCCTCAAGTTGCTCCCACAAAGGACCCGTCCACCCTGACGCCCTTTAGTTCTTCAGCGAAGACACTTCGGTCCCCACTGCCCAAGGTGCACTCACCTCATGTCAAATTCCATTTTACACCAAAGAGCGGATTCTAGGCTGAAGGAAAGAGACATTTGTGATCTCCATGTCTCTATCGAGGAAAGACAAATACAGATGAAAGTGCCTGCTCTGCTAATGAGAAAAGCCTCCCTAGGATCTCCTAAGAGAATGAATGGCAATTCCAAATGTTCTGATCCATGGAAAGCCTGCTGGGCAGGGTAAGGGCAATGGATGTGTGGTGCTTTGCTTGCTGGTTAAAGAGATTCTTCTGAAGAATTTATAGTATGGGCCATTATCAAAAACAAATCAAAGAATCAAAATAAGTGAACAATAATGTGTATTATGAATTCTCACTCTTTGAAATATATGGGAGATTTTAATAAGAGTCCAAAGATACTGACTATTTAGTGTTTAAGTAAAGCACAGTATATAAACATATTCATAAAGATTTAAAAGATTATGCCTCGGTCTGTCACGACCTATTAAATTCTACATCCATCATTTAGTTAATCCCCAAATTCTTTGCCATCATCATGAGATGAAAAACCCTTGCTCAACAAAATGATTTGCTTACTTACATAAAATGACTCATGAAATAAAACTTTATTTCTGGTTTAGACTATAAAATCCAAAAGCTGGGTGATGCTGTCACGAAACAAAGTGCTCTACGTAATAACAGTAATGATACCAGCTAAAAGATTGAAGATGACCTAGGAAATATCAGCAGGCAGAAACGAGACCATGTGGGTGTGCCCTAACATTTAATCTGGGGTGGTGGTCTGGGAGTTGAGTTACTGCAATGGTTTTCAAACAAGCTTGGCATGCTGCATTCTGGACCTCAGTTTATTACATAACAAAAATCTTCATCATAATACCATTCGGAAACTAGAAGGGTCACCTGTGGGCCTTTGAGGAAGACACGTGGATGTGGAAAATGTGGCCTTCTTTTCAGGTTCTGTAGAAAAACAGATCAAACAAATGATACATCAGTGCAGGAAAAATACACTTTGATCCTTATTTTACACCACCCACCAGAATTAACTTCAGATGAGTCATAAACTAAAATGTAAAAGCCGAAAGCATGAAGCTTTCAAAGGAGAGCACAGGAACATCTTTGTGACTTCAGGTAAGCCAGGATTTTTCAGCCAAGATATGGAAAACAATAATCAGAAAATAAAAATGACTAGTCTTTATCAAAATTTTAAACTGGTAGTCATTAAAAAATACCTTTAAGATAATATTTAGGCAAGAAACAGACTGGGAGAAATTATTTGCAAAACAAATATTCACATTTTATAAAGAGCCCCTAAAACTCGATAAAAATAAAAGCCAGGGAGAGATTTCAACACTTTACAAAAGAAGGGAAACACGTGAAAATTGTTCACCCTTACCACCGATGAGGGAACTGAAAATGAAAGCTACCGTGAGGTGCCACTGCACACCAAGGAGCGGGTCTGAACCCAAGGTTCTCTCTTTCTGGCCGTGCTGTGTGGCTTATGGGGCCTTACTTCCCCAACCAGGGACTGAACCTGGACCTTCAGCAATGGAAGCACAGAGTCCTAACTACTGGACCACTAGATCAGACAATTCCCTGAGACAAAGAAATATTGCAAGACTTAGTATTGGTGAGGCTGTGAGGCAATCAGATGGAGGTATAAAATGGCACAAGCACTTTGGGAAAACACCTTGCAGTTTTTAAAAACCAAACGCACAGCTGCATGTGACCCAGCCATCAGGCATTCGCCCAAGAAAAATGAAAACGCATTTCTGCAAAGATCTCCACAAGAACGTCCGTAAGGGCTTTACTTACAGTAGCCAAAAGGTGAAAACCGCCCACGTGTCCATCAGTCGAACGTGTAAGCTACCCGCAGTGGACTTGCCCAGCAGACTACAGTCTCGACAGAGAGCGGTGAGCTGCGCACGAGTCCAGCGGCGCACGGAGCCCCGCGAGGAGTCTGCAAACAAAGGGAGGCTCTGCACAGAGTGTGCGCGGTGCGCATCTCTCTGTCTCAGATTCTATAGGGCAAGTTTGCCTGAGGATGGGTGGGTGGGGCTTGATAAGCATCATAGAGCTTTAGGGGTCAGGGGTCACATTCGACATCTTGATATATGTTTGGGTCACACTAACACCGTGGTCAAAACCCAGAGGATACGACTCTTGAGGTTTGCATTTCACTTTGAATAACTCAGATGGTGAAGAGAGAGACCTGGGTTCCATCCCTGGGTCGGGAAGATCCCCTGGAGGAGGGCATGGCAATCTGCTGCAGTATTCTTGCCTGGAGAACCCCATGGACGGAGGGGCGTGCTCGGCTACAGTCTGCGGAGTCACAGAGAGTCAGACACGGCTGAGCAACTGAGCACGCAGAGCTTACCTCAAAGGAGGAAACTGTAAACAAGCATCGAGCTCTCTCAAGACTAAGTGTTTTCCGGAGAGGAGGACACTCCTGTAATTAAAAATAAGATGCACTGATAGCCGACTGGAGGAACGAGCAGAGGGCAGGCAGGCTGCACGGCAGGTGTGGCGAGTTCGCCCAGCTAGAGAGGCCACTCCGGTGCACACACCAGGCTTCACTGTGAAACGTGCTGGGACAGAATTTCTCCAAGGCCATAAAGGAGCGGGTCTGAACCCAAGGTTCTCTCTTTCTGGCCGTGCTGTGTGGCTTATGGGGCCTTACTTCCCCAACCAGGGACTGAACCTGGACCTTCAGCAATGGAAGCACAGAGTCCTAACTACTGGACCACTAGATCAGACAATTCCCTGAGACAAAGAAATATTGCAAGACTTAGTATTGGTGAGGCTGTGAGGCAATCAGATGGAGGTATAAAATGGCACAAGCACTTTGGGAAAACACCTTGCAGTTTTTAAAAACCAAACGCACAGCTGCATGTGACCCAGCCATCAGGCATTCGCCCAAGAAAAATGAAAACGCATTTCTGCAAAGATCTCCACAAGAACGTCCGTAAGGGCTTTACTTACAGTAGCCAAAAGGTGAAAACCGCCCACGTGTCCATCAGTCGAACGTGTAAGCTACCCGCAGTGGACTTGCCCAGCAGACTACAGTCTCGACAGAGAGCGGTGAGCTGCGCACGAGTCCAGCGGCGCACGGAGCCCCGCGAGGAGTCTGCAAACAAAGGGAGGCTCTGCACAGAGTGTGCGCGGTGCGCATCTCTCTGTCTCAGATTCTATAGGGCAAGTTTGCCTGAGGATGGGTGGGTGGGGCTTGATAAGCATCATAGAGCTTTAGGGGTCAGGGGTCACATTCGACATCTTGATATATGTTTGGGTCACACTAACACCGTGGTCAAAACCCAGAGGATACGACTCTTGAGGTTTGCATTTCACTTTGAATAACTCAGATGGTGAAGAGAGAGACCTGGGTTCCATCCCTGGGTCGGGAAGATCCCCTGGAGGAGGGCATGGCAATCTGCTGCAGTATTCTTGCCTGGAGAACCCCATGGACGGAGGGGCGTGCTCGGCTACAGTCTGCGGAGTCACAGAGAGTCAGACACGGCTGAGCAACTGAGCACGCAGAGCTTACCTCAAAGGAGGAAACTGTAAACAAGCATCGAGCTCTCTCAAGACTAAGTGTTTTCCGGAGAGGAGGACACTCCTGTAATTAAAAATAAGATGCACTGATAGCCGACTGGAGGAACGAGCAGAGGGCAGGCAGGCTGCACGGCAGGTGTGGCGAGTTCGCCCAGCTAGAGAGGCCACTCCGGTGCACACACCAGGCTTCACTGTGAAACGTGCTGGGACAGAATTTCTCCAAGGCCATGGGTTCAAAAAACTACACATTTTAGCATCACATTCTCACACAGAGTCGGTTCCTTCTTTCTTCATCCAGCAGTGGTCTAGACGGGACGACAGCCTGGAAGGCCTGGCCCTGTGTGTCCAGCCAGCCAGCCCCCCAGCCTGCAGGCTCAGGCCTTGTGAAACGCCTCGACACCTCTCCAGCACTCTGCCCACCTGGCCCGCAGGCTCAGGCCTCATGAAACGCCTGACACCTCTCCACCACTCTGCTCACCCGGCCCGCATGCTCAGGCCTCGTGAAACGCCTCGACACCTCTCCAGCACTCTGCCCACCCGGCCCTCAGGCTCGGGCCTCGTGAAATGCCTGACACCTCTCCACCACTCTGCTAACCAAGCTACCTGCCATTTATGGGTGGGAGACACAGGACAGCCATGCAATTTATAGCTTAAAGTCCAAACATAATTAGAAAACAGTGGAGATAAACGTGAATATTTGCAGCAATCAACAAAACCTTGTTATCACAAATATGAGTAAGTTAACAAATATATTTACAAGACTTCAGAGTGTGCTAGTGAGGAAAGGAGGCAGAGGCCAAAAGTCTGGTCTGTTTTGCAAAGGCTGGATGATGTGATAATGGAAACAGGGCAAAGGCACAAGGAGCAAGCAGGGGCCACTGAAACGCTGACCGTGAGACAGACTCAGAGCCTGTGAGACTGGGAGCCACGGTGTGGACCGGGCCTGACAGAACCGCAGCTTTCTGGGCCCTCAGAAAGTCCTCCTGACGGCACTGGGGTGGGACGAAGCGGGCTGACTGTGGTCTTCATTCGTGGGGACGCCTGAGACGGTGGAGCTGCAAAGCGGCAGGATGAGGCCGCTGGCCTTGCAGCCTGGCTTCCAGGACGGAGGGGAGCGCTGCATAGGCAGACTCTGGGGAGCAGGGCTGGGCTGGTGGCTTCACTGGGCTCAGCCAGGGAGTCACGCAGGTGAGTCAGGAGGAGCTGCTGGGAGCGAACTCTGGAACAGCTGTGGGGCAGCACCCAAGCCTGGGCGCAGGGCTGGGGTCCTGCCTCACTTCCCGAGCTGCCCCGAGACCTGGGGCAGCTCCAGCGCCTCGTCCGGAGACCCCAAGAGACGTTCAGCATGGCAGCCTCACACCTTTCATTCAGGAGGCACCCCGAGTTGTCTGAGCCTCGAGCCCCCAGGGTTTGGGGTCCTCCTCTCTTCTCTGTGATGTTAGATTCCCTTGTGATCACAGGACAGATCGCGAGGTCTCATCACTCTGGGCGGATCACCAGGGAGACAGGCTGGGCAGGGGGCTTCCTCCATGTAAGTGACGGGCAGCAGGACTGGATTCAAGGCTGGAGCCCGGAGCCTCCTGGCAGCCTGAAACGGCCTGAAACACTCAAAACATCCTGAAACAGCCTGAAACACCCTAAAACAGCCTAAAACACCTCAAAACACCCCGAAACAGCCTAAAACACCGTGAAACACCCTGAAACAGCCCAAAACACCGTGAAACATCCTGAAACATGCTGAAACACCCAGAAATATCCCAAAACAGTCTGAAACACCCCAAACCATCCCAAACAGCCTGAAACAGCGTGAAACAGCCGGGAACAGCCTGAGACACCCCAAAACACCCAGAAACACCCCAAAACATTCTGAAACACCTCGAAACACCCTGAACCAGCCTGAAATACCCAGAAACATCCCCAAACAGTCTGAAACACCCCAAACCATCCCAAACAGCCTGAAACAGCCCGAAACACCCTGAAACAGCCTGAAACACCCAGATACATCCTGAAATAGCCTGAAACACCCGGAAACATCTTGAAACACCTAAAACATCCCAAAATACCCTGAAACACCTCGAAACACCCTGAAACAGCCAAAAACACTGTGAAACATCCTGAAACATGCTGAAACACCCAGAAACATCCCAAAACAATCTGAAACACCCCAAACCATCCCAAACAGCCTGAAACACCCGGAAACAGCCTGAGACACATCAAAACACCCAGAAACACCCCAAAACATTCTGAAACACCCTGAAACACCTCAAAACACCCTGAAACAGCCTGAAATACCCAGAAACATCCCAAAACACCCTAAAACATCCCGAAATACTCAGAAACATCCCAAAACACCCTAAAACATCCCAAAGTACCCTGAAACACCCCAAAACACTATGAAACATCCTGAAACACCCTAAAACGTCAAAAAATACCTTGAAACAGCCCCAAACACCGTGAAACACCCTGAAACATGCTGAAACACCTGGAAGTATCCCGAAACATCCTGAAACAGCCAGAAACAGCCTGAGATACCCTGAAACACCCCAAAACATCCCAAAACACCCTGAAACATCCAGAAACACCCAGAAACATCCTGAAACATCCCGAAACACCCAGAAACACCTGGAAACAGTCTGAAACACCCGAGGACACCTGGAAACATCCCAAAATACCTGGAATATCCTGAAACACCCGGAAACATCCTGAAACAGCCTGAAACATCCCAAAATACCCTGAAACAGCACAAAACACCGTGAAACATCCTGAAACATGCTGAAACAGCCAGAAATATCCCAAAACAGCCTGAAACACCTCGAAACACCCTGAAACACCCAGAAACATCCCAAAATACCCTGAAACAGCCCAAAACACTGTGAAACATCCTGAAACATGCTGAAACAGCCAGAAACAGCCTGAGACACCTCAAAACACCCTGAAACACCCCCAAAACACCCTGAAACACCCCAAAACACCCAGAAACATCCTGAAACATCCTGAAACACCCCGAAACAGCCTGAAACAGCCTGATACACCCTGAAACAGCCTGAAACACCCCGAAACACCCTGAAACGCCCTGAAACAGCCTGAAACACCCCAAAACACCCTGAAACACCCAGAAACACCCCAAAACATTCTGAAACAGCCTGAAATACCCAGAAACATCTAGAAACACCCGTAAACATCCCAAAACACCCTGAAACAGCCCAAAACATCCCAAAACACCTGGAAACATCCCAAAACAGCCTGAAATACCCTGAAACACCCGGAAACATCCCAAAATACCCTAAAACAGCCCAAAACACTGTGAAACATCCTGAAACATGCTGAAACACCCTGAAACATCCCAAAACAGCCCAAAACACCCTGAAACATCCTGAAACAGCCAGAAACAGCCTGAGACACCCTGAAACACACTGAAACATCCTGAAACACCCTGAAACATCCTGAAATACCCTGAAACACCCAGAAACAGCCCCAAACACCCTGAAACACCCGGAAACATTCCGAAACACCTGGGAACACCTGGAAACATCCCAAAACATCTGGAATATCCTGAAACACCTGGAAACATCTTGAAACATCCTGAAACATGCTGAACCACCCAGAAATATCCCAAAACAGCCTGAAACACCCCCAAAACAGCCTGAGACAACCAGAAACACCCCAAAACATCCTGAAACACCCCAAAACATCCTGAAATAGCCTGAAACATCCCGAAACACCCCAAAACATCCTGAAATAGCCTGAAACATCCCGAAACACCCTAAAACATCCCATAATACCTTGAACAGCCCAAAACACCATGAAACATCCTGAAACATGCTGAAACACCTGGAAATATCCCAAAACATCCTGAAACAGCTGGAAACAGCCTGAGACACCCCGAAACACCTCGAAACAGCCTGAAATACACCAAAACATCCGGAAACAGCCTGAAACACCCTGAAACATCCCAAAATACCCTAAAACAGCCCAAAACACCGTGAAACATCCTGAAACATGCTGAAACACCCAGAAATATCCCCAAACAGCCTGAAACACCCCAAAACACCTCAAAACATTCTGAAACATGCTGAAACACCCTGAAACATCCCCAAACAGCCCAAAACACCCTGAAATACACTGAAACATCCCGAAACAGTGCGCAACAACCTTCCCTGTGACGGCCCTGCACCAAGAGTGTCAGTGTGAGAAAACCCGTGGACACCTGAAGACCCCACCAGGGTTTCTCAGAAGTCAGCTGCACAACCCTCAGAGTCTCTTCAAGGGAGGAACGTTCTGAAGCCGTGGGGGCCAGGTTTCCCCTGAACTGAAGCAAAACTTGCCATGAGGCTCGGAGAGGTTGAGAACCTCAGACAGGTCACACACTGTCTGCGTGCCACAGCCAGGATGTAAATGACAACATCCAGCCTGTGGTCATCATCCAGAGCACCACCGGCTCCGCCGTCTAAGTGGAATAGGTCTGCAGACCCAGACGTGACGGTGAACGCTCACCAAACGCAGGCCCGGAGACAGACTTCACGCAAAACAGCAGATGGTGGCAGAGCCAGGGTTCCTCCCCAGAGAAGGAAAGCCCCACCCCAGCTCACAGCCACAAGACGCTTTGAGATCAGCCCCTCTGTCCTCCACCACTGGCTGGGAGAAGCTGGAGCCGGGCACCAGCGGGTCATGTCATGGGGCAAGCCTGCACCATCCCCTGGCCCACGGTGACCTCAAAGCCCCAGCTCCTGAAGGCGAAGCTGAGCTGGGCTGGAGAGGGCTGTTTGTGTGGCTGTTGGTTTGGAACAACAGTCACCATGGGTGAGGAAGCTCAGAACCAGACCAGACACCCTGCGTCCGAGCCCCAGGCAGATGCTCAGGGCCTCCGTGGGCTCTGGCCCCTGGGCCCTGGCACCTCAAGCTCCCGGCTCTGGGCGAGGCCCAGGGACTGGCCCCAGGAGGTGCTCCCTGCGAGGACCCTGTCCTGCAGCCTGGAGGATGGGCGACCTGGAGGCACAGGCCCCAGATTGGTGTAGGAGTCACAGGGACCTTGGTGTGGGGTGACGGCACTTCACTCTTTGCCCATAAAACGACACTTTCTTTTATTTTCTTTCTAAACAGAAATGATTTCTTCTGTGTTACTTGGTCGCTCAACCAGGAAAGAGGAACTCTTTCTACTCTTTATCATCTGCTATTTACTCAGTGCAAGAGGCAGTGCCCAGTGCCTGGAAAGTCCCGTGAACAAACTGGAAATTCTGGCTCCTGGGGGGATCTGTTCACAGAATTTTATTTTCACTGGTTGAGAGAATGGTTAAGATTGCCTCATTTCGTGTTTCCATTTTTTGTGTGTTTTGTACAATTTTTTGGTATTTAAAAGAACTGCAAATTTATGTTAGAGCAGTAGGGTTAAGATAATCTTTTTCTTTTGTTCTTGTTCCCTTTCTACTTAAAAAAACAAAATATGCTAAGGGAAAACTGAATACAAGAACAAAATATCCATAAAATAAATATTAAAAAAAAATAAAACACGTGTCAGTGGGGCCGAGTGTTTTGGGGCGAACTTGTCCGGCATGTCAGTGAGAAAAAAATGAAGCAGAGAGAAACAGTCCTTCTAACTGTACAGCTTGTCCTAGAATTGCTAATGTACATTCTCTAGAATGCCCTCCACGTGCATGAGTGACCCTGGCGGTGACCTTTGCAAGACAGCTGGTCGGGGCGAGTTTCCTGCCCCAAGCTCCCCACTGGGCTCCCAGCCCCCACCCACCGGCTGTACGGTCCCTCCGTAGTGTGGGTGCTGGTCAGTCACTCACTCCCCCGGGAAAGGAGCTCTGTGAAGGCGGGACCTCTGGGCACCTGGGTCCAAGTCAAGCCAGAGGGTGGTGGCAGGACGGCAGGTGAGCTGAGAGTGGCCAGATGCAGGGTAGACGGCAGAGAGCCTGAGCCGTGCGGGTATCACGCGGCTGCCCCGCCGGAGCCTGCGATCCTGGCAGGTCCCCTGGACTCCCTGCCTCCATTTTCTCTGTCAAACAGGAAGATAACAGCGACTCAAATCACCTCCTGCCCCTGCTGGGTCTGAGAATCCCTACACTGAGCTTCCCTGCTTGCAGAAGGAGCAACAGACAGAAGGACCAGCCCCCTCGGGAGCGGGAGCAGGGTGCTGTTCCCCGCTGTGCAGGGCAAGCTCTCAGGAAGCAATCGCCCGCTTCTCCGCACATTCCGTGCTGCACTTTTGGAAAATCCATCCCTGGATGTGAAGTGTCCCTCGAGCTGGTCACGCCGCCCTCGGCTCGCTGGGGGTGAGGAGCCAGCCACGCTCACAGGCACCGGCCTTGGAATCCCTTGACTGGGCTCAGGGATTGTTCTCAGATGGCGCTTAGAGCTTTCCAAGGCATTTACAGGTGTCGTTCTCCCCAGGAGTCTCACACACCACACCCATTTACGACAGAGTCGGGCAGTGGGATGGGGCCAGAGCAGAGGCGCCCCGCCAGCACCCCATCAAACCTGCAAACCACAGGGCTCACTCCTGGCTGCCCTCAGAGCCCAGCAGACTCAGGCCTGGCCTCTGGAGCCTGGCCATCCCCTGCTCACCCTCCTGGATGCTCCCCAGCCTCTGGCCCCACCCCATGCAAGGCTCCTGCTCCTCACCCCGAACTGAGCCCACCTGTCAGCCCCTGAGTGGCCTCCGTCCTCTCTTGAGCACAGGGGTCACTGCACTGCAGGCCTGGAGGCAAAACTACCTCCCACACCCCAGCGCCAGGCCCTGCACCTGTCTCGCGCTAGACAGACTCCCCGGGCAGGAACGGGTGCGCCTGCCTCCTCTCTGGCCCTGCCCTGGGACCCAGGTGAGCCTGACGGAGTTGGGGTGAGCACCTGGAGCCCCTGCCCAGGAGGCGCTGCTGTGGGCATTTGGCTCTGAGCGGGCCTCAGGCAGGTCTGATAGGGGCGCAGACCCCCTGCAGGCTCTCCGCTTACGGTTGTCTGGGCTGAAGCACCCACTCCTGGCCTGGTTGTTCAGCCAACATGGACCTGCAGGTATGAAGCCCAGTCATCACTCCCGAGTTCCCTCCTCTGTGTCCCCCTTCTCCTTACTCTGCTGGTCACTGCCACCATCTCAGCCTGTCTCCCGGGCACCACCCCCAGCTCCCTGCTCTTAATCCAAAGGCTCCGCTGGCTACCCATTCTGCAGAAGACAAAGTCCAGGTCCTGGGCCTGCTGCTGACACAGGCCGACCTTTGTCTGCATCTGCGCGGTCGCGGAGGGTCCGGCCCAGACCCTCGGCCATCCAGACGCGCATAGACGCACGTGTGCAGGGACAGGAAGTGAACACACGGCCCTCGCTCCCCCCACCCCCGGAAGGCATCTGAGGCCTGCGGCTACTCCCTGGGCAGTGTGGTCCCAGGACCTCCCGCCGCGTCGGGCCTGGTGGAAGGGCACAGGAAGCCGCTCTGGCTGCCCCCCACCAGTGAGGAGAAGCGGGCCTCAGCCCCCGCGGGTTCATGCATTCTTCAGAACGAGAGTTCCCGAGCATCCCTCCTCTGGGGACAAAGCTGACCCTGCTTGAGAAACCCCGGGAGAAGCTCCGTCATGCAGGGCACCCAGGAACCCTGGGGACCAGATCTGCCCTGGGGCGGTATGGGGCACCGGGAGTCAGGGAGCTCAGCCACAACCCTCAGCAGCGCTGGAGGAGGGAGGCCGTGACGGGGCGGTTTAACCTCGTGGTCCCTGAGCCCGGTGATGCATGGAGATTTGGGGGGGGGGGCCAGGCCCTGGAGGTAGGTGGACCGCCCCATGTCGACAGCTGGCAGAGCCCCCAAGGCTCCAAGGAGTGCCCAGGGCTGAGAATGAGATGCTCCCTGCCCTGGCGCGCTCCCCGAGGCTCAGCGTCTAGGCCGAAGGGGCAGAGCGTCGGATGCGCTTCTCCTGATGGGACTGCACCTCAGCTGGGGACGCTGCTGCAGGGCTGCGGCTGGCGGTCGTAATTAAACTGCTCTTGGAAACACCTTGCAGATGTTTCTGCAGGAACTTTCTCCTCAAAATCCTGGTGTCCCGGGGAAGCTGGACTCAGCCCCCCACCCCATCCCGGCCGCTCCCCCCACCGGACACTCGTGTGGCTTAGAGTGCGGCTGTGTGCCTGCGATGCGTGGTTGCCCAGGTGACTGGTTCCGTCACGGAAACTTACCTGAGAGCGTTTGTCAGTATTTACTCATGCCTGAAAGGCAGGTAGCAAGCCATTTACTTTCTCTCTGTTTATGGAAACTGTTTTAAAAATAACTGAATTGTGTCAGCATTAAAAAAAAAAAAAATCCTAATGCAAGTTCTGGGCTGACTGGGCCTGAATGAGGGGTCAGAAGAGCTGGGGGCTTGAAGGGACCTTGAAAACCATGAGCCAATTGGCTGCCTTTCCAGGTGAGGCCAGGGTCAGAGGGGCCTCCTATAGCAGGGGATGCTGCCAGGAGCCAAGACAAGTCAGGTGTCCAGGGGACGAGACCATGGAAGCTTCCAGAGACCAAACGCTTTCCCCAAGGTCACACAGCAGCTCTGGCATTTGAGTCCAAGTTCAAAGTCACACCAGAGCCTTTGCTGTCTACTGAGGACAGCTCCCCAGACGCTGTCTGCCTGAAGTCCTGTCCTCCCACCTTTCAGATTGATTCCAGTGCCCAGGGCTCCACCCACCAGCCAGGCAGCTCAGTTTTCTGCTCCACAAAGCAGAGTCCAAGTTACTAAAATCTACCACCAAGGGGTTCTTGTGGGACCCTCCCAGTCCCCTCTGGCTAAGACATCGACTCCATGGAGCCCCGTAGCAGGAGCTGATGCTGGCCCCTGCACAGGCACCCCATCCCTCAATGCCCGGCTGTCCCAAGTGAGGACCACACTTCCCATTTCCTGTATCCGGGTGTGGCCACGACAGTGCTTTCCGGTCGAGAAGATTCAAGCAGAGTTGCACATGTGCCTCTCGGGAAATGTTGCATACAGAGAAGAGAGGCCTCCTTCCTGCCTCTTTCTCCTTCCTGCTGGCTGGAGTGTGGATGTGATAGCAGGAGCACCGGCAGCCACTGTGGGTGGTGAAGTCTAGGGAGTGGCGACAGCGGGGTGGAGCCTGGGCCTCTGAGGGCCCACTGGAAGAGCCATGCCAGCCCTGGGCTGACCCCAGCCCCCCTTCCAACTTTTGGGGGCACTTCAAGCATTTTGTGTCTGAGTCACCATTAATTTGAATTTTCTGTCACTGGTAACTCATCTCATTTTCTAATGGATACAGGCAACAACGGATGTGAGTGTTGGACCATAGAGAAGACTGACCACTGAAGAATTGTGCTTTCAAGCTATGGTGCTGGAGAAGACTCCTGAGAGTCCTTTGGACTTCAAGGAAATCAAACCAGTCCATCCGAAAGGAAATCAACCCTGACTATTCACTGGCAGGACTGATGCTGAAGCTTAAGCTCCAATACTTTGGCCATGTGATGGGAAGACCCGACTCATTAGAAAAGACCCTGATGCTGGGAAAGATTGAAGGCAACAGAGGATGAGATGGTTGGATGGCTTCATCGACTCAATGGACATGAGTTTCAGCAAATTCTGGGAGATGGTGAAGGACAGGGAAGCCTGGTGTGCTACAGTCCATGGGTCGCAAAGAGTCAGACATGACTGGAGAGAATTAGCGTATCCACCTGAGCAAAGAAGAGAGGAGGGCTAATTCTGTGAGGTCAGACACAGCAGACTCTGCGGTTCACTGGGTCGTCTACAGAAGAGTGGGCTGCAAGGAAGAACTCTCCCAAGAATTCCTTCTTCAACACCATCTTCTTTGACTTCAGCCTTTAGGATCCTCTGAGCCCACAGCCCTTTCCAGGCTTTGGACGGACTCTGACCTCTGTGTCTGCGAAATGTGAGGCAACGATCTCCGACCCATGAAGGTGAAGAGCCTGGGTGCAGGCTGCGCCCCGAGGAGCCATCAGGCCGCTGCAGGGGAGCAGCTCACTAGAACCCAGCCCAAGGTCTGCTGAAAGCCCTCTGTGGCCCCAGGGAGCCCCTTGCCAGTCACCTGGGGACCCTCAGTGGCTGGTGGTGTGGTCACGACACCCTGACCAGCGTTGAGTGGGGAGAGCTGAGCGTCCTCCCCAAGAGGCTGCCTGACCCCAAACGGGAAAGGAGACAGAACCTCAGGGCCCCCAGGCAACAGGGCCCATCCCCCACCAGAGAAAGATAAGAGGCAAAGGACGAAGCTGCCCTTTGGGCCCTTGAGTCACTCCGTCCACACCGGCCTGTCTCTGTCTGCACCCACCCTGCCGGCCCCTCGCTCCATTCTGCAGAGATGAGTGCTCCCCGCCTCCCCTCTAGACTCCCGCCTGGGAGCCCACCCTCCAGAAGGGCACACGGGGCACACACCCTGCCTCGCTGGGCAGCCAGAGGACCATCCCCAGGGGTCATGAAATCAAGTCACGACGTCAGGGGCAAACTTTCCCTTCCTTTTTCTTTTGGAGAAAGAATAGAATGGAATGAAAGACTAGAAAACGTCTGAGTCATCGCGTACACAGGGTAGGAAGGTTAAGTTTCGCTTCTTAAAACTTTTGTTTCAGTCGTGTGTGCGTGCGCGTGCACACACCAATGTGTGCACCCGTGCAGGCTCACAGTTTAAACCGAGTGTCTCAGTTGGAAAACTGAAGGTCAGCTCTCGGGTGGTCCACAGAGGACAACGGCAATGGCTTTCTGCAGAGCTGGGGACTCACAGGGGAGAAACAAACCCAGTGGGCACAGAGGACCTAGTGCCAGGCCTGGCCATGCTGCGGGTGCCCAGCCAAGCCTCAGAAGTCTTTGAGCTCCTTCCTCATTTGCAAAATGATGATGGCGATTCCCGCTCTGCCTGCTCCCCGGGATCTGGGCAGTGTGGATGGGGTGAGAGTGGCTGCACACTGGGCCTGGCACAGAACGAGGCTGACTGGGGTGTCGTGAGAGTCTGCGAAAGCCCGGGTGACGGTGGGAAGCTCAAGCCAAGAGGGAAAGAGACGCCTACCAGGTGGCTTGGGAGCCACTGGGGCGCGTCCCCCCAGTTCCCTAGCAAACGGCTGGGCGACACAGTCCGGCGGATGCCTCAGGAGTCTCAGCCACACAAGCAGAGGAGGCTTATGCGTCGCGGTGCTGCCCGAGGCTGCGGCCAGGCATCTGGCATTGACCGGCTGGCTCCAGCTCGCCCCACCCCAGGGGCTGCATCCTCCCTGGGCGGGCGGGTGGCGACGCTCTGTGCCAGCCTGGCTCTGGCGCCAGGGCCGAGGTGCCCGCCACTGCACGGAGACTCTTACGAAACACTGGCTCTCACGCCTCACTGCTGAGTCACAGACTAAAGAATGAAGAAACGCTCCTGGATGAGAAACAAGTAAAAAAGAGAAGGAAGAAAGCTAGGATGAGGTGTTCTTGGACCACAGCTCCAAGTCAGCTTACACTTGGAGCAAAATCAACACACACATCTCTGCGTGTAGTGTAAGCTGTTAAAGGACCAAAAAATGCATTTGTTTTCTTTATTCCGGTTAAAAGATAATAGATACACAGAAGTCAAATCATAAACGTAGTTCCCAAGAAGGGAATGTAGGTGTTTCAAAGCTACTGCATCTTTTCCAAACTTTCCCCTTTAATTGAACTGATAGGCGGTGCACACAAACGGAGGCACTGGACAGAGGCGCCTCTCGTCACTGTCGCCGTCAGGGAGCCTCACCCGTGGCAGCTGCCGCGGGCTGGGACACTGCACCGTGTGGCTGCGTGCTCACGAGGGACACCCTGTGTGGATGACGTGCGATGCACTGATCAGTCTCACTTAGGGGTGCTTAAAAGACTCCTGAGATTTTTAATGAGATACAGTTTACACAGGTGTGCACACTGTGGACATCTAACGTATAAAATGTGCTGATTTGATCCAACTATGATCCATAGATGACGCTGTGAAAGTGCTGCACTCATTATGCCAGCAAATCTGGGAAACTCAACAGTGGCCACAGGACTGGAAAAGGTCAGTTTTCATTCCAGTCCCAAAGAAAGGCAACGCCAAAGAATGCTCAAACTGTCACACAATTGCACTCATCTCACATGCTAGTGAAGTAATGCCCCAAATTCTCCAAGCCAGGCTTCAGCAATACCTGAACCGTGAACTTCCAGATGTTCAAGCTGGTTTTAGCAAAGGCAGAGGAACCAGAGATCAAATTGCCAACATCTGCTGGATGATAGAAAAAGCAAGAGAGTTCCAGAAAAACATCTATTTTGCATCCCACTCCAGCACTCTTGCCTGGAAATTCCCATGGATGGAGGAGCCTGGTAGGCTGCAGTCCATGGGGTCGCTGAGTCAGACGCGACTGAGCAATTTCACTTTCACTTTTGACTTTCATGCATTGGAGAAGGAAATGGCAACCCACTCCAGTGTTCTTGCCTGGAGAATCCCAGGGATGGCAGAGCCCAACTGGCTGCCATCTGTGGGGCCGCACAGAGTCAGACATGACTGAAGCGACTTAGCAGTAGCAGCAGCTGCTTTACTGACTGAGCCAAAGCCTCTGACTGTGCGGATCACAATAAACTGTGGAAAATCCTGAAAGAGATGGGAATACCAGACCACCTGACCTGCCTCCTGAGAAACCTGTATGCAGGTCAGGAAGCAACAGTTAGAACTGGACATGGAACAATAGACTGGTTCCAGATAGGAAAAGGAATATGTCAAGGCTGTATATTGTCACCCTGCTTATTTAACTTATATGCAGAGTACATCATGAGAAACGCTGGGCTGGAGGAAGCACAAGCTGGAATCAAGATTGCCGGGAGAAATACCAATAACCTCAGATATGCAGATGACACCACCCTTATGGCGGAAAGTGAAGAGGAGCTAAAGAGCCTCTTGATGAAAGTGAAAGACGAGAGTGAAAAAGTTGGCTTAAAGCTCAACATTCAGAAAACTAAGATCATGGCATCTGGTCTCATCACTTCATGGGAAATAGATGGGGAAACTGTGGAAACAGTGTCAGATTTTATTTTTCTGGGCTCCAAAATCACTGCAGATGGTGACTGCAGCTATGAAATTAAAAGATGCTTACTCCTTGGAAGGAAAGTTATGACCAACCTAGACAGCATCAGCATATTAAAAAGCAGAGACATTACTTTGTCTACAAAGGTCCATCTAGTCAAGGCTATGGTTTTTCCAGTAGTCATGTATGGATGTGAGAGTTGGACTATAAAGAAAGCTGAGCGCCGAAGAATTGATGCTTTTGAACTGTGGTGTTGGAGAAGACTCTTGAGAGTCCCTTGGACTGCAAGGAGATCCAATCAGTCCATTCTGAAGGAGATCAGCCCTGGGTGTTCATTGGAAGGACTGATGTTGAAGCTGAAACTCCAGTACTTTGGCCACCTCATGCGGAGAACTGACTCATTGGAAAAGACCCTGATGCTGGGAAAGACTGAAGGCGAGAGGAGAAGAGGATGACAGAGGATGAGATGGTTGGATGGTATCACCGAGCGTGGTCCACTGGAGAAGGGAATGGCAAGCCACTTCAGGATTCTTGCCTTGAGAACCCTATGAACAGTATGAAAAGGCAAAATGATAGGATACCAAAAGCGGAACTCCCCAGGTCATTAGATGCCCAATATACTACTGGAGATCAGTGGAAAAATAACTCCAGAAAGAAGGAAGGGATAGAGCCAAAGCAAAAACAATACCCAGTTGTGCATGTGACTGGTGATAGAAGCAAGATCCGATGATGTAAAGAGCAACATTGCATAGGAACCTGGAATGTCAGGTCCAAGCAAATTGGAAGTGGTCAAACGAGATGGCAAGGGTGAACGTTGACATTCTACGAATCAGTGAACTAACATGGACTAGAATGGGTGAATTTAACTCAGATGACCATTATATCTACTACGGCGGGCAGGAATCCCTTAGAAGAAATGGAGTAGCCATCATGGTCAACAAAAGAGTCTGAAATGCAACACTTGGATACAATCTCAAAAATGACAGAATGATCTCTGTTCATTCCCAAGGCAGAACCATTCAATATCACGGTTATCCAAGTCTATGTCCCAACCAGTAACACTGAAGAAGCTGAAGTTGAATGGTTTTATGAAGACCTACAAGACCTTTTAGAACTAACACCCAAAAAAGATGTCCTTTTCATCATAGGGGACTGGAACGCTAAAGTAGGAAGTCAAGAAACACCTGGAGTAACAGGCAAATTTGGCCTTGGAATATGGAATGAAGCAGGGCAACGACTAATAGAGTTTTGCCAAGAAAATGCACTGGTCATAGTAAACACCATCTTCCAGCAACACAAGAGAAGACTACACATGGACACCACCAGATGGTCAACACCAAAATCAGATTGATTATATTCTCTGCAGCCAAAGATGGAGAAGCTCTATACAGTCAGCAAAAATAAGACCAGGACCTGACTGTGGTTCAGATCATGAACTCCTTATTACCAAATTCAGACTTAAATTTAAGAAAGTAGGGAAAACGGCTAGACCATTCAGCTATGACCTAAATCAAATCCCTTATGATTATACAGTGGAAGTGAGAAATAGATTTAAGGGCCTAGATCTGATAGATAGAGTGCCTGATGAACTATGGAATGAGGTTCATGACATTGTATGGGAGACAGGGATCAAGACCATCCCCATGGAAAAGAAATGCAAAAAAGCAAAATGGCTGTCTGGGGAGGCCTTAAAATAGCTGTGAAAAGAAGAGAAGTGAAAAGCAAAGGAGAAAAGGAAAGATATAAGCATCTGAATGCAGAGTTCCAAAGAATAGCAAGAAG